>JANFOE010000825.1:0-600000 GCA_025667525.1 Glebionis coronaria | reverse complement strand
AGATTCACAACGTTTGAAAATTAAAACCACTTTATTAAAGATTTATTCTAACAAAGAAAGAAAATAACTATACAAAGGGAAAAACTAATAGGCCAAAATAGATCAAAAATTTTGAAAAATGTCGAAAAAATGATTTTCCGGTTAAAATGAGGACAAATACAAGGAAAAGACCACTTAACTTCGATAGAAGTCCCCCTACACTTAATATAAACATTGTCCTCAATGTTTAAGCATGTGGGAGTAAACTCCCCTACACTTAGGACATTGTGCATGTTGTTTAAATCTTGCTAAGGAAAGGACAACTAAAGAGATTCCTATTTTAATATTGAGAAATATAAAATAGAGAATCAAAAAGAGTTTAGGATAGAACCGGGAAGATGGGAACACGGAATCACGGGTAGTCAAAAATCATCAAGAGTGGATCATTGAGCGCTCGAATCCCTGATTAGTAGAAGAGAGGAAATAGCAAACACAACGGGTCTCCCCTACACTTAGGATAAAGAAAGCTAAAAGATAGATACATGGGTTGCCTCCCAAGAAGCGCTTGGTTTTGGTTCACCGAGTCGTGAGCCTGACTCGACCTTGATTACCATAGGAAGAAGCATGAAACATATCCACCAGGATCAAAGACATAGTTTTCGTCCATCAAATAGCACAAGCTTAAGGCGAACAAGGCAAGCCAAAGAAGAGTAGGCAAGGTTCCCTTAAGCAACGATGGAGCACGGTGGAAGCAAGGATGAAGTGGTGCAAGCAGATTTCCATAAGTTCCAAAGATATTTCCTTTTATTTCATCAGACGGATACTGAGATGGCTGCAGAATATCGATACTGGGGTCGAACACCTTTTCGTTTAAGGGAAAATAGCACTCAGGCTCAGCAGAATGTGAAGAAGATCCGCGAAGAAGATGCACAACCTCGTCCTCAGAAGGTGGACAAAGAGGTGTTAACTCATACGTGCTGCGGATGTTGGTGTCGACCGGTTGCTTCTCCTTTGAAAGAATTTTCTTCAAATCCAAAGTAGGATCAAGACGATAATCTTCAAAGTCTAAAGGAGGAGCATCACTCTCATGAGGGAAGTACGTATTGAGAAACGTAGATAAGTCTTACTCAAAAGAGTAATCATCCAAAGTAGGATTAAGCATGGATGACGGAGGATCTTCATCATGAGAAGAATCACTCGAAAGAGTATCGGCCTCATCAAAATCATCATAAATGGGCATGTCGGGATACTCGGAAGTAAGGTCATCATAATCATCCGAATCTGAGCTAGAATCATCATCATAAGCATCAAAGATCGGTGGAGAATCATAAATGGGCGAAGGTTCCAAATTGGATAGAGAATCATCCACATCATCTTCAAAAAGTGGATTATCAATGCAAGACTCAAATAGAGGATTGTAGTAGATGACAAAATCATTGAGCACATTAGTCATATTCGCAGATTCTCGTCCAAAGGATTTGCTTGTAAGCTTCCCTATTTTGAAAACTTATGCATCATCCCCGACTCTTAAGATTAACTCACCTTCGGCAACATCAACTAGAGCTCGTCCGGTTCTCAAGAATGGCCGACCAAGTATTAAAGGAATACGAGGGTCTATTTCATAATCAACAACGATAAAGTCGACCGGGAAAGTAAATGTGCCAACTTTAATGAACACGTCTTCGGCAATACCAACGGGGTAAGCGAGAGTGCGATTTGCAAGTTCAAGAGTCATCTTTGTTGGAGTGAGGTCGGGTAATGATAGTGTTTTCCAAACACTCAAAGGCATAAGATTAATACTGGCCCCGAGATCAGCAAGGGCAATAAATTCTTCAGTTTTGTTGAAAATGCACGGCAACACAAAACGACCGGGATCTCTAAGCTTTTCCGGAAGTTCTTTAAGAATAACTGCAGAACAGTTTTCATTTAAGCGTGTGTTGGCGAGCTCAATCAACTTCTCCTTCTTGTTCAGCAATTCCTTAAATGCTTTGACAAATTTCGGCATGTGGACAAGTGCTTCGACAAGGCTAGTGTTGAAATTTATTTGAGAGATCATCTTCAAAAAATTTGTCATTTGACAGTCATCCTTGGTGAGCATTGTGGTCTTGCCTAGCCGTGAAGGATAAGGGATATTGGGTTTGGGAGGTGAAGGTGTAGACGGTGAAGGTTGAGATGTTGAAGGGTTCTTCTTGGGGACATAGTCATGACGAGGCGGAGACGGTAATGGTGTACTAATACTAGGTGTAGGAGGAGTAGGGATAAATGGTGGTGGAGGAGGTGTAGATGATGGGGGTGGGATAGGTGGTCCTACGATGGTAACTCCACTACGAGTAGTAATAGAACTCACATTTGCTCGCGGATTGGTGACGGTGTTTGAAGGTAGTGAACTCGAAGTAGAAGGTTGGGTTGTGGGCAAGAAACTAGCAAGCATATTCTTTATATCATTAGTTTGATTGCTGAAGGAGGATTGGATATTATCTCGAAGCTCGGATCTAATGTCATTTCCTTGCTTGGTGATATCTCCTTTCAGATTGATAATTTGGCTTTGCATATTCTTGATTTGCTCACCTTGGGTTCTCATCAAAGCTTCAACATCCGGATTGATGGGTGGGGCTTGTTGAGCGGGTGGATGATAAGGATTAGAAGCTCTTGGTGGGATTTGGTTGCTTCTATTGTAGTTGTTGGCGGGGTTTTGGTTTTGAGGAGAAAAACCGGGTGAAAGGTAGTTGTTGGACCGGTAACTCAGCAAATTTCTATCCCCTTGAGTTCGAGCTTGGTAATTTTCCGATGAATAATTACCATAAGCTGCATACACATTTTCCGGATTTCCTTGAGTAGAAGGACAATCAGTGTATGAGTGTGGACCGCCACATGTTTCACAAGAAGGTGCAACCGCTTTGACTTGTTGTTGTTGGTTTGAAGCGAGAAGCAAGATACTTTTGTTCATTTCGGTCATCATGCGGGTGAATTCGGTCATGTCGGGGCTTGCTGAAGTAGAAGAAACATTGACTCTCGGGTTGTTCCTTGAAGAAGCGGAGGAATCCCAGTTTTTATGATGAGTAGTCATGTTCTCAATTAGCTCTCTACACTCCTCGGGTCTCCTTTTCATAAATGTGCCACCGGCGGCTGCATTAATCGTATCACGATCACGGAAAGTCAAACCGTTGTAGAAAGTATCAATTAAGGTCACAAGGAGCATGTTGTGGTTTGGACAACGATCAATCAAGACATTATATCTTTCCCAAGCATCAAAAAGAGATTCATCGGGGTCTTGCATGAAAACGCTGATTTGATTGCGAAGGCTCGTGACCATGGATGGTGGAAAGTAGCGCGACAAAAAAGCGTTGAGTCTTGTCATCCCAAGTACGAATAGAATTCTTTGAGAGACGATCAAACCATTTCTCGGCGTGGTGTGATAAAGTATGTGGGAAGAGTTATAGGCGAAGGACATCCATTGTGGCACCAGGCAACTTCATGCTTTGGGTGATTGTAATGAACTTGTCGAGGTGTTTGTTGGCATCATCATCAGGCATTCCGGCGAATGGATTAGTTTGCACTTGCTGAATCATGTGGTGCTTCAACGAAAACTCCAGAGCCGTGATTTGCATCGGTGCAATCGGTCCTCCGCGTCCAAACATGGTAGGTTGACAAAGCTCCTCCATTGTCCGAAGATCGGGCTGTGGAAGAACATTGTTGTTATTATTATTGAGGTGCGGTGGATTATTGTTGTTGTTAACACCTGCCATACTTAAATCTTCTCGAGTCTCGGGCTCTTGATAATTAGAAGATCTAGTACGCATACACCTACAAAGGCAAAAGAAAACAATACCAAACACAAAGACAATATATATACACAATAAAAATAAAATCTTTTTGGATTTTTGAAAATTTTAATTTTTATGGTTTTTTTTTTAAATTTTTTTAAGCAAGAAAAATAACGCTCACAAGTGAACGGATCCCAAAAAGCAACGCGTCTCTCACAGAAAACCGTTAATCTTTACGAAAAGAGCCGGTAGCGGCGCCATTTGATACAAGGCTTTTGGCCAGGTAAAAAGATTCGTTGATGTGTGTCTAATCGAATTGATCTGGGTTAACTATACGACTCAGTCGTTCTTTGGTGGAAACAAAAGTTGTGTCGTTGTAGTATATAAAAGTGCAAAACAATTAAAGTAAAATGCATGTAAAAGTAAATCTAATTCTAATTTAAAAGTAAGGGGGAGTATTTAAAAGCGTGACGGAAAATTAAATAGCACTAAACTTCAATAACGCAAACTTAAATCTAACTAAGGCAAGCTTAAAACGCAACTAAAACTTAAAACTAAGGCAAGGCTAAAACAAATCTAAGGCAAGTAAACTTAAAGTGCAATTAAGTAAAAAGGCGGGAAAAATAAAGCTTGAAAATTAAAAACAGAAAATTAAAGACAGAAATTAAAAGAACCTGAAAATTAGCTCATCCGGAATAATACCCTCATTCGGAATAAACATTCATCCAGAATGTCACCTTCGTTCGGAATGTTTTTCTTCACTCGGAATATGTACCCAAAACCTTGATCCGGAATAAATTGCTTACTCGGAATATGTCACCTATCCGGAATAAACTTCTTGATTCGGAATGTAGCTTTGATCCGGAATGTTGCCCTTGATCCGGAATATCTCTTGATCCGGAATAATATTCCGAATAGAACTCCTTGATCCGGAATATGTCACTTATTCCGGATGGAAGCCCTTGATCCGGAATATTCTTTTGATTCGGAATGTTTGCTGATCCCGAATATTATTCCGAATAAAGCACCTTGATTCGAAATGTTTTAATACTCCGAATAAAGCACCTTGATTCGGAATATTTTGTTGATCCGGAATGAGAGGTTGATCCGAAACTTTTGGTTGATCCGGAATAATTGATTATTCCGGATGAAGAACCTTGATGCGGAATAACAACTATTCCGAATGAACTCAATTGATCCGGAATGTCCAATATTCCGGATGAACACCCTTTGAAATCCTTCACTCGGAATGTTTTGCTGGGCTTTGATCCGGAATGTTTCCTGGGAACAGATCAGTAACAGAAACACACGCCAAGAACAAGGGATACCAAGATATACACGAATCTAAACAAATATAATCAAAATCAACCAAAAGATTAAATCAAACTAATCACAAAACATATACTAATGATAATCAAACAATCTAAAACAATCAAACTAACAAATATAACCAAAATAATCAAAATACACTTTAATTAATAAATAAAAAATCAAGAACATGAACATAAACAATAAAGCATGAAGATTAAGATCAAATAAAGAAAGGTAGATAAGAGATTAACAAGAAAAATTAAAGATTGACAAGAATTAAAAGAGAACTTACTTGAAATTAAATGTAATTAAGGTGCAAGACAAGTATCAAATGGACATGAATTTAAATGACAAGGTAAATAAAATGGAAGAAATAGTGTGTCAAACTATCCAACAAAATGAAAATGATTATCCTAATGACTATTTATAGGGGAGGATTAAGGAGTGCTTAGGAAGCTTCCTCCCCTCCTTCATTTTTTCTTAATTGCACCATTAGTCCTTAAACCTTTTAATCTTCTTAAATCTTGGACTTTAATGACTCTTGGCTCGGATTTCTTTGGACTCGTCTTTTAATTCTTCAATAAATAAGACTTGAGTTCTTCGGCTTTTAGTAAACTTCCGTCTTTTGACTTTTTCTTCGATAAATCTTCAGAATTGGTCTTGGACTTCCGTTCTTTTTGCACTCTTGACTTCTTGACTTCGTCTTTCGTCTTTTTCTTCGATAAAAGCCCGTGAATGCCCGTGTTTTCTCCACTTTTCACAATTTCGTCCTAAATCACAACAAAAACACAAACCACGCATAATTTCGACATAAATGACATAAAATACACGTTTTAGTCCGGTTATTATTGTAATTAAGTGGTAAAAAGGATGGGTGTTTACACACCTATCACAATCCTTAACAGGATATAGATCTATTCAAAGGGATCAACAACAACCAATGTCACATGAAAAGTAAGTACCAATGGTTCAAAGGAAAAGCTTGAAATTAAATTAAAACATAAATCACAACCACAACATACCACAAATATCATTTTATCAAGAATAAAATAAAACTAATGTTACAACAGCCGACATTGTTCATAATGTCTTGTATTTTCTAAAAAGCCAATTATTATATGTTCATACCCCTTGACAACTTAGCAATGAGTGACACCACTTTTAGCCAAAACAAAATGCAATTACCACGTACTTCAACTGATCATACGACTTCCGAATTAAGAATTGGTAGCATGATTCTACAGGAGTATCATACTGGCTTATAATTAAAAAAGGATGCACCCACCATGGCTGCAAACGAAGTTGGTCGCCACGCCAAGCTATGGATGATCTCAGTTTCTAAAGGCTTTAAGACTCATCATAGCCTTTCACAATGGATCTGTGTAAGGCCTACAAAATATAAACAAAGGCAAAGAGCACATATCATATTTTGTTATTCCAAAAACACACACATACCATCTTCTCTTTTATTTTAAACATGATGGTTAATGCATATTTAACAATCTTCAATGGCAACTACACACAAAATGTATAATAAGCACTATGGCGACAAAGGCTTTAAGACTCATCATAGCCTTTCACAATGGATCTGTGTAAGGCCTACAAAATATAAACAAAGGCAAAGAGCACATATCAAATTTTGTTATTCCAAAAACACACACATACCATCTTCTCTTTCAATTTAAACATTATGGTTAATGCATATTTAACAATCATTAATGGCAACTACACACAAAATGTATAATAAGCACTATGGCGGCAACCTTAGAAGGTCGCCTAGCCATGATACCGCTAAACCCATCCATAATCAGAAATCTATTGTGAAATAAGAGAAATGCGGTCTATTCTCAGTGACGACATCTTCTATAAAGAAAAAAGATATACCCGGCTTAGCTGCCAGACCAAAGGTTGTCATGCCAAGACGCAGGTAATTCTAACGCTACCTACCATAACCGGTGGAAACGAAGACACCAACGTCATCGATAAAAAGGGTTCTATCCTACTATGGCTGCAAACACATAGTCGTGTTACCCAACCAAGATACATGCCATTGTCATCTATCATGTCCCAACATCACCAAAAATAATATAATCCTCATGGTGTAGCTGAATAAACTACCACACTCTACAAGCGTACAGAGGGTATGTTTTTACTACCCAAGATAAACCACATCCCCATTTCGAGATTTGTAACACCTCTATTTTTCACATATTGTAACAAAAACTAATATGGGGTATTACATCATGGAACACAAGTAATAATAATAGAAAACAACACAAAAGAGTGCTTTAATCAATTTTATTTATCATTCAAAAATAAAAGTTTTACAACATGAGGTCCCAAACATCTTTATGATCTAATTTGAATGATAACAATTTCAAGTCTGTGCCTCTTTATGCCATCCTATGTTGCTCCATGCCATCAATATTTAATACTTGAGATATATGCCTAAAATTCAACATAAAGGTTGAGTGAATTCATAGGTTTAAATTATAATTTGAATACAAGTTTCACCACTGGCATACGTTGTTATACGCCCACAAGAAAACAATATTTATTGCACTAAGCTCATGACATTAGACTACCGAGAATTCACGGAAGTGACGTCATGACAATGTCTCATGATAAGTAACCAGCAGGTTACCCATTAGTTCTAATAAAGAGTGCTTGATTACCTTAGGGGTAGGTAACTCAAACAAGATTCATTACTCCTAATAGATCTATTCACAATATTAGCATCCACGCGAAGTGTTAATGACTCATGAAACTTATAAACAGTAACAAGTTCAGGCACTCATATAATATTATTTCAAGGAAGCACACAAGTATTCCATTTTTAGAATATACCCCCTCATTTAAAAAGCAGTAAAAGTGAGGCTGTGAACCCACCTTATATCTAAAGAGTCTGAGTTACCTCAGATATGTTTCAGTATAAAAACAAATGGCTTGGTCTCACAACCTGAGTTAACACATATGTATACATATTAAGTGTTAGTATTTAAGTTCCAAGGTTTAAGTAGTGTTTTATGTTATTTTCTAAGCTTCTTAGATTATTAAAATAACATATCATTGTTCGGGCCATAATAATTCAGAAGCCATTCTATAAACGTTTGAGGAGCAATGACACTTTAAGTCGTAAACTCAACCACTCATTCACAACGTAATATCAAGATGGAACATCTTAATATGAAGCTCCCTACTAACATGACATGTTTATAAGTTTCTTCAAATGATATGTATAGTCTCTATACTTTTCATAATATGTATTTTATACCCTTAAGTTTTAAAGTTGGTAAAATTTACTCCTTTAAGTTTATATAACTTTAGATAACATATTTTATTATATATTTTAGATCCATTAAGTTTAATAAATGACAAGATTACCCTTAGTAACCCATGATTTAAATTTGCACACGTGAATTAATTCGGGAAAAGTTTTAAGGAAAAGTATATGATGTCTAAACATATGTAAAATACTATTTAAGCAAAATATTCGGCTACATTACTAGTCTTTAATTATTAAACATTAAAAATTTGATATGCAAAACAATTTTTTTTTAACTAGTTATTACTCTCTCCGTTCCATAATAAAGGTTTACTTTAACTTTTTTCAGTTTTCTTTATTCAACTCTGATTATAAATATCTTCATTTGTGTTATATAATACCTGATGAAAAATATATTTAATGAAAATGCATTTAAATCTCAATCCAATACATATATTTTTCATCGAGTATCATATAACACAAATAAAAATATTTATAAACAAAGTTGAGTAAGAAAGACCGAGAAAAGTTAAAGTGGACACTTATTATGAGACAGAAGTAGTACATATTTAACATGGTGATTGTAGGAAACGGTGTACACTTTTATTATATAAAATCGAATTACAGATAAAATTGACAGAAATTAAGAAAACAGAAAATAAGTAAAAGTAATAACAAAAGCAGTAAAATTAAAATAAGACGAGGCACGTGTTTAACACGCTTCCCTTAAAACAGATTCACCGTTTGTTTCCCAGGGTACAACGTCCAAAGCTGTTGTACAGCCGGACTCGACTTACTTGCCTGAAAGATCACGGATACAGTGTGTGTTTCTGACGGAAAAAAGATTGCTGGAACTTTGATGCAGAAAAGCTGCGTTTTTGGATGTCCTGAATGAATGAAATTCAAGTTTAATTTATAGGCATTATTGTCTTGGTGACCAAGACATAATATTTGCTCCTAAATTAAACTGACATGAAAATATGTTATTACTAACACAGATTCTCAAATCTTTTAATACATAAAACAGATTTCTGTAAACTTAATTAATAAGTTTGTATCTATTCCTAAAATATTTTAGAAAAATCTGGAAGGAAAAATTTGAATGAGCAGCAAAAAATATACCGAATTTGCCCCCACCCAAGCAGATTTCGGAGCTGCATTCGTGTCCGCAGGTCGCGCGCTCGTGCACAAGTTCAGTAGTTTCGAACCCGTTTTTGGCCTAGAAATCCCACTTTCTGCACCCCCCCTTGCGCGCGCGTAGGCGTGGTATTAAAACCCACAAATGAATATTGTAGGGTAGAAACTAGGATTTCCTTATAAACATGTTTTCACTTCATGTTTCAAGCGATGTGGGACAAATATTTTTCCAAATATTGTGTTTCACGTGACTCACTTTGAGACACGATATCTCATTCATATTAACTCCATATTGGACATACTTTAGCTCGTTGCGAAGCTCTCTTCAAGGAGAACGCAAAGCTACTAAGTACTACGAATATATATAACATATACATATATAAAATTATGTCCAAAGTATTGCAAAAAACATATTTTGCAAAACATTTTCCATCAATCCCCCACATGAATGGGAATCGGTCGAAAACACACGAAAGTTTCGGCAAAATTTCTGCGGTTAAGTCCTGCATAGGGTAGGTAGGTATAACCCTTTGAATCTTCCCTTGTGAGATGCACTTAGTCTCCTAGATATGAGTAGACGCGATGTCCTTGAACTCAGCCTCTGTTTACGTAGACGACAATACACACTCACACAAGACTCTCCCTGACCTTGTCAAGTCCTCATAGTCGTGTTCGTTATGGTCATGAACACTCGTCTGGTTCTGCAAGAGCTCTTAGAAATTGCGCCCCCACAATTTCCTTCGAAGCGACCCCACTTCTCTTTCACATAGGTGATTTCATCTTGAATCATTAAAAACATATGTTTTATGATTTCATCTTGAATTATCATGCTTTATGATTTCATCCTGAATCATTAAGCCATATGTTTAACCTCTCAACATGTCACATTGTTCTAGGAATGGACTAGGAAAGTTACTGTATTAAGTAACTCCCCTACATTGAGGTGACTTCCCCCACATTTCTATGATTAGGTTGTCCTATTGAAGCCAGATCTTGGGATCTCCAAGCAACTGGGTTAGGTTTTCCCTCATAGAAACTCATTCCTTTAAGGGCTTTAGTCCCATTCCTTTAGACGACTTACTAACTAACTCTCTGCTTAAGCCTTTCGTAAGCGGATCCGCGATGTTATCCTTTGACTTTACATAGTCAATTGAGATAACTCCTGTTGAGAGTAGTTGTCGTACCGAATTATGTCGACGACGGATATGTCTAGACTCTCCATTATACATTGTGCTATGAGCTCTGCCAATTGCCGATTGACTATCACAATGTATACTAATGGCCGTTACCGGTTTAGGCCACCTGGGTATGTCCTCTACGAATTGACATAGCTGTTCCGCCTCTTCTCCGCATTTATCTAACACGATAAATTCTGATTCCATCGTGGACTTAGCTATTACAGTTTTCTTGGAAGACTTCCAAGATATAGCGGCCCCTCCTAGTGTAAACACATATCCACTGGTCGATCTAGAATCCTTTATGTCAGATATCCAATTTCATCACTGTATCCTTCAATAACAGATGGATATCTAGCATAATTCAGTCCATAATCACGACTGTATCTCAAATAATGAAGTACCCTAGTCATAGCTTTCCAATGTGCATCACTTGGATTACTAGTATATCTACTCAGCCTGCTAACAACATTTGCTAAGTCAGGTCGGGTACATGTCATCAGATACATTAACATGCCAATAATTCTTGAATACTCTAATTGGGCAACACCTACGCCTCTATTTTAGATAGATGCAAACTGGTGTCTATTGGAGTTCTAGCTAGGCCGGAATCCCCCGCATTATGAGTATTAAGAATTTTGTCCACGTAATGTGCTTGACTTAATGCAAGTCCACTTTGAGTTCGTATGATCTTTATTCCAAGGATCACATCAGCCAAACCCATATCTTTCATGTCAAACTTTGATTTCAACATGTCTTTAGTAGACTTGATCATCTTGTCGTTACTGCCAATGATAAGCATATCGTCGACATAAAGACACAAGATTACATATCCACTATTTGTGTCTTTGACATAAACACACTTGTCGCATTCATTAATTTTGAATCCACCCTCTAGCATGGCGTGATCAAACTTCTGATGCCATTGTTTTGGAGCTTGCTTTAAGCCATACAACGACTTAACAAGCCTACAAACTTTTCTCTCTTGTCCAGGAGCCATGAAACCCTCAAGTTGGTTCATGTATATTTCTTCTTCTAAATCTCCATTTAGAAAAGCCGTTTTCACATCCATTTGGTGAACTTCTAAATTTCTTAATGCGGCAATAGCAAGAATCATCCTAATAGAATTTATTCGCGTAACAGGCGAATAAGTATCAAAGTAATCTAGACCTTCGCGTTGTCTAAAACCTTTGATTACCAATCTTGCTTTATACTTATCAATGGTGCCATCAACTTTCATCTTCTTCTTGAAGATCCATTATAGGCTAGTGGTTTATAACCAGGAGGTAAATCCACGAGCTCCCAAGTATGATTTTGTAAAATAGACTCTATTTCACTATTAATCGCTTTTTTCCATCGAGGCCCTTCCGAGGAATTTACAGCTTCTTGATAAGAAGTGGGTTCATTTTCTACCATAAAAGAGACAAAATCGGGTCCAAATGATTTATTGGTTCTCGCCCGTTTGCTTCTTCTAGGTTCAGCCTCTTCTTCCTCGGGTTGATCTTGTCTCTCATCTTGGAGATCATTATCATCTCGTTGTCTCTTATCTTGGACAACTGCATCATCTATTCTAGATGTGCTTTCATTTTCCTTCTTTAAACAAGGAAATATGTTTTCAAAGAAGGACGCATTCCTTGATTCCATAACTGTGTTCTTGTGTATATCTAGATTTTTCGAACCATGTACAATGAAACGATACGCACTGCTATTCTTAGCATATCCAATTAAAATAAAATCCACAGATTTAGGTCCAACAGTTTGGGCCTTAGGTGTCGGCACAACTACCTTGGCTAGACACCCCCACACTCGTAAGTACTGGTATGATGGTTTTCTTCCCATCCACAATTCATATGGGGTTTCCTCTTTATCCTTACGAGGTATCTTGTTTAAAAGATAAGTAGCCGTTAGAATGGCTTCCCCCACATGTCCCGGCTCAAACCAGAACTTAACAACATGGCATTAACCATCTCTTTCAAGATACGGTTCTTCCTTTCGGCAATACCGTTTTACTGAGGTGAATAAGGAGCAGTAAACTCGTGTCTAATTCCATATTTTGCACATAGATCAGCAAAAAGAGACACATATTCACCTCCTCTATCACTTCGTACAACCTTGATTTTCCTACCAAGTTGATTCTCAACTTCGGTTTTGTATAGAACAAACTTGTCTATAGCTTCATCTTTACTTTTCAACAAGTAAACGTAGCAGTACTTTGTGCAATCATCAATAAACGTGATGAAGTGCTTACTGCCACCTTTTGTGGGTAGTGATTTCAAATCACATATGTCTGTGTGTATCATATCAAGTGGTTCGGTTTTTCGTTCAACCGATTTGAAAGATGATCTTGTAAGTTTGGCTTCGACACAAGTTTCACACTTATAATTTGAATCAATATGAAAATTTGGTATGCCATTAAATCTAATCAAGCGACGTATTGAATTAAAATTAACATGTCCAAGACGGCCATGCCACACATTAGAAGACTCAATCAAGTAAGCAGAAGAATTCATTTTATTGATAGCATTCTTAACAACTATTACATTGAGCTTAAACATACCATTCAAGGCATACCCCTTACCAACATACATTTGATTCTTAGAAAGTACAACTTTATCAGACTAAAAAACAAGACGAAAACTAAACTTATTCAAAAGCCATCCGGACACAAGATTCTTGCGAATCTCCAGAACATACAAGACTTTAGTCAACTTGAGCTCTTTCTCGGATGTCATCTTCAAAATAACATCTCCTTCGCCCTTGATATCAGCAGTTGCAGAGTTGCCCATGTACAGCTTCTCTCCATTGTCAACCGCTCTGAAAGAGTGAAACATACTCTTGTCAGCACACACATGACGGGTTGCCCTAGTATCAACCCACCAATCATTATTATTAGAACCTACCAGGTTAACTTCAGAGATCATGGTAACGACATCAAACACCATAGCAATCATGTCTACATTATCATTCACCATATTAGCCTCGCGTGGAGTCACCCGCTTTGGCGCTTTGCAATTAGCAGCACGATGACCTGGCTTGTCACAGCTGAAGCAATTTCCTTGGAACTTCTGCTTCGCAATTCCAGCCTTAGGAGCAAGGTACTAAGACTTCCCTTTGCTCTTCTTGTCATTCTTCCCTTTTCCAAAGCTCTTGCCTTTAGACTTTGAAGAAGACGAACCATGCTCAACCATATTTGCCTTGGCAGAATCAGGTGTATAAGTGTTTTTCTGAGCCAGCTTGTTGTCCTCTTCAATACGAAGACGAACAACCAAGTCTTCAACAGTCATCTCCTTTCGCTTATGCTTCAAGTAGTTTTTAAATTCTACCCAGCTTGGAGGTAACTTTTCAGTGATAGCAGCAACTTGAAAAGTTTCACTCAAAGTCATACCCTCAGCATGAATGTCGTGTAGCAAAACCTGCAGATCTTGAACCTGAGTTATCACACTCTTTGAATCAACCATCTTGTAATCCAAAAAGCGAGCTACCACGAACTTCTTTGTACCAGCATCCTCAGTTTTGTACTTGCGTTCCAACGACTCCCATAATTCTTTGGCAGTCTTAGTCTTGCAGTACACATTGTACAAAGAGTCCACCAAACCATTCAGAATATAGTTGTGACACAAGAAGTCTGAATGTTTCCATGCTTCAACAGCTTGCACGGCTTGTTGATTTTCGGGTACACCTTCTTTAGGAGGTTCCACCTGAGGTACAGTCTCCTTTAAGAACTTCGCAAGGTTCAAAGTAGTGAGATAGAAGAACATCTTCTGCTGCCACCTCTTAAAATTCTGTCCATTGAATTTTTCTGGTTTTTCAGCATGATTAGCAACTGTATGGGTAACTGGCGCATCAGTTACTTTCACAGTAGTAGTTGCAGAAGTTTCAGGAGTGCTAGTAGACATTCTGAAAGATCAAACAAGATCAAAACACAAACAGTTAGACAACTGTTATAAATCTGTATATAAGAAATTCAATCGTGATCTCTATATACTTATAGTGGATCTGCTTCAAAGAAACTCAATCTTGGCTTCAATGAATCAGATGCATTTATCTAACATATCAGTTTAACAGAAACACAATCTTGGTTTCAATATAAACTGATAAGAACAACTGCTTAAAGAAAAACGTTGGAGATCTGTTAATTAAAATCTGTAAAATTAAAACTGATTCCAGTGAAACTTAATCCTGGTTTCGGCAGAAACAGTTTATAATAAATCTGATAAAAATTATTAATCCAATTTAAT
This sequence comes from Glebionis coronaria, assembly GCA_025667525.1. Taxonomy (NCBI): domain Eukaryota; kingdom Viridiplantae; phylum Streptophyta; class Magnoliopsida; order Asterales; family Asteraceae; genus Glebionis; species Glebionis coronaria. The sequence continues at coordinate 585,131 of JANFOE010000825.1, read as the reverse complement.
AAAAGTTTTAATTCTGTTAAACTGAATCTGTTTTAAGATTGTAGGAAACAGTATACACTTTTATTATATAAAATCGAATTACAAATAAAATTGACAGAAATTAAGAAAACAGAAAATAAGTAACAGTAATAACAAAAGCAGTAAAATTAAAATAAGACGATGCACGTGTTTAACACGCTTCCCTTAAAACAGATTCACCGTCTGTTTCCCAGGGTACAACGTCCAAAGCTGTTGTACAGCCGGACTCGACTTACTTGCCTGAAAGATCATGGATACAGTGTGTGTTTCTGACTGAAAAAAGATTGCTGGAACTTTAATGCAGAAAAGCTGCGTTTTTAGATGTCTTGAATGAATGAAATTCAAGTTTAATTTATAGGCATTATATGTCTTGGTGACCAAGACATAATATTTGCTCCTAAATTAAACTGACATGAAAATCTGTTATTACTAACACAGATTCGCAAATCTTTTAATACACAAAACAGATTTCTGTAAACTTAATTAATAAGTTTGTATCTATTCCTAAAATAGATTAGAAAAATCTGGAAGGAAAAATTCGAATGAGCAGCAAAAAATATACCGAATTTGCCCGCACCCAAGCAGATTTCGGAGCTGCATTCGTGTCCGCAGGTCGCACGCTCGTGCACAAGTTCAGTAGCTTCGACATATTTTAGCTCGTTGCGAAGCTCTCTTCGAGGAGAACGCAAATCTACTAAGTACTACGAATATATATAACATATACATATATAAAATTATGTCCAAAGTATTGCAAAAACCATATTTTGCAAAACATTTTTCAACAGTGATCAAGTCAATTTAGATTTTTTCTCGCTAAAATATCTTCATATTCTTCTCTAAAACCTCGCTAGAATTAACCACCTCTCTGCCCCAACGACTAGCACAACATACCATCACTAACAGAAACAGAAGCTATAAAAGTCTGTTATCTTAGTATTGCATGTTTTTAAATCAGATTTCGACACGTAGATGGACTAAGGGTATGTTTAGTGAAATAGAATGTGGTTGGGGCTTGTGTTGGCCGCCAAGGCTAATGATAATTGAAATTTTATTTTTTAAAACTTGTTTGAAAATTAGTTAAGACTGTGGCTTATTATTACAAATTTACAAAAAAGGTATAAATAAATGAGCTATTGATATATATATTAGATATTTTTATAAGTAAATAAGTAATCTATAATTCACAAACCTTTGACTAAAGTTTTCAGCACTACTTATAGAGTTGAATAATTTTAAAATCGTCATACGCCCTTACGTCAAACAAAGCTTATTATACAAAGCGACTTATTTTAAAAACCCAATCCTTCGTTAGCCCTACCCGCAACCAATCACAACTTTCTGATACAACACTACAAGATGGACAACTTCATTGAACATCTCGGAGTATTCATAACGTCTTGTAAATTATTCGGTTATTCATGATTATATTTTATAGTTAGGGGATTTACCAGAGTTTTGTATAATTCAAATTTGTGAAAATGATCTGAATCCCAAAAGCTCTGACTCCGATAGGAAAAGAAGTTTCAGACACACTAGCTTTGTGCCTGGTATTTTAAACTGCTGAAGTAGCTACGCCTCAATCTTCATGAAGTCTGAGTTAAAAGCTCAAAAAAGATTAGACGTAAAATATACAAAGAAAAAACGTTTCAAAAACATATGCGGAAGACCATGCACACTCTAAACACAGCAACACGTCCTAGTTTTTGATGAAATTTGCACAAACGTGAATGCAAAAGGATAAACTATTTAAAATACATTGTATTGTCGCATGTATTAGTTGTCAGTTGTCACGACATAAAAACAATGTAAAGAGGCTAGGTGAATGGAATCGGTTGTAAGTTACAACTTGTAACTATTGTTTTTTATTTTTGATTTATCCTTGTAGAATTTTGGAAACAAGAGCATGACATAACTTTTTTTTTTGAAATAGCATGACATAACTAACATGAGCGCAAAGTTTGATTGGTTATTGACAGATGACAATGTTTTTTGTTGGAATTTATAAAAACCTTTTATTATATTAACACATTAATAATCACGAGTACGCAGCGGAATATAGGATCACGTATAGACAAGTAATTAACATAAACGATAAAAAAACGCGTACCTTTTAGCGATGGATTAAACACCTTTATCGAACCACCAATAAAGATCAAAGTATGATCTCTCTAAGAATACGCACACAATACGTTATAGCAAACAATTAAGTATGCTAGTACCAATAGTGATAAAGCTAATTATATTTGATTTCTCAAATCAAATATATACAAAACCCAAACAATTATAATCGCATAAAACCAAAGTATAGAATCGTTATTTGCTTTTGGTTTTTTAATCGTTGGAGAATTAGTTAATATATTCATGACAAAGTCATTGTATATATACACATGCAAGGTTGTTTGCAAATCCAATTAGGATACCAACCTAATATATACTAAAGTCAATTTAATATATATTCATGCATACATGTCAATGGCCTAATACAATTAGGAAAACAAATGCAATTTTCCTTTTATACAAATTGCCTTTTATTTGTTTTATATATATTAATTAATTCTTATAGTTGACATTTAACTATCATTTGTAAAATCTTGTTAACTAACTAATTAATTAACGTTCCTCATAGCTTATCACTAATTAATATATTACGCCTAATATATTAACGTATAATTGTTTTACGTATTAACGCGTGCGTCTCCTTAGGCTCGAGTCGACTACCAGACATATTATTATTACGTGTACATAATCCAATAGCTCCCACTTGGACATGTGATAATAAAATAATAACATTGGTTAGCGTCTAGCAACACGCCAATGCTCCCGGAACCTCTCGAGTGTAGTTTTCCATAAAGTACATTTAAATGACTTAAACATTTACAATCCCTTTGTTTCTCAAATGCCATGTTAATAATGGATATGGATCAACGTCATTCCATTTTAACTATTCTGTTTCTCGCATTACATAATTAATATAGATTACCAATCTAATCGAGACAAATCTAGATTACCATTGGGTATGGCCATACAAACATCTAATTAATTAACGAGGGGCCCAGTAGCATTATTCTTCAATCCTAGTTGAATGAACAAATTCTATCTTGACTACACGTGCCTCTTACATGCTTCAAGATACAAATAATTATAGTCTTTATTACTACCTTATTCAGGATAGCGTTAGAACTATAGAAAAAAGTACCATCCACATATATAAGACCTGCTTGCATCTCAAGTCAAAGGATTTAGTAATGTAAATCATTTACAAGTTTCACTTAAAGACGCCGATCCATAAAGTGATTGACTTGTTAGTAGGAGATGTCCAATATACAACTTTTGGATATCGTATGAGTTGGTGAACCGTTCTTACATATTCTACGAATATTACCATCTCTCATATATGTCTTAATTTAAGTATATTCCCATATAATTAATCGACATAGACAATTTAGAATAACATATTATTCAAGGATTTAAACATGCAAAAATAGGAACAATAAATATTAAAGAAAACGAATATATCCAATACTTCAATTCATAAAATAAATATTGTTTAACAATACCCTTTATCCAAATACTAAAACAGATTACATGAAACTACTAGCAGGACGAAGTCCCATGCTCCTAACATGTTGAGTAAGCTTTTTACCAGGTAAAGCCTTCGTAAAAGGATCTGCTAGATTATTATCTGTATGAACTTTAACTAGATCAATTTCACCCAATTCGATACATTCTCGAACATAGTGATATCTCCTTTGATAGTGTCTGGCGCCTCTCTGAACTCCCGGTTCGTTAGCTATGATGATTGCACTTGAATTGTCACAATACATCTTTATAGGTTCTTCATTGGTATGAACTACACCAATTTCTCCAATAAACTTCCTAATCCAAACAGCTTCCTTTGCAGCTTCAGAAGCATCAATATATTCGGCTTCTGTGGCAGATTGTGCAGTAGTAGTTTGTTTGGAGCTCTTCCATACTACCGCGCCTCCGTTCAAAACGAAAACATACCCAGTTTGAGATTTAGTGTCATCTCTATCGGTTTCAAATCCAGCATCACAATAACAATTAACTTGCAGCTCAGTAGCTTCAGGATTTCTACCATAAACCAAAAATGTATCCTTAGTATGTCTTAAATACTTAAGAATATTTTTCACAGCAGTCCAGTGACTTTCACCTGGATTTTGTTGAAATCGGCTTGTAATATTTTGCGCGAACGCAACATCAGGTCTTGTGCATCTCACAACATACATAATAGATCCTACAGCCGAAGCATAAGGAACATTTTGCATACGCTTCATCTCATCAGATGTAGTAGCACCTTGTTTTTTATTTAAGTCAGTGTGCACTTGCATAGGAATGAGACCACGCTTGGAATTATCCATTCTATACTTCTTAAAGATCTTATCAAGATATGCATTTTGACTTAGTCCAATTAACCGCTTCGATCTATCTCTATAGATTTTGATTCCAAGAATAAATGCTGCTTCCCCTAAATATTTCATAGAAAAACACTTCCCAAGATAGGTCTTTACCTCTTGTAAACTTGGAATATGATTTCCCATAATGATTATGTCATCGACATACAAGATTAGGAAAACAACATTACTCCCACTAGCTTTTTGATATACACATGGCTCATCAAGATTTTGATCAAAACCAAACTTTTTGATTTCTTCACCAAATATTTTATTCCAGCTTCTTGATGCTTGCTTAAGTCCATAAATGGATCTTTAAAGCCTACATACTTTTTTGGGATGCTTAGGATCAACAAAACCTTCCGGTTGTTCCATATAGATTTCTTCTTCTAAGTAACCATTCAAGAACGCGGTTTTTACATCCGTTTTCCATATCTCATAGTCATAGTACGCTGCTATATCTATGAGAATCCTAATAGCTCTCAAATCTGCAACAGGAGAAAAGGTTTCCTCATAGTCAACACCATAAGTTTGTGTAAACCGTTTTGCTACAAATCGAGCTTTATAGGTGTGTACAATGCCATCCATGTCCGTCTTCTTCTTGTAAATCCACTTACCCTTTACGACCTTCGCATTGGGTGGTAAATCTACAAGTCTCCAGACATGATTATCATACATAGATTGCATTTCCGCATTCATAGCAACAATCCACTTATCGGATTCAGAATCGAATATTGCATCTCTATAGTTAGTGGGTTCATTAAGATCCCCTAAACTATGTTCCTCGACTTCTACATTTAGACATAGTCGTTCAGGTACTTTGATTGTTCTTTTTGACTTACGAATGGGGACAACATCCTCTTCTTGAGTTACATCAGGTGCAAGACTTTCTTCCTCAATTGGATGTTCGCTAGTAGTTTCAGAAGGTAAAATATCTTCATCCTCTAGTTCTACAATCCTCCCACTCTCTTTTTGAACTATGAGATTCTTTTCAAAGAAATCTGCATACCTCTCAACAACTATTTTGTTTTCAGGTGGGTAGTAAAAATAGTAACCCATAGTTTCCTTAGGGTAACCTATGAAGACACACTTAACCGATCTTGATTGAAGTTTGTCAGGCGTGTGACGTTTCACATGAGCCTCACAACGCCAGACCTTTAAGTAAGACAAGTTAGGAACTTTTCCATGCCATAGTTCATATGGAGTCTTGTCAACCTTCTTGGTTGGAACCATATTGAGAATGCATGCAGCAGTCTCTAGAGCATAATCCCAAAAGGATAGTGGCAAAGTAGAAAGACTCATCATTGATCGAACCATGTTTAGCAAAGTTCGATTTCTCCTCTCAGAAACACCATTGTGTTGTGGCGTGTAAGGAGGAGTCAGCTGTTGGACAATTCCACTAGCCTTTAGATAATCTTTAAATTCTTGACTAATATATTCACCACCACGATCCGATCGAATGGCTTTAATAGTCTTCCCGAGTTGATTTTCTACTTCATTTTTGAATACCTTGAATGTTTCAAAGACTTCATGTTTATGTTTAAGTAAATAAACATAACCATAACGACTATAATCATCAGTAAAGGTAATGAAGTATGTAGCATCTTGCTTTGACACATGTCTAAGTGGAACACATACATCGGTATGGATTAATCCAAGTAGATCTTTCACCTTTTTTGTTTTATGCGAAAAAGATTTCCTTGTCATCTTGCCCGATATAAAAGAAACGCATTGATCAAACGGTTCACTATCCGTTGAGTTTAAAAGTCCATCATGTTGCAACTTTTCAATTCGCTTCTTGCTAATATGAGCAAGTCGACAATGCCAAAGATAAGTAGAATCTAAACTTGCTTTAGATTTCTTATTGCTAATTGAATACATTGAATTCACAATTTGCTAAGTAGGATCATGCATATCAATTTCATAAATACCATTAACACGGATACAATTAAAATAAATCATATCATTAAAAGAAACGGTCATACCAGGATCCGTAAATTTATGAATATATCCTTTATCATGCTGTTGGAAATACATTTTACGTATTAGGAAGGATCGGTCACTCCAACATTAGTTCGTGTAATAGCTCGTAGTTTAGTCATTTGCATTTACTTAAACGAAGCCCAAAACCAAGCCCATGTAATGTATGGGCCGGCGGCCAAATGTAAGCCCAAGCCCATGACAAGGGCTTGGGTATATAAACCCTCTCCTTTGATGGAGAGGGTGTGGTTTTTCATAATTTACACATAGTTCTTTCTTAAGTTTCTCTCTCTAAAGTGTGAAATCCACCATTTCTCTATCTCTTTCTCTCTCTAAAAACATAAGCATAGATTTACGATCCTACAAATGGTATCAGAGCTTGGGATGAAATATAGGTTTGTGTTTGTGTTGCGTATTGTTTTCTAAACAATTCGTATAGTATAAGTGTGTTTTGCCGAAATCTTCAAATTTTTTGCTTTGATCGTAGTATCAAGTAGTGCAACATAGGATTTTGTGCTTAAAAGTGTTCTTGGTATCTTGGTTTTTCATTAAAACATCAATTTTTTGGATCAAAAGTGCAAAAAGGTTGTGTTCTATCATTCCGAAATTTAAGCAGAAACATCCATCGGAAAGTACAAATTGTACTTGGGCTTCCATCGCAATAACCTTCCATCGGAAAGGGTTTGGTTTCTACATTGCGATCGTGGGATTTTTATCACTTATTCCGATCTGAATCATTCCGATAGCTATTGCGATCTGAGATTCCGACGGGTATAAGGAAGTATTTTAAGTCGTTACTCTGCTCGAATTTTGTCAGCCACTTTGCGATCTATACATTCCGATAGGGCTTTGCGATCTGAACATTCCGATACCAACAACATTTCGACAGGGCTATATTCCGATCTGGTATTACGATCTGACATTCCGATCTGGTGTTACGATCTGACATTCCGATCTGGTTTTACGATCTGACATTCCGATCAAGTATTACGATCTGACATTCCGATCTGGCATTCCGATAATCACAATTTTTTCCATAAAAAATTTCGAATCGTGTGTAATTTTGACTTGGAATTTTTGGTTTATCGAGAACATATTTTAGGGGATTTTAACATTGTTTCTCGGTTTTAACTCACAACAACACAAAAATACTTAACCTTATTTCATTGTTCGATCAACTTTGTAAATCTTAACTTATTGAAATGGAGTATACATCTCTTACGGATAAGTCCATCCTCTCGGGTACGGATAATCGTCCACCAATGTTGGTGAAGACTATGTATGAGGAATGGGCTTCCCGAATGGAACTTTATATGTTGAACAAGGAGAATGGACATCTAATTTGGGCATCGGTGCTCAATGGACCATTAGATTATGGTACTGTGACGGAAGGTACGACCACTCGTCCTCGCACAACGGGTGAGTTGACTGGAGATATGAAGATTCAAGATAAATGTGATAAGTATGCTACAAACATCATTCTCCAAGCTCTTCCTCCAGATGTCTACAAACTCGTCAGCAAACATAAAGTTGCCAAAGAGTTATGGGATAGAATTCGTGTTCTAATGCAAGGCACCTCGTTAACTAAACAAGAACGAGAGTGTAAGCTTTATGATACTTTTGATAAGTTTGCCTATGTGCCAGGGGAGACTCTCAATGACTACTATCTGAGATTTACCCTATTGTTGAATGAGCTGAATATCTATGGCATGGCAATTCCTACCTTTCAATTGAACACCAAGTATTTGAACACTCTTCCTCCAGAATGGAAAAAATACGTGACGGATGTTAAATTGGCTAAGGACTTACATAATACCAATGTGGATCAACTTCAAGCTTTTCTTCAACAACACGAATGCCATGTGATCGAGGCTCGGTTGTCTACACCTCAAGTTCATGATCCACTTTCTATGTATGCTTCTCAACAAAACATGGCTTATACTTATCAACAACCATCATACTTTCAGCAGCCACCACCACCACACATCTATCAGCAACCACAGCAACCATCTTATCAACCACCAATGATGCCACAACAAGAATATCAACAAAGTGTTCATCAACAATCTTTTCAACAGCAACCACCATATCAAACATCACCATCACAAACCAACACTTCTCCATTGGGCTATACTCCTCAGCAAGGATATTTTCCAATTGAAGCACAACCAGCACAAGCTTTCTACTCTAATGAACTTCCACCAATCCAAGCACCGGTCTTTACTCCAGATGATACGCCAGCTGATGTTTTAAACCATCTCACCGCCTACTTGTCAAAACTTGTTGCAACTAGAGGATTTCCACCAACAAACAATCAGCTCCGCACCTCATCAAATCCTCGACAACAAGCCACTGTTCAAGATGGTCAAGTGACGGTGCAACCTATTCAGGGAAGGCAAAATTCATATGGACCTCCTACAAGGACTGGGAACAATCAAGCTGTGAATTCTCAAGCTAGTGGAAATGGGAGTCCTATTGGTCCTAAGAAGGTTGTGACTTGCTACAATTGCCGAGGACAAGGTCATATGGCTAGGGAATGCACTCAGCCGAAAAGGAGGAGGGATGATGCATGGTTTCGTGAGAAGATGTATTTGGTTGATGCTCAGTCTAAGGGGAAGATTTTGGATTCAGAGGAGTTAGCATTTCTTGCAGACCCAGGGGCAGCAGATACTGAAGGCATTGCAGTCGTTTCTACTTCTAATGCAGCTTATCAAGCGGATGATCTTGATGCATACGATTCGGATTGTGATGACATTCACTCTGCCCAAGCTGCTCTCGTTGCTAATCTCTCTCACTACGGTTCTGATGTCATTAGTGAGGTACCAACCACATCTAATAATATTGATGATAACCAACATCAAGTTGGGCATGAAAATGACAACCTCGAACAGCATTCGGGAACTAGTAACTCAAATGCTGTGGTATCCAATTCTACACATTTGAGTGAACCTCAACCAAATGCTACGACGGGTATGGAATCTTATGCTCAACATGATTTGGTCATGGTGCCTAAACATATTATTGATCAAATGCATATGGCCCTCAGACAATCCGTAGATACGAATTCCACCCTAACTGCTGAGCTTGCGTTGCATAAAGAAAAGGTCAAAACTTTTGAAATGGTCCCTCAAGAAGAGAAAATAACATGTTCTGAATTTGACCAATTTCGTTTTGAAAAGATTGAACACTTGAAAGAAATAGAATCATTAAAAGCTAATCTTTCCAATGAATTAAAAGCAAAAGAGTCGGTTGTCAATGATTTTCAGAAACTTAAAATGGATTTCGAAACTCTCGAGTCTAAAAAGGTTGAATCGGAAATTAATGCTACCAAACTTCTTAAATTTAAAGAACAACAGCTTTTAAAACAATACGCTTCCACAGAAAAGGTTCATCTTTTAACTAAATCATTTAAAGAATTCGAACTTAAGCGTCTTCAAGATTTACCACCTAATCCCGGTTATGCAAAACAAGCTCAGGAATATATTCCCGGCCTCTATGATATGACCATAATTGGAAAATCGAAAGAAGCACCTTTTGTTCGTAGTACTGAGGAGACACAATCACTTGGGGATGAAACTCATTCTAAAATGCTTTCAAAATTCCATACAATTGATTATGATCAACATAACAAAGATCAATTTTCGAAAAAGACACGCATTCGCTTACAAAAGGAATTAGCAGAATTAACAGTTCTTGTGCCCCAAAGTTTGTCAAGTGAAAACCTTCCTAGTACGTCTCCTACACTCGTCAAAAAGGATTTAACAAAGTTAATTCCACCGGTAAGTAAGGTGTCCGTTAACTTAAATACGGTTCACCAACACTTAGCCGATTTTGACAAGGTCATTTTGGAACGTACGACGGCCACGGCCATAACGGAAGGTGAATGGAACTTTGAGCACACTAGAGCTGCGTTTCGAGATGAAATTGTTCCGTTTGTAAACAATGTTAAAGCTTGCCTTCGTACTATTGATCAAGATTTGTTTTTGGAAATAGAAGAAGTTAGACGTGTTTTCAATGAAATGGAAGATGCTTATGAAAACAGTTTACTTGAAATAGAACGGGTTTCACGCCATAATGATCTGCTTCTGAATCAAGTGATGTCTCATGATATAGTTTCTGTCTGTGTGAATACAAGTGTTGATAATGATTCTATTGTGCATAATGTTGAATCTGTGGATACTGTGGTAGATAGTACTTGTCACGAATCTGACGCTGAATTTTTAAAGCTTCAAGATTCATATTCATCGCTTTCAAAACGTTTTGATGAGATTCAAACACATTGTATTTCGCTTGAATGCAAGCAACAATTTATTCAAGAAATCTTTGAAACGTCATTCGAAGGTGTTAATATAGATGATGCAAATTTTGAAAAGAATTTTCGATTGAATTTACAATCAAAATAGCGTCAGCCAAGTGACAAAGTTGCTAACTCTTTGCCGATAGAAATAGAGAAATCTAAGGAGCTTAACTGTGTGAACGTACTTGAGGCCGCTGAGAGTTTTAGACTTGATCTAGACAATCAAGTTTCCAAGATTTTGTCCAAAGTTGATAACTTAAAACAGAAAAATACACGACTCTTCGATTCAGTACAGCCCGCATGTGTTGATACCACTGCACAGAATCAATCATTGATTGAACAATTGAATCGAAAGTCGGTGGAAATATCTGATTTGAGGGAACAAATTTGTGATAAGAATCTGGTCTTGGCTGAGTTAAAGGAAACACTTCGAACTCTAAAAGGTAAGAATGTTGTGGATAACGCAGCCACTATCTCAGCATCGTCCTCTAGTGCAATCAAAAGAACCCTTATAGCCGTCACACCACTTAACAAGGGCTCTAGGACTAAACCATCTCAAACTTTGGTCACTAAAGATAAGGCGGAATCAAAACCAGCTTCTAATATTCCCGTGTTGCCTTCTACAGGAGTAAGCACCACTACTAAGGCTCAAAGATCTAAGCTTAAAAGAAACAAGAAGAATGATAGGATCTTGCCCCCATCTAGTAGTCAAGTGAAGAAGAAAGTAGAAGCCCATCCTAGGAATGTTATTTCTGTTTTGAATAAAAAGAATCATGTAGCTAAACCTAAAGGCTCTGCGATTGTGCAGCGTTCTAAGCCTACTGTGAATTCTAATTTAAAATGTTGGAATTGCAATGAATGTATGTTTTCTAGTCGTCATGATTCTTGCCTTATTGAACATGTGAATGAGATGTATGCCCGGAAAAATGGATTAGAATGGAAACCGACTGGGAAAGTGTTAACCCAAGTTGGTTGGATGTGGCGCCCCACTGGTAGAACTTTCACTATAGTAGGAAATACGTGCCCTTTGACTAGGATCACTCCCACTAAAGCGAAGAAAGCGTGCCCTTTAACTAGGAGTACCAAGGCTACCAAAACACAAGCGTGTCCTTTAACTAGGAACACCAATACTACTGTAGGAACAAAGTGCCCTTTAAATAGGTCTACTCCCACTGTAGTGCCCGCAAATAATCCAAAACCTAAGAAAGTTGGAACAGTAAAACCTGTTAGTGCTAAAACTATCATTAGAAAACGCAGGAAATCTAAGGGTCTCAAAAATGTTAGCAATTCTGATAATTCTATATCTGTATCTGCTAACACTCCGGAACCAATAGTTTCCAATGCATTGTCTACTGTTGTTGTTGAAAACAGGTGGTCCAAATTGTTCTCTGGTATTTGGACTCTGGTTGCTCTAAGCATATGACCGGAGATCGATCTCAGCTCAGAAATTTCGTCAGCAAGTTTCTTGGTACGGTTAGATTTGGAAATGATCATATAGCAAAGATAATGGGTTACGGTGAATATCATATTGGGAATGTTATAATTTCAAGAGTGTATTACGTGGAAGGTCTCGGTCACAACTTATTTTCTGTGGGACAATTTTGTGATGCAAACCTAGAAGTTGCTTTTCGAGAGCATACCTGCTTCATTCGTAATTTGGAAGGGGTTGATTTATTGAAAGGTACTCGAGGGAATAATTTGTATACTTTGTCTCTACAAGACATGATGGCCGCTTCTCCCGTATGTCTTCTCTCCAAAGCATCGAAGACTAAGTCATGGTTATGGCATCGACGGTTATCTCATCTTAACTTTGACGCTATTAATCACTTGGCGAAAAACGAACTTGTTCGTGGTCTTCCTAAACTATCATTTCACAAGGATCATTTGTGTTCCGCGTGTAAAATGGGGAAAAGCACTAAGAAGTCTTACAAACCCAAGACTGAAGACACCAACCAAGAGAAACTTTATCTGTTGCATATGGATCTTTGTGGGCCAATGCGTGTTGAAAGTCTTAGTGGCAAAAAGTACATCCTCGTTATTGTCGATGATTACTCTCGGTTTACATGGGTGAAATTTCTTAAAGCAAAAAATAAGGCACCTAAATTCATCATCAGATTTCTCAAGATGATTCAAGTGCGTCTCAACACTACTATCCGATGCATTCGTACAGATAATGGAACCGAATTTGTGAATCAAATTTTGCGTGATTATTATGAAGAAGTTGGCATTTCTCATGAAACATCCGTTGCTCGCACTCCACAACAAAATGGTGTCGTTGAAAGACGAAATCGCACACTTATGGAAGCTGCTCGAACGATGTTAATTTACGCAAAGGCTCCATTGTTTTTATGGGCAGAAGCAGTATCAACAGCAGTGTACACCCAAAACCGGTCACTCATTCGTAAACGCCATGGTAAAACACCGTATGAGCTTCTCCATGGAAAAATACCAGATTTATCCTATCTTCATGTATTTGGTTCTCTTTGCTATCCAAATAATGATGGTGACAATTTGGGAAAACTTCAACCAAAGGCTGATATTGGTATTTTCATTGGTTACGCACCCGCAAAGAAGGCATTCCGAATCTACAACCGTAACTCTCGCAAAATCATTGAAACTATGAATGTTGATTTTGATGAGCTGACAGCAATGGCTTCTGAGCAAAGCAGCTCTGAACCCGCACTTCATGAAATGGGACCCAGTAATATTAGTTCTGGTCTTGTCCCAAACAACCCTACTTCATCATCATTTATACCACCTACCAGGAATGAATGGGATAAGTTGTTTCAACCGTTCTTTGATGAATTCTTTACTCCTCCAAGTATTGTTGCTCCAGAACCTGAGGTAATAGCTCCGGTAACCGAAGTTGTCGCTCCAGCAACCGAAGCACAATCAGACACATCTGCACCAACAATTGGTCAAGATATACCAACAACGAGTAATTCTCAACCAACACAAGTAACAACTACCCATGTCATGCCTATTGATGATGAAGAGGATGACGATGATCACGATTTGGAATTCGCTCAAATGCGTGAACTTCCATTCTTTGGTGTATCTATTCCCGACCCTAATCAAGCCGGGTCGTCCACCTCAGAGGAAGCTCCTTCTACAGTTTACTCCAATCCACGGATTCGTGAACATGACAGCAAGTGGATAAAGGATCATCCTATAGATTCTATTATTGGTGACCCTAATCGTCCAGTATCCACACGAAGTCAGTTACAAGAAAGTGCACTGTTTTGTCACTTTGATGCTTTTCTCACTGAAGTTGAACCTAAGACATGGCAACAAGCTTTTACTCAATCCTGTTGGATAGAAGCTATGCAAGAAGAACTTAACGAATTCATACGTCTTGATGTTTGGGAACTTGTCCCATGCCCGGATCAAGTGCAGTTACTCACTTTGAAATGGGTTTACAAGGTGAAACTCGATGAGTTAGGCGGAATATTGAAGAACAAAGCTCGTCTAGTAGCTCGTGGATACAAGCAATTATTGGGCATCGACTTTATGGAATCCTTTGCACCTGTTGCCCGTTTGGAAGCTATTAGACTATTCCTCGCTTATGCAGCCCATATGAATATGGTCGTCTATCAGATGGATGTGAAGACGGCATTTCTTAATGGTGAACTCAAGGAAGAGGTCTATGTTCAACAACCAGATGGTTTTGTGAATCCTAATTATCCTAATCATGTGTACAAGCTTAAGAAGGCTCTCTATGGGTTGAAGCAAGCTCCTCGCGCATGGTATGATCTTTTGTCACAATTCCTCATTACCCAAGGCTTCGCTAAAGGCAAGGTGGATCCAACGCTGTTCATTCAGAAACGAGGTAAAGATATGATTATGGTACAAATATATGTTGATGATATTATATTTGCAGCCTCGACCCAAACCTTATCGGATGAGTTTGGGACACTCATGTCTTCCAAGTTTAAGATGTCAATGATGGGCAAGGTATCATTCTTCTTAGGTCTTCAGATATCTCAGAGTCCCAGAGGTATCTTTATCAATCAATCCAAGTATGCCCTTGAATCGCTTAAGAAGTATAAGATGGAATCTTGCGACCCCGTGGATACTCCAATGGTGGAACGAACTAAGCTTGATGCAGATCCACATGGAGTTGCCGTTGATCCAACACTTTATCGTGGAATGATCGGTACTCTTCTGTATATCACAGCCAGTCGACCTGATCTTCAGTTTGCTATATGTATGTGTGCCAGGTATCAAACTAGGCCTACTGAATTACACTTAGCTACTGTTAAAAGGATCTTTCGATATCTTAAAGGAACCATTAATCGGGGACTTTGGTATTCGAAGGACTCTTCTATTGCACTAATGGCATATGCATATGCGGATCACGCGGGTTGTCAAGATACAAGGCGTAGCACGAGTGGAACTTTGCAACTACTAGGAGATCGTCTAATCAGTTGGGCATCGAAAAGGCAGAAAAGCGCTGCAATCTCAAGTACGGAAGCAGAATACATAGCTATGTCCGGTTGCTGTGCTCAAATTCTTTGGATGAGATCGCAATTAACCGACTATGGTCTAGGTTTCAACAAGATTCCGATGTACTGCGACAACAAAAGTGCAATTGCCTTATGCTGCAACAATGTTCAATTCTCCCGGTCGAAGCATATTGACATTCGCTACCATTTCATCAAGGAGCAAGTGGAAAATGGAGTAATAGAGCTTTACTTTGTCCGATCTGAGTATCAATTGGCGGATATTTTCACGAAGGCTTTAGATCGCGCTCGAATTGAATTTTTGGCCGACAAGCTTGGAATGAGAACCTTCTCGCCTGAGACTCTTAAGGAACTAGCAGATGAAGCGAAAGAATAGTGGTGGTAAAACTATTCTCCGTATCCTTGGTGATCATCTGTATATATTGTTTATATTTTTATCCACAAAAGCAAAATACAAAAATATAAAACCATATAAAACCATAAAAATTGAAAAATCTAGAAAAATTCAAAAATATTTTTACTTTATTTTTTCAAGGCATGTCTTTTGGTACGATAATATTTACGGCCTTAGAAATGTTGATTAATATCGACACGGCGCCATAAATAGAGTTCGTACAAAAGTTGTAAATATTTCATAAAACATGTCTATATGGCTTGTAGTTATTTCAGACTGCAACCCGGTTTTCACATTAAAGTCAGGTATTTCTTATGAAAGCTTTGGCTCACAACGGGAATTAATTTTCTCGGGCAAGGTTTACTTTAAAACCTTGTAAGGGATCAAGTTTACTTTATAACTTGGTCTAACACAAATCTATGTACGTTTCAGTGCATTTATTTGTTAAAACAAGAGAAGTCTTGTTTTTATGAAGCTATCATCTCTACAACCCTGCTCTCTACAATTGGTATCTACATACTCGACGATGCGACTACTCAACCGACGACTACAGCTCTTTCGATAGAACACGGGTCAACAATTGAGGGGGAGCAACTGTCAAGCATTCAGAATCTTCGATGCCGAACGTGCCAAGTTCACAAGTTGGTGTCAAGACAACAATACCAATCGTACGTGTGGTGTCAAGAGATGACTTCAGACGTGACGAGGCGACCAACATATGCTGCCAAGAACCATTTGATCTTATCATATGATGTTCTCATCTATCAGGTCCAACCTTGTCAATTCTTTTTAATATGGTAAATATGTGATCATGTTACAAATCAGTATCATATCTCATGCGTTTGATATCATGAAGGTAAAACGGACTTGCATTTTTCTTCCCAAAACCTTTGTCAAAACTTCATTAAATCAATTGATATTAAAAACATCGATTGGGTTAATATTTTTAATATGGGGGAGAAAATGTGATTTAATATGGGATATTATCACAAATGGTTTGACTTAAAGTGCTGGCTCATCCCGACATGTGTGAAATGTTTTCGAATATCGTGGCATATGTTAAGGGGGAGCAAAACGGATTTGCATATCAAAATGGATTTTCATGGTAACATATACTTACCCGAAACTCATTTATTTCACGACGATGAAGATTGTGGTGACATAAGGATGGTAGGATAGGTTAAGTCCTATGATTCTTCCAGAACCGGAGGAATCTCCCCAAGGACATTCCATAGCTAGAAATAGTAGTCCTTAGGAAAGTTGGAGAAAGATTGTGAACGTAGCTGAATGCCGACCAAGTACTTAAGTTAGCACTGGAACAATCACAACAAGGTGCTAGTTATGACGTATTGGTAAGCATTGAAGGGGTTGAAGAATGAAAAAGAATTGTAAAGATAAAGGGTGTAAAGAAAGAAGCCCTCCTTACAACTTTAGGCAGAAACCGGGTCAATACATATGCTATTGAGATCATTTTTAATGATTCTTGATATTGAAGATAGACATCATGGACCCAGTGATGCAATGCACAACCCATCCCAGCTAACTCAGATATCTCTCAAAAGGTATTTGTTTTAATCACACGGAGACAACACGTTATCTATTGATTTATTCATTCCGAATAAATTGGTATTGAAATGGTGGCACTCCTCTCCAGCCTCTGATCACTAAAATCCAAAGTGCACGATCGAGTCTAGAGCCATTTGAGATCATCAAATATCTCACTAGGACACACTTTCATATTTCCTTGCTTCTTCACACACTGTGAAAAGTAAGAAAGATTTTAAGAGTCCTACGCAAAATCTTCATGATCTTGCCTGAACATCCGAGTAATACGAAAGTATTTACAATGAAGATGGAAATCCTTCTTGAGCGAATATCAAAAAGCTCATGGTAGGTGACTTGTGCGATTCTTTATGAATCAAACTTGTGATAACTGGAAAGCAACAGCTGTTTAATTCTTAACTGAATTTAAACACGTTCCAGGCCTCTACGCAATATCTTAGTGATCTTGCCAGAACACTCAGAGTGATACCTTTGTGTTCACGGTGATGAGTGGAAATCCTTCTAGTGTTAACCTCAAACAGCACTTGGTAGGTAACTTGCAAGATTCTATACGAATCAAGCTCGTGACAACTGGAAAGCAACGATGGTGCGGTTCTTAATTGAATTTCACTTGTTCCAGGAACATGAATTGACGGCTTCAAATCATGCGGATATTATTATCCAAGTGATTCACTCTTTATGTTCGCAGTCAGCTTTGGACGGTCGAATAAAGAGAACGGGTTTACCCGCGAAATCCTGTCAGGAAGTTACATAATTGAAACTATCCGTCACGGGTACGATATCTAATATCGTCCAACGGTCTTCACCGACCGGAGGTAAAATGCTACCGATTTAGAATGAAATGTTCAAAGCCATTTCGTTCGTGTCTACTTATGTTGCGGCATTTGAAGACGGTGGCGTTGCGGGATCCAAGAAGAAGTCGTCCCCGCATGCTTATACTTTATGCACTTAATATCTCATCTAATTCAAGAAAGCCTAAAAGTTAAGTCTTCCGTTGTTTCAAACTCTGAAGCTTTCAAGAATTACGAAGGTATAAGTATGTAGGACGTGAGGTCACGAAGAGACGAAGATCACAAGTGATGGATGCACGAGATCAAGGCAAGAGATTAATGCTCAAGATTGATATCAAAGATCACATCAGCATGTTCACCAGAAAAGAAAAAGAAGAAAAAGAAAGACGAAGACTACGAGCTCAAGACAAGCATAGTATGCTAGGTTTATTTTACTATTGTAACTTGGGTAACGCCCTTGTTTGGAGTGACCTCCCTTAGGGGGAGATTGTTGGAAATACGTTTTACGTATTAGGAAGGATCGGTCACTCCAACATTAGTTCGTGTAATAGCTCGTAGTTTAGTCATTTGCATTTACTTAAACGAAGCCCAAAACCAAGCCCATGTAATGTATGGGCCGGCGGCCAAATGTAAGCCCAAGCCCATGACAAGGGCTTGGGTATATAAACCCTCTCCTTTGATGGAGAGGGTGTGGTTTTTCATAATTTACACATAGTTCTTTCTTAAGTTTCTCTCTCTAAAGTGTGAAATCCACCATTTCTCTATCTCTTTCTCTCTCTAAAAACATAAGCATAGATTTACGATCCTACACATGCAAACAAGAAACTGAAACAACACCTCTAGTTATAGTAGGTGCATAATGACAATCATCCAAAACAAGAATTAAACCATTAGGTAAAACTAAGTCAAAACTTCCAATAACTTCTACTTCAGCACGTACGCCGTTTCCAACATACAAGTAGACAGCACCTTGCTTCAGCTTCTTTGCTCCTCTAAGTCCCTGTTTTGTGTTACAAATGTTAGTACCACAACCAGTGTCATACACCCAGGAATTTTTAGAACAAGCAAATAATTCAATAGTATAAATACCTGAAGAAGTGGACGATCCAACTTGCTTCTTCTTTTTCATCAACTCAGCTAGATAAACAAGACAATTCCTCTTCCAATGTCCAACCTCTTTGCAGTGGTGACATGTGGAATCTTTTGCCGGATGCTCTTTCTTATAAGGTTGAGGCTTTTTAGGTTTAGGAGGATAAGAATTTTTAGGACCTTTATCCTTACCTTTACCTTTAGCCTTACCTCCTTGCGGTTTGTACTTCTGGATCCTACCACCTTGGATTGCCATCACTTGTGGTGTAGAAGAAGATGCAACATTTGACTTCTTGTTCTTCTTAACTCCTTTCTCAAATTCAATAAGCAAAGAATGAACTTCACTAATTGTCTTCCCCATGCTTTGTATATTGTAATTTTACACAAAGCCCTCAAAATCACTCGAAAGTGAATTGAGGATCAAGCTGACAGAGACAACTTCTGGAAGAACATAGTTGAGAGTTGCCAAATGATCCAAATAGCTTTTCATCAATAGAACATAATCGCTAACGGATTGACCCTCTTCCTGCTTACATGAATGGAAAGTGTGTACTAACTCTTGTAGTTCGAAACCAGGAGGCTTTTCATACATCTTTTGGAGCTCAGTTATCATGTCCTTAGGACTTTTGTATTCAAATTGCTGATAAAGCGATGGAGACATAGTTCCAAGCATTAAACAAGCAACTTCATTATGAAGATTATAAAGAGCATTCCATTCTACTAATTGTTCATTAGTAGCATTAGCACCAGGATGGTCAGGCAAAGGATTGTCATACACATCCTCTAGTTTCTCCACACGCACAACTAGTTTGAGCGCGCGTAACCACTCATTGAAGTTAGGACCAGTAAGTTGTTGCTTCTCAAGCATCGACCTGAAAGCCGAACTGTTTTGTTTGGTTTGGGCATTATTCATTGCCATCTATAAATAAACAAAGTTCAATAATTTAGTATTTTCGATAATACTTCCTTTATAGAAAATTAAATACCCATGTAAATAAATAAACAATTAATTTTCTAAAAGCTAGAATCCACCAAGACATATCACCACCGCATCAGTTGATCTGCTAGTGATGATGATATTCAAGGGGTAATTGACGTTCAATAATTGCATCCAATACAACTTCTAGAATTATGGGACTCAACTTTATATACATCACTTGTGACAATTCAAAAGTGAAAAAGCGAGCATGTTTATCCCATCTATTGCCACGAGTTAAGGTCTCACCTATCTTAACTTGCTTAAGTCGTCCAACCAAAAAACCGTGATTATATAGCATCGACGTCTCACAATCGAGTGTATTATATCACCTTGGGTTACAAAATCACCACAGTCTAACGTATGGTGAAAGAGTAAGTGCAAGTGCTTTTACACGTTGGATGACAAATAAACTTATTTCAAAGGGTATAAATTTTGACAATTCAAAACATGTACAAAGAAGCATGCAACATCTTTGTATCATGGTAATTTATAAAATTTACTCAATTCGTTAATTATCAATATCACTTATTTAACTTACAATTCAATTGTATAAATAGTGATATCATAAAAATTGACGATTTAACATGTATTGTATTTAAAGCAGTTTAATTTTATCACGGGAAAAGATTAAAGAATGATTAAAATCATTCAAACCCTAGACCATTTGCGGCTTCCTAAATAGTATACAAGAGAAGGAGACTACAAGTAGTCAGACATTATAGGGCAATGGTATCTACAAGACCGAAGTCTTGATGAGTCTTCCCGAACCTTAGCCTTGCAACTAGATAGTACTTTTGCAAATTACGTCATTAATAAAATTTTACAAATTTAAAGTAGAAAACAAATTATAAACTTGATTCTTGCTAATCACGGCGTGAGTTAGATTTAAAACCATGTAAGGGCGACTCATTTGTTGCCACATATGATCGTGCAAGAACAAGATTATAATAAATCAAATTTCATATAGTTTTAGTCCGGTTTATTTTTATTTTTCGAAAAACCCTTTGCTTGAACCATGATACATAACAATTATAATCAGAAGCAAAACAAATAAACATTAACCTAAAACATATACCCAATTAACAATTAATCACATACATCATGCTTACCACATCTATCATGACTTCAATTAAAACAATTAATTAAGAACACATGATCCATGGTAAACTTGCATGATTCCCATGGATCGAACCATAAATTTAACAATTAACAACGTGATAAATAAAGACTAATTAACAATTAACAACATATTTATCAACAAAAATTGCGTACAACTTAGGGTTTGTCTAATTAATTTTATTAACCCTAATTAGGGTTTATGAAAAAACTAATCATCAAATAAAATAATTCAAACGCCATCATAGTAAGTTTACACAATTTTATCTCTTTCGTTATTTTTTAATTTAATTAAAAGCTATACGAACGGCTCGTGATGCCACTGTTGGAATTTATAAAAACCTTTTATCATATTAACACATTAATAATCACGAGTACGCAACGGAATATAGGATCACGTATAGACAAGTAATTAACATAAACGATAAAGAAACGCGTACCTTTTAGCGATGGATTAAACACCTTTATCGAACCACCAATAAAGATCAAAGTATGATCTCTCTAAGAATACGCACACAATACGTTATAGCAAACAATTAAGTATGCTAGTACCAATAGTGATAAAGCTAATTATATTTGATTTCTCAAATCAAATATATACAAAACCCAAACAATTATAATCGCATAAAACCAAAGTATAGAATCGTTATTTGCTTTTGGTTTTTTAATCGTTGGACAATTAGTTAATATATTCATGACAAAGTCATTGTATATATACACATGCAAGGTTGTTTGCAAATCCAATTAGGATACCAACCTAATATATACTAAAGTCAATTTAATATATATCCATGCATACATGTCAATGGCCTAATACAATTAGGAAAACAAATGCAATTTGCCTTTTATACAAATTGCATTTTATTTGTTTTATATATATTAATTAATTCTTATAGTTGACATTTAACTATCATTTGTAAAATCTCGTTAACTAACTAATTAATTAACGTTCCTCATAGCTTATCACTAATTAATATATTACGCCTAATATATTAACGTATAATCGTTTTACGTATTAACGCGTGCGTCTCCTTAGGCTCGAGTCGACTACCGGACATATTATTATTACGTGTACATAATCCAATAGTTTTGAAACTCGGTTTTCAAATCGACCCGATCGAGTTATCGGGTCTGGATCAACCCTGGTCGACCCGATTTTAAAAAAAGACAAAATTTTAATATTTTTAATAATTAACAAAAATTATATGTAAAAACTCTCGTATGTTAAAGATATAAATTGTTTACCAACTAACATAATATATAAAAATAAAATTTCGTCGCAAATACGTAAAATTTACATATATCTAAAAAAACCCCGAAAACATCGAAACCCGACCGGGTCTCGAGAACCGGTTGACCCGGGTCACACCAAACCCGATGGGTCAAGCCGGGTTTCAAAAATATAAAATCCGATCAATATGACTCGTTTTTTCGACTGAAACCGGATTAACCGGCCGGTCAAATTGACCCGAATTTAAAAACATTGGTACATATTGAACTCAAATGATATGTTTATCTTTCGTCTAAAGAGGTGTTTACTAAATTAAGTGGCTGTATTTAAGTCATTTAATTAGCCTCTTAGTAGAGAGAGATTAGTTATAATAGCTCTTCCCACTAAGAGGCACAAAGGGTTAAGCCCATTTATTAAGTGGTTCAAAGGAAAAAAGAAACACCCCTAAGTTTTACTTCCCTATGAAAAAGATATTTCACACATTGCTTTTCAGCAAGATCCATTGCTTTTCAGCAAGATCCATTGCTTTCAAAACATTTCGACTTTTAATATTGTGTGAAATTTTGATCTCATCATTAGTGACTAACTTTTAGTTATGCTTTCTTTTTAGGTGAATTTATTTATGAAAATTGTTGTATTAAATGCCAAATTTAGTAACTTACACTCCATGTTGTTTTCTCTCGATACGACTCTCGAGCATTAATAACCATTAACAAACCAAACTGTAATCTTAGAATCTAAGGTATCACGACGCATAGGACTTCGCCGAGCTGAGGTGATCATCTCGTCGTGATTCGCGGGGTTCGATGCCACACCACTTTTTTTCTGGCCGTGACTTCGCCAACCAAACGAGGAGAGCACGAAAAAGAGAGAGAGAGAATTATAGCCGTTTTTAACGGCTAAATTTTGAAAAAAATATATTTTTTTTAATTTAAAACTTGTTATATATATCTTCTCAGTTTAACAATTTTAACACATATTTTTTGAAAGTTGCAGGTTCGAATAATTATATTATCGTTCTACATCATTCTTTTTTTGACGACCTTTTGGGTGAAAACGAACCAAAGGTCCCATATGTTGTAAACGGGCAAACATTTCATAGAGGGTACTACTTTACCGGCGGGATTTACCCACTGTGGTCAATGTTTGTGAAATCATTCACTGTCGCACGTGATGAAAAACGATTTGTTTAAATGCCGCCAAAAAGGTGCCCGAAAAGATATTGAAAGGGAATTTCGTGTCATAAAAGGAAGATGGCGTATTATTTCTCAACCGGCGTGTTGTCATAGTGTCAACAAGTTACGAAGAATCATGTGCACTTGCATCATATTGCATGACATGATTTTGAAAAATCAAGGGTATGCGATATCTGAAGTGGCTGAAATATACATCTGTCTACAACAAAATATATTAAGGAAATGGCTCGAGCGATGTGCAATCAGTAAGAGAAAATAAAAAGAACTTCGTGATAAACCAACACATACAAGGCTTCACCGGTGCGATTGAGCGTATCTGAGTACGTAATCAACCCCAAAATCAGTAGTTTGTTTATTATTATGTGTTTTGTAATTTTCGTAATATTTTTCTCAAAGGAATTTAAATTTTTTATTTGTATTTTTATTTAATTATTTGTAATTTTTGTTTGAATGTAAGTAGTATATTTTAGGAGTACAAGGTATGTGGATAAATTTACATTCATTACATTCAAACAAAAATTACAAATAATTAAATAAAAATACAAATAAAAAATTTAAATTCCTTTGAGAAATAGAAATTAAAAAATTAAAAATAGTGGGTGGCCAAAATAGAGAAAAAAATGTATGTGATAACAACGTCGTGTTTTAGTTATTTGTTTTGTTGTGATGTAACAGCAATGGAGCTACAGTTGAGAAGAATTTCTTCTCCCACATACCTTGTACTCCTAAAATATACTACTTACTTTTGTTATTCATTTGTTTATATATTTTACTTCCGTCACACTAGCCTTAATCATCACATAATATAAATTTAAAGCAAATGTATATATGACTCAAAGAAGTGCTAATCGCGCATGTAACTCTCACATTAACATCGATTTAATTTAATTTTTGTCTAATATGCATTTTATAAAGTATAATTTATAAAGTTATAAATTTATAAAAACTTTGATATATCAACAACATATTAACGGGCAGAGAACCTAGTCGCGTGAAATATTTTAAATGGAAATTCTAAGATCGTTTAAAGAGCTAATGTGTAAATTTTGTTTTAGTTTATAAGTCATAAAAGATAATAATAGAAACTAACTAAAAGAAATGTCGAAAAATAAATTCTAAAAAGGAAAATAATAGATAGAGTCAGTAAAGATAAAATGTATTGGCCTGGCTACTTAATAACTATCGCGTCGTGATAGTGACTTAGGTATTAGTGATCTAAGAGATGCTATGCACAGACACAATCTGAGTCAAGCCCTCACACACTACATGCAGGAACTCAACGTAAAAGCATACTACGTAAATTACCCAAAACCTAGTGTTTATATTAACTGTTCAGTGGTCATGATGTCGGTAAGCCCATTTGTTCAATAGTCCTTACCCTATGTCTTCTAAACTCATACTACCGCTTCCGCGACTAGCAGCGTATGTAAAATTGACAATGATTGAAGCGCAACTATCCCTATAACCATGTTATTCTAACTTTGCCACACGAGCTACTTGCATATTTAAGTATTGAAGCTTAGAGAAGGCGGTGACCGTTAAACGTCAATACACTCTAGATAGGCGCAACTCTATCCATTGTAAATTCCTTTCCATAGTCGCCAACAGTCAGTTCCTATACATATAGTATAGGCCAGGGGAATCTTGCAATAAGCCAATACCACCAATACACAAGGATAGCATAACAGGTATAAGGGTATCCTTAACAAGTCAGTATAAACTAAACAAGCATCACAACGACTATAATAATATTATAACTAGGCGAGGAATAGGATGCTTAGCCTCTCATAGCAAAAACATAGAAGATAAACATAATCATTATTGAATATTAAACATGAAAACCTTATAACGATTTGAACGATGAATAGTTTACACATGTGGTGATCGAATACAAAATCTTCTCAATACTGGTGGAACCTAGTCGAAACCATAACCATAAGAGCCTCTAAAGTTGACCCTAAACCTGTTGTGTTGTGGGTTTTGTGTTGTGGGTTTTGTGTTGTGTGTCGAATACAAAGAATGTTGCCTCTATTTATACTAATCGAAGTCCTTACGCCGTAGGTAGATATGTCCCTACGTCATAGGGAACACACTATCTTCTTTCCTTTAAACCGTCATTTCTTACGCCGTAGAGGGGAAAAGTCCCTACGCCGTAGGTCTTTGAACTGGCAAGTCTTTGGGACCACGTCAATTCCTACAACGTAGAGGAAACAAGATCCTACGCGGTAAATCTTCTTTCTTCAAATAAATTGATCTTGTCGCCCAACAAATATTCTTGATAAAATAGATCCTACGTCGTAAACATGAATCTGTCTACGTCGTTGACATTCAATTAAGGAAACTATTCAAAGTGTTACCTACAACGTATAGTAGAACTCATCTATGCCGTAGGTACCTTGAAATCCGTGTTGTCACCTTTTCTTTTCCTTTTCCACCAGTTTGTCCTTGTTTTCCTTTACTTACTCAGTTTAACGTGCAAAACATAAAATGTACGAAACTAAGCAATATTGAGTGTTAATCAGCACTAAATTGAGCAGAATCAAGTATACTGCGGCAAATTTTTTTTAACTATTTAACGTTATCACTTCCAGATCACATACATGTTGATCCCAAACTTAGATCGATTAGCTTTGTGTTAACGAGATTAAATCAAGTTAAACAGTTAGAGAAACTTTGTGTTATGAAACAATCTAAGTGCTATGCAGAATTTAACACTTAAAACAAGAACACACAAAACAGAATAACCCAAACTTTCACTTTGATTGATGATCAAAACTTGCATACAATGAAAGTCGAATAGGGCTGAGCACGGCAGACTCAAAACAGGCCCGGACCAAAAAACCGGACCTGACCGGACCGAACCGAACTGGACCGAGCAATTTAGGTCCGGTCCTCGGTCCGGGGTTTTGGACCAATTCGGTCCTCGGTCCGGTTCGGTCTTACCAAAATCTCGTCGATTATGTCTAATAGGATCGGACCGGACCGAGGACCGAACCGGACCGGACCAACCCGGACTGAACCGGACCGGACCATTTCGGTCCGGTCTCGGTCCGGGGTTTCGGACCAATTCGGTCCTCGGTCCGGTCCGGTCTTAGCCGGTCCGGTCCGGTCCTGGACCGGTGCTCAGCCCTAATACTGAATAATAATGTGCATATTCTATAAACCCTACGACCTCCTTTTATAACATAAGGAGTCATGTACAATGGATAACCTATCAACTATTTTAGGAAAAGATAAATATGTAAAATATAATATTTGAGTATACCTTCTCTTCAAATAATAAACGCGTTGACTAAGTTTTCCTATCAATGCTTGGACTTCTTCTTATCAGCGCTTGGATACTTCTTGTCAATGCTTGATCTGTCAGTGCTTGATTTCTTCCTAGGGATGGCAACGGGGCGGGTTTGGGGCGGGGTGACCGTCCCCATCCCCAAACCCGATTAGTAAAGTTCTCCCCAAACCCGCCCCGATCCCCGTCGGGGATTTAATCAGGGTGCCCTGTTGGGGCGCAATGCTCCCCCAACCCGCCCCGTATTAATCGAGGATCTTATCGAGTACCCTCTTTGGGTGAAATTTTCTATCAAAACCGCGTCATTTTACATTTATTATTATTTTTAGACTGTTAGAAATAAGTTTGAAGTATTAAAAACTTACTAATTATATAATAATGGATTACAAACAAGACTTATAAGGTTTAAAACGATACTATTATACATAAATAATGATATGTTACACCACAAAGAACTTACAATACATTAAACAAGTTCCGGTAATAACAATTTGCAATCTTGAAAAGATAAAATACTAAAAAAATATTTATTATGACGTAAATAGTAAGAAAATACTATATAAAAATACTTATATTTGTATATGTGTATATTAATCGGACGGGGCGGGTCGGGGACCTTATTCCCCGCGTTTGCCCCAAACCCGATTAAAAATCCCTGTTTTAAGCCCCAAACCCGCCCCATAACCCAATAAAGTTTACCTGCCCCGCCCCAATTATTTCGGGTTTCGGGTTTCCCCGTCAGGTTCGGGTTTTTTTGCCATCCCTATTTCTTCCTATCAGCATCCAAATAACTCTTGTCAGCGTCTAAGTGGCTTGGCTCATTTTATTCTCAACAATCCTCCTTTAAACTTGATATCTACTCTAGTAATCAAGTTTTTGAATAAAAACTAAGTACAAGGAGGATTCTTACAAATACAAATCACTTGTTAATTAGTAATAAATAAATCTAATTAAATCTTTGCCAACATCACTTGTATAATCCATTTCCAGCTGTGTTGACACCATCTGCTTCAAAACTTCCTTGGACATAGGATATTCAGCATCCACAAGAAGATATTCTGAAAACTTTATAGTACTTAATACATAGCTTTTGGCTAAGTATAAAATATTATCGTCCGATCTTTTCGAATTGAGAAAGGGATTTAAGTGTGACTCAATTGTTCTTTGTGGATAAAAGGAAATGGTTTGGTTGATTATCTATTTTAAACTTAAAAGCAAATATTTGTCGTTGAGTAAAGATTAAAGCTTTTAAAAATTAAACTAAAAGTTATTTAGAAAAAGACTTAAAACATAAAACTTTGTAAAACTATAAAACTCTGAAGGTCTACGAAATTATTGGCCTATTCTACATGATGGATTAGATTGATAAAGATGGTAGATTGATTAATAAATATAAAGAAGATGAAGAAAGGAGATGAAGGAGTAGAGAGAGAAAGGAGAGAAGGGAGAAAGTTAGAGAGAGAAAATAAAGATGGAATGAATAATGTGTCAAATGAACAACCAACAACCTCCCCCTAAGGGAGGTCGCTCCAAGAGACAAAATTCTAAATAGTCTATATCTCGTGATCTATGCTAACTAAGATGTGACCGAGACTTTATTGGGAAAAACGTATTTCCAACAATCTCCCCCTAAGGGAGGTCACATCTTTTTACAAAATCTTAAACCTAGCATCTATGCTTGAGTCTTCGATCTTGTTCTTGTGAATATGCTTGATGTGATCTTTGACTTTAGTCTTGAGCATGTTTCCTTGCCATGACCTTGTGCATTCTTCACTTGTGATATTTGCCTCTTCGTGACTTCATGTTCCACATACTTATACTTTTAAATTCTTGAAAGCTTCAGAGTTTGATACAGCGGAAGACTTGACCTTCGGGCTTTCTTGAATTTGTTGAAGTACTAATTGTATGTAGTATAAGCATGTGGTGACGACTTCTTCTGGATTGTACACCGCAATGCCACCTTCTTGTTACGCTGCATAAGACAGTTAGCAACAAACAATATACACGGATGAAATGGCCTTGAACATTTCATTCTAATTCGGTAGCATTTTACCTCTGGTCGGTGAAGACCGTTGGACGATATTAAATATCGTACTTGTGGCAGGTAGTTTCAATAAAGAACCTCCTTGACAAGATTTCGCGGGTAAACCTGTTCTCTTTACTCGACCGTCCAAAGCTGACTGCGACGTAAAGAGTGAATCATTTGGATAATATTATCCGCATGATTTGAAGCCGTCAATTCATTTTCCTGGAACAAGTGAAGTTCAATTAAGAACCGCACCATCGTTGCTTTCCAGTTGTCACTAGCTTGATTCATATAGAATCTTGCAAGTTACCTACCAAGTGCTGTTTGATGTTAACACTAGAAGGATTTCCATTCGTCACTGTAAATACTTAATAGTATTACTCTGAATGTTCTGGCAAGATCACTAAGATATTGCGTAGAGGCCTGGAACGTGTTTAAATTCATTTAAGAATTAAACCACTGTTGCTTTCCAGTTATCACAAGTTTGATTCATAAAGAATCGCACAAGTCACCTACCATGAGCTTTTTGATATTCGCTCAAGAAGGATTTCCATCTTCATTGTAAATACATTCGTATTACTCGGATGTTCAGGCAAGATCATGAAGATTTTGCGTAGGACTCTTAATATCTTTCTTACTTTTCATAGTGTGTGAATAAGCAAGGAATAATGAAAGTGTGTCCTAATGAGATAATTGATGATCTCAAATGGCTCTAGACTCGATCATGCATTTTGGATTTTTAGTGATCGGAGGCTGGAGAGGAGTGCCACCTTTTCAATACCAATTTATTCGGAGTGAATAAATCAATAGATAATGTGTTAATCTCCGTGTGATTAAAACAAATACCTTTTGAGAGATATTTGAGTTAGCTGGGAAGGGTTGTGCATTGCATCACTGGGTCCATGATGTCTTTCTTCAATATCAAGAATCATTAAAAATGATCTCAATAGCATATGAATTGACCCGGTTTCTGCCTAATGTTGTAAGGAGGGCTTCTTTCTTTACACCCTTTATCTTTACAATTCTTTTTCATTCTTCAACCCCTTCAATGCTTACCAATACGTCATAACTAGCACCTTGTTGTGATTGTTCCAGTGCTAACTTAAGTACTTGGTTGGCATTCAGCTACGTTCACAATCTTTCTCCATCTTTCCTAAGGACTACTATTTCTAGCTATGGAATGTCCTTGGGAAGATTCCTCTGGTTCTAGAGGAATCATTGGACTTAAACCTATCCTACCATCCTTATGTCACCACAATCTTCATCATCGTGAATAGAGATGTTTTGGGTAAGTGTATGTCACCATGAAATCCATTTTGAAGTGCAAATCCATTTTGCTCCCCCTTAACATATGCCACGATATCCGAAAACATTTTGCACATGTCGGGATGAGCTATCACGTTAAGTCAAACCATTTATGATTGATCATATCCCATATTAAATCACATTTTCTCCCCCATATTAAAAATATTAACCCAATCGATGTTTTTAATATCAATTGATTTAATAGCGTTTGAAGAAAATTTGGGAAGAAAAATGCAAATCCAATTATCTTCATGAATTACACAAGCTCCCCCTCAAATTAATGAGGGTGTACTTGAAACGTAAATTAAATACCTTTTAAACACAAGTGTAAGGTATTTATCACGTGCAAAGAACATATATGATAATGAATTCACAAGATTAACAATTTACGAGGTAGGACCTGAATGATGGAGAACATCAAATGAAAGATTCACATGGTTCTTGTTCACGAATGTTGGTCACCTTGTCACATCCCCGAGAAAATTAATTCACGTTGTTGAGTCAAAGCTTTCCGGTGAAATGCTTGACTTGATTATGAAAAGCGGGTTGCTATCTGAAATAATAGCAAACCATAATGGAGCATGTTTTAAATCTTTTAAACTTCTGCTCGAACTTTATTTACAATCCCGTGTCATTATTGAATGACATTTCTAGGTTCGTAAATATTATCGATTCCAGAAGACATGCTCTTTTTATCAAAACATTTTGAACACATAATTTTGAAAGATTTAGAAAAAACCTTTTGAAAAATTCTTGAAAAATTGTGTTCAAAGTTTTGAAAAAACAATTACTTGAGCTTAAGATGTGGAATATCTTACAACGCGAGCTCAAGTCCGAGAAGTTGTAAACTTCCCGTTGTTAAGGATAAGTTACCATCGGTGATAAACTTTCCTTTTATCTGATGGACGAGTCCTAAGCTGAAATTTACTTAGAAGTCGTGTTCATGAGCTTGAAAACTTTGACTGTTTTAACGGAAAGCTCATGACCGAGAAAGGTTAATTTCTCGTTACGAGGAAAAGTTCTCTTATTTAAAAGATACACTTTCCTTTCTGAGCTTAAAACTTTGAATGTTTTAATACAAGCTCATGACCGAGAAAGGTGAATTTCTCGTTAAGAGGATAAGTTATCATAAAAGATAATATTTCCTTTATTTAAAGTTCGAGTTACAGTCTGACATTTAACTGTAAGTCATTGTGCATGAGCTTAAAAACTTCGAATGTTTTTTAATATTAGCTCATGCCCGAGAAAAATGAATTTCTCGTTGTAAGGATAAGTTTATCATCGGCGATAAACTTTCGTTTTAATTGAAGATCGGGTCATCATCTGATATTTAATGATGAGCCTTATACACGAGCTTAAAACCTTTGAATGGTTTTAGGATAAGCTCGTGTCCAAGAAAACTTAATTTCTTGTTAAGAGGGTAAGTTACCGTTGCGTAGATAAACTTCCCTGTCTCTGAAGTTCGGGTCGTCGTCTGTCATTTAACGAGGAGCCATAGTGCATGAGCTTAAAAACTTGGAATGTTTTAATATAAGCTCATGCCCGAGAAAAATGAATTTCTCGTTTTTAGGATAAGTTTACCATCGGCGATAAACTTTCCTTTCTTTGAAGAGCGAGTTATAGTCTGTGATGTGACTATAAGTCCTGTGTAAGCTTTAACCATGAATCCACTGAGATACTAGTTTCTCTGATATCTGCTTCTTCAGCAACCAAACTCTGAGAGTGTCCTTAGTTGAACGGTATACAATGATTGGACCGCTTCGTTCTTTTGGAACATCAACTTTGGTACCTGCATTCTCATTAGGAGTTTGTATACTTTTGCATGGGTTAGAGATATCTATTTTAGAAGCACGTAGGGGTTCACGGTTTTCTTTTCTTGTGTCAGAGGTGGCCTGAGGGGATGATTCACTTGTCTTAGTTGGCAAACGTTTCCTTTTATAGAAAACCTTAAGTTCAGGCTTAAGTGATGTATCATCCTTTTCAATTTCCTCCCTAGCAGTCTTAGTAGAGTCGGAGATTATCCTAGTTAAAGGGCACTCGTTTCCTACAAGATTGAAAGATCTACCAGTGGGGCGCCACATTTTACCAACGGGTTTGATTTTAGCAACCCACTGGGATTTAAGTCTAGCACGGGAGTTCACCTCATTAAGCAATTTTTTGATACAGGAATCATGATTTGCCGTAAAGACACATTTTCTACATGTTTTACAAGTAGCATATTTAATGTCCGAGTAATTCCTAGAAGATTGATCGATGCTCCTAGGAGAAGTCATGCTACGGTTAGCAGTGTTGGGTAATCTAGAAGGCATCTGACTAGGTTGGTCATTGCTATCACTTACATGTGTCTTTTGAATAGCTTCCCTTTGACCAAAATCATGGCGCACATCAGTTGAACTAGTTCTAGACGTGTTCATTGAACTATTCTTAGAGAAACTAGGGGCAATCATGTGATGAGGTCTTGCTAAAACTGATTTAGTCACATTAGGCCTAGATGGTGGAGTGACTGTGTAACACCCCCAAATTTATACAACTCAATACAGCGGAAGACTCGTTGGTGTTACGGGATAGCACATTACTCACATCATAGACAACGCATAAAAATCGCGTCATTTAATAATAAAGCATTTCCATTCATAAATATCAAAATACATCGGTCCCAAGTCATTACATTTCATACAAAGTTTTACAAATTATTTGAATGGAAAATATTGTTTAAGTGCGGGCCATGAATTCTTGTCGTCTTCCCGAGAATTACCTTCAAGTACCTGAGATAAAACATGTTAAAAGAAAAGGTCAGCGATAACGCCGAGTGAATTCATAGAGTTTAATAAAATCCATCAATATAATATCAGTATAAGATTATTACTGAAAATCATTTTGTACAAATCATTTTAATAGGCCATAAAATAGCCAAAGTCATTTTATACAAATCCTTATCGAAAATCATAATATAGGCATTTGCCTTAAAAATCCTTATACGAATCATTGTCGTTAAAAACACCATACAATACGTTTTGCAACGTTGTATAGATTAAATAAAAACCGTTATATGAATATGGTTATAAAAACCAAAACACGAACATAATATCAATAGTATGACCCTGTATTGCTAGTCAGGCAATACATCGTAATTCGATGCGTCTAATAGTATTTCGTTAGTTTTGGATTATTATAAGCCGCATGACATTGTTACCTTACTAAACCAACAACGGGTAGCTAACCCGATACCAATTTTGCCCATCTAAAGTAGCGTGTCGTCACAAAGGTCACGCTATGGAAATCTTCTCATACATAAATTCGCTTACCAATCAATGTGGCACGACGGGGATCAACCGTCAAGGCGCGAACTGGGGTGATCGTCCCCAAATAGTACTATTAAATGCATAAGCGTCTACCAAATCCCGGTAGTTCACAATTCATGCTAATGGGACTTTTAGTGACATAACCTAACTTTAATAATCCATTTAATTTCATCTATCGGGTCCTTTAATCATTTATCGGGTCATACAATCGGGTCATTCAATCATTCGGGTCCAAATCAATAAACAAACAATCGGGACAAATGGTGTCCTAATTTTATAAAAACTAACATGTTATCTCCCTCGCGGGTTTATAAAACATTTCATAAAACATTTAAAAGAGTGCCAGGCTATGAACTCACGTTGATGCGGGAAGGCGGGTTATCGGCAATTCGGACGTACGGTACGTGCTTCAATCACGGAAACCTAGACAAATAATACTCGTCTTAGACTCATGTCCAATGACTTTATAAAAATAACAATTATGTATACATATGATGATTTTATATATATGATGATCAAGTGGGTTTACATATTCTCCTTTACTCATTTTATTGTTTACGTATTGGTAACTTCTTACTAGTTTACTAGTTTTACCTATTTACGTGTCTTAGGTCCAATAAACTT
Organism: Glebionis coronaria; assembly: GCA_025667525.1. NCBI lineage: Eukaryota > Viridiplantae > Streptophyta > Magnoliopsida > Asterales > Asteraceae > Glebionis > Glebionis coronaria. The sequence continues at coordinate 551,056 of JANFOE010000825.1, read as the reverse complement.
ATTATAAGTTCTTTAACTTGTTTTAATATATTTTATACTTATATTATCAGTATTTAAACTTTACAAGTTGGGCCCAAATGGGTTAAGCCCAATAAGTTCTTTTTATAAGTGTTTAACTTATTTAGTCCAATTATTAGTCCAATATGTTTACTTAGCTCGTTAATGTCCGTATGTCCTATAGTTCGGGTTTTATCGGTTTTTACTTGTATTAGATACTTATATATCAGTATATGACTTTTAAAACTTTACATTAGACGGGTTTGATCGTCTAAGTTTTAATTGGCGAAAAACGTTAATTTTACGATAATAGCCGAAAAAGTCGTAAAAATCAAGTTTATAGTTTTAATAACTTATAAATATTATTCCACTGCTATTTTTATAATTTATCCATTTATTTAACCTTTAACATATTTATATAAATAAAATTCATGAGTTAGTGGGTTTTAATTTTACATTTTATACAATATAATTTTGAGTGCTTATATAATAGTAATAAACATTAATTCTCAAAATCTGATTTTTATTTTCATCTTCACTATTTTTATCATATCTAGAGTTCTATAATGAATTAGAAACTCATTTTTGGATGGCATGATCTTCATATTATGTGCTACATTTAACTTAGTTATAGCTACTGCTCATTTTAAGTTTATCTATGCTTAACAGTCCCTACAAAACAGCTTATTCAGATTAGCACACCCATCTTGTTTTGATCATATCTCACTCATTATAATGATTCCATTGCATGGCCAACTCTCACATGTGTATAACATCTTATACTTACTGTATATTAATTTGTTCATGCCATTTTATCAGTTCATCCCATGGTTCTTTACTGTTTTATACAGCCATCTAAATTAAGCAAGATTTTAACCTTTTTACATATAGTTTTTCATCTTTTTAAGCATGTTTATCAACACCAAATCCCCACACAATATTTTTAATCATCATTCATCATCATATACATATACATAATTAAAAGAAATACAAGATTACATAATCAAAAATAACAAGAGGATAGGAAGAACAATCTCTATACCACCATTAGTGATGAAAAGATGAGGTTTTTGATGAACAAGACTTGGTTTTGGGTAACCAATCTTATGAGATATCAACACCACTTCTAGGATCACCAAGTATTTGTAGATTCCTCCAAAAATAATCCCTTGTTCTTCATGAAAACTCCTTGAGAAATCAGCCCCAAACTCCCTTGAAAACTCCTTTTTACATGTTAAGATCACCTCCAATCTTCATAACTTCAATGGGTTTTCATCATATGTAAATTATACATATGATTCCATGGTTAAATTTGATCAAATGAGGGTTGATTTGGGTGAATATGGGACGAAATATAGAGAGAGAGGAAGGATGAGAGAGTGGTTTGCATGTGTTTATGAATGCAAATGGTAAAATGAAGTGGTTTTGTTGGTTTGGTGAAAGGTGTAGCTTACATGTTAAGCATAGGCTTACATGTGTAAGCTTAATAGTTATAAGGGTGCCACATCAAGAGATGTGGTGTCCTCTTTTGGCCATCCCTTTTAGTGGGGTGGGATAAACTTGTTTTGTCCCATCCCGCTAATTTACGGGTATTCCTCGATTCTAGTTTCCTCGATTTGCGTGCCCTCGGGTCGTTTTACGAAAAACGTTTTTATAATTTATGAATAAACGACACAAAACGAATCCAATAAAAATTGTCTCATCAAAAACGGAGTTCGAAAACGTAAATACGTAATCCTAAGGTTTCCGGTTTAGTCGTAAAGGACGTTAAAATAAAATCGTAAGTCCTAGTCTCTTCTTGTAAATTTGTGAGTTTATGAACCAACACAAATTTAAAATCTGAAAATAATATTCACGGACAAATTTATTTTCTGAAATGTCGGACTGTCACCAAAGACGGTGTATGTAAACGTAAGCACGTAACGTAGAATCCTCCGGTTTAGACGTAGTCGACGCTACTTCAGGACGTAAATCCAAATTACTTCCCAAAAATAAGTGAGTTCATATTGTTACATTAAAATAATGTTTTCAAATAAATATTGAGAATAAAATATCAACCATAAATTTGACCGATTGTCACAGCATTTACCCCTAAACAGGATCTTTGTCCTCAAAGATCATCTTACTTTACTACTCGCTTCTTATAGAGTTAAAGCCATGTGGGTATTTCCTCCACATTCGGTCTTTTCTCACAAGTGTAATTCATTACAATACGCGAGTTTCATCAAACATAACTACGGGAATAAGATCAGGCTTAATGTTGACTTACTTTCTCTATCCATGATGTTCACGGGTTTCTGATGAATGCAACTTTTCGCCGATCTAAGCTTTATTAAGAAGAATTCAGATTTTCACTTGATAGATATTCCTTCAAGTTCGATATACGAAACATAATTCACGCAGCTCTTGAAGTCCTAGGGTAGATCCAGCTTATATGCCTTTCAAACCAAATCTTTTACATCATCTCAATGGTCCCATACAACGGGGACCTATATCCCATGATTTGTCAGATCATTAATTCATTTCTCCAAGGTTAAAATTTTTGGCATAACTTCGCTACCCATCTGGCACTTCAAGATCTACATTTCATATTCACATAACCTCTTGCCCACTACCGGCAGTCAATAATCAGATCCTAATTTCAACAGTCATTTCAGGTCTCGCGGGTCGAGTATTTTGTAAGGTTAGGTTCGCCATTATAGGAAACCTTAAACCTAAAAGACATGTCCAACTCACAATGGGTGTGTGTCGGGTGTCTTCATCTCAACTCTTGCTTACAGATGCTCTAATATTTAGATCCTAACAAGATTCGATCTCGATCCTAATACGATAATTATCAATGATAATCCTTCCAAAGGAAAACGATTTTACAGCTTGTTACCAAAGGTCAATCATTCAAACATAAAATAACACTTATATTACTTTGTATCGTTACATTACCTCGTCCCTTCGATTGGGGTGGTACATAGTACTCTCATCAAGGTTCGTTCTCAATGACTTCTGAGCAAATCTCTAGAAATTCGATGCGAAGCGAGGATCTTGATAAAGATGTTCGATACAGGCTCACTATGTTTACATAACTCTTTTGCATTTATCATTAACGGGAATGATGTTAGCAGATTTGGTCAGTCTGTCGACGATGACCCAAATCGAATCAAATTCAGATGATGACCTTTGCAATAGCTAGACGTTTACTAATATATGAGGCGATGTATGCCTTCATAATTTATCATTAGTACAACTTCTTCAGACAAAGATACTTTTAGTCAAAAATGACATACATATAATACTTATACTTACAAGATTTCCAATATAACTACATCTCAAAATCTTCCATATTTAGACAATCACAAGTGGTCTTTAAAATATTTAACGCTATCGGCTTCTCAATTTTAATGGTTCACATTAGCCGCGAACCACTTTTTATTATCTATATTATCCTTTTTACAATCATCGGCTATTTTTAAATTGTTCGGCAATTTATTTTGCACCTTCATTATTAAGGAACATGTCCTAATTGGTTCTTTATCTTTTATACATAATGTGTCAGTAATTACGTTCACTTTCCTGATGAAATAAATATCATAACCGTATTAATTCAAAATTTCTTTCTTCATATCTTCTATGTTTTAGTTTTTTCTCAACTATCATTTTTATCTGTTTTACTCAATCCGACGTCTAAAGCGTCGATAATTATTACGACTAATTAAATAATAAATATTCAATTTTTATGAAACGTAAACGTAAAGATTTTAAATTTCTTAGTTCGACCAATTATATGAAAATGTTCAAAAATAAATTTGAATTCAATTAACAAGATTTTTGATGATTTATCGAAAATATTTAATAAGATTCGTAAATGTTCGAAAAAGCCTTTGTTTATTCTTTGGTGGAAATTTTCTTAGTTGAAAAGCAAAAATTGTCGTTTCAAATTTTAAGTCATGGTTTAAATAGTTTCCTCAATTCTTCTTAGGTTGTCTTGAGGTATACACAAACATTTACCCCTAAACAGAAGTTTAGTTAAATGGTTTGTGTATAAGGGAATAATCCCTTAAAATCCTTTGTTAAAACATTTGTCAAAATATATTTGCACTTTCTTTTTAGTATAACTCAAAGGCTTAAATGACTTCTAAATTTTGAAGAGTCAATTTATATTCCATTATCTATTAATCACACGGTTAAATCATGTAAAGGATTAAGTCTTAAATCTCATGTTAAATATTCAAGGTACATGTTTTTATTGTTCGGCCAATTTAAGGCAGTCTATAAATAATTATTAACTCATTCTTATTCTTATAAACAAACAAGTGGTCCTTAATGATCACGAGCATGAATTTATCAAATTACAGCCTATACACGTGATTCACCAAATTTATGAATGCTACATGTGTATTAGTCAATCCAAACGTCACCACATGAAACTCATAATGTTCATTATAAGTACCGGATGTAGTGATTGGAATACATAATCTCTTTCGCGGACGCGAAGTTGATGATAACCATGCCGTGGATCAAATTGCTAGAACCTTGTAAATGATCGAACAAATCTTACATTTCGAGTTATGGATATCGTTTTCGATTTTCAATTTACTCAGTTCACAGTAATCTATAAATATAAGGAATGATAACACCATAGCTCTTCATGATGACGAGCTCGGTAGAATAAAATTTTTCTCCGACAACTCTCTCAGTTGTACGGTAATTCTTTTAATTCAGATGGTGCTGTCGTACAGTGCACATGCCACAGGTGCAGCACCGAGAATATAATCAATACCAAATTCTACTTCCCTTAATGGCGAAAGTCTAGGTAATTCATCAACAAATACTTACTAAAGTTTCAGATAACAGAAACATCTTTTAATAAATTCATATTAGGTTCTTCTAGATTATAATATCTATGATTAATTCACAACCATTCACGTTATAATTTCAAGTCTAAATACAGGATATGGTCATCCATCAAGAATTATTTAGATTACTTTTGATAATCAACATCTTATCATTTAGGGGAATTCTACTCGAGTTCCCATCAATTAAGACAATGTCGTCATGTCATAATCAATCAATCCATTTCACTGGCACTATCAACTTTCCAGTTTCATTACCATTGATAAGATGTGAACTTCTCAAAAGACTAATAATAACTCATAATCCTTCACAATTCAAGGATATCTGGAGACATAACTAACCTTAGGTCAACGCATAATCTACACGAGAGAATTTCAAATCAGATACAGACGAAAACATTTAACGAATATAAATATATCCCATGTTTTCATTAATTTGAGTACGCATTCGAAAGCTCCTCGGATCGTTACCCAGGTCATTCAAATGAAATCAAATCATAAGAAATGATAAGAACGTCAATACATCCAGTCGGGTATCAACACTCGGTAATCGGATACTTTACCTAAGAATCTCAATACGGAAGAATTAGACAAGAACGGAATATCAATTGTCAAATAAGACAAATTCCATAGATGAGTAAATTCAACTCAGAAGGATAGATGCTACAGGCACATATGTAGGTGTCCCTAACACAATGTCCCTATTTTTCACTTCTTGCAGATCTCATAAAATTTAATCTTTCACGATCTTCAAAGAAAATGTAGTGTTTATTCATTAGTTTTATGGTGACTACTAATCAGTCTTACATGGTCCATTCCAAATTGTATGTAGGCGCGCAACTATATACAATTTCAAGATTAACGATGCAATACTCAGTTCGTCAAAATTTTATCATCATGTTTATAATAAAAACATTTTCATGCTTAATTCTTAAATAAGAATCAAAAATAAATTTACAAAGATTTTATTTGTTATGAAAACAATTAAGCTTTCCAAGATGTTTCATAAACAACTTCATTTCGATAACGATTATTTATAAATCTGACTTTGAATAATCCTTATAGTGATGAAAATTAAATTTTCTCAAAGGATACTGTTTTATCTTATAAAAACAATGAGTGATCTGCAAAAGAGTGATGAAGAGTTGTTCACCAAGAACTAACTACAATATAATAGAAAATGAGCTTAGCCAATTAATCATAAGGTTCATGACCTCGATGGCACTCAAAAAGAATAATCCACAACGTAACTCAATTCAAGATGAGTACTTGTTCAATGGTTGCATTACTAATGCGAGCATTAGGAAGAAGCAAGAAAAGATAGATAACATAGATACATGTAGAATTTAGCAATCAAAGGTAGTCTTTTCATTAATCACAAACAAGTCAAATTGTACCGTAACACATTACGTGTCACTATGTCATACAATTCTCAGAACTCATCCTACCAACTGATATCTCAGTTAAGTTAGGGATTATTTTTTTAAGATACCACAATGAACACTAATATACAAGAGTCATTAGGTGTTCCACATGTCCCAGAAAATCCATCGGTCTCAATTCAGAAGAAGATTTCTTCAATTAATTTCTTGGACACTGGGCATCCTCATTAGTGAACAATAGCCTAGGAACAACCCTTAACACGAACTACAATCAATTAAAACCTTATAATTCAATCACAGAACTTTAGCGACTTCCTCTCAACAATTTCATATTCCAATACAAGTTAAATTTTACTTTATTCAAGTTTCAATCAACTTATACTCAATTTGATATCCTACCTCATTCTCCAATACTTTCAACCTTATTTTTAGACCTCAATAGGGCAATAAAATCTCAATATGATCAACACTTAATTTCCAATCCTATAGCTCTTACAACAACAGTTATTAAATGAGTCTCTAGTATGAAATGACTCATACATTCAATTAGACTTCTCGGAAAGGTACTAGTGGCATGAGGCTTTTGGGTAATGGTTCCAATGACAGCCTCAAGTGCAACATTCACCCTTTCGATTTCAATTTAAGAATTGGATGACAACGAATCAGATGACATCTTTCTAGGTGGTAACGTTTTGTCAAACTCCACTCTATAAGAAAAGATCGTCATGACATCGATATCAGTTTTAATCTCGCCAATTCTTTTTCAATATCACAATCAACTAATATCTACATTTCTACGAATATTAACCATTTTGTTGGGATCATAAATATCCACAACTTGGTTTAGATCTAGGATAGCTAGAATTCCTACGAGAATAGCTTCGATTAATTTACAAGGGGATTTAGGGTTACTTATGACAATCTACGTCGTATAAATACCTCGTATAAATATCAAAATAATCATCAAACAATCATGTAACAAAATTACATCATATATATATATATATATATATATATATAATCCAAGTTATATATATATATATATTAAAATAACACTTCTCAGTCTGGCCTTGTCGGTAACTCGGGAATTCTTCGGCACCGTTATAGTCAAAAGATTTTTAGACATTTTTAGAAAAATGTTTATGGTTAAAAGATTTTGAAATGTTTTATTCAAAACTTTGGTTTTAAAAATCTTTCGTTCTCTATAACGAGAGCTCTGGTACCAAACTGTAACACCCCCAAATTTATACAACTCAATACAGCGGAAGACTCGTTGGTGTTACGGGATAGCACATTACTCACATCATAGACAACGCATAAAAATCGCGTCATTTAATAATAAAGCATTTCCATTCATAAATATCAAAATACATCGGTCCCAAGTCATTAAATTTCATACAAAGTTTTACAAATTATTTGAATGGAAAATATTGTTTAAGTGCGGGCCATGAATTCTTGTCGTCTTCCCGAGATTTACCTTCAAGTACCTGAGATAAAACATGTTAAAAGAAAAGGTCAGCGATAACGCCGAGTGAATTCATAGAGTTTAATAAAATCCATCAATATAATATCAGTATAAGATTATTACTGAAAATCATTTTTGTACAAATCATTTTAATAGGCCATAAAATAGCCAAAGTCATTTTATACAAATCCTTATCGAAAATCATAATATAGGCATTTGCCTTAAAAATCCTTATACGAATCATTGTCGTTAAAAACACCATACAATACGTTTTGCAACGTTGTATAGATTAAATAAAAACCGTTATATGAATATGGTTATAAAAACCAAAACACGAACATAATATCAATAGTATGACCCTGTATTGCTAGTCAGGCAATACACCGTAATTCGATGCGTCTAATAGTATTTCGTTAGTTTTGGATTATTATAAGCCGCATGACATTGTTACCTTACTAAACCAACAACGGGTAGCTAACCCGATACCAATTTTGCCCATCTAAAGTAGCGTGTCGTCACAAAGGTCACGCTATGGAAATCTTCTCATACATAAATTCGCTTACCAATCAATGTGGCACGACGGGGATCAACCGTCAAGGCGCGAACTGGGGTGATCGTCCCCAAATAGTACTATTAAATGCATAAGCGTCTACCAAATCCCGGTAGTTCACAATTCATGCTAATGGGACTTTTAGTGACATAACCTAACTTTAATAATCCATTTAATTTCATCTATCGGGTCCTTTAATCATTTATCGGGTCATACAATCGGGTCATTCAATCATTCGGGTCCAAATCAATAAACAAACAACCGGGACAAATGGTGTCCTAATTTTATAAAAACTAACATGTTATCTCCCTCGCGGGTTTATAAAACATTTCATAAAACATTTAAAAGAGTGCGAGGCTATGAACTCACGTTGATGCGGGAAGGCGGGTTATCGGCAATTCGGACGTACGGTACGTGCTTCAATCACGGAAACCTAGACAAATAATACTCGTCTTAGACTCATGTCCAATGACTTTATAAAAATAACAATTATGTATACATATGATGATTTTATATATATGATGATCAAGTGGGTTTACATATTCTCCTTTACTCATTTTATTGTTTACGTATTGGTAACTTCTTACTAGTTTACTAGTTTTACCTATTTACGTGTCTTAGGTCCAATAAACTTATTATAAGTTCTTTAACTTGTTTTAATATATTTTATACTTATATTATCAGTATTTAAACTTTACAAGTTGGGCCCAAATGGGTTAAGCCCAATAAGTTCTTTTTATAAGTGTTTAACTTATTTAGTCCAATTATTAGTCCAATATGTTTACTTAGCTCGTTAATGTCCGTATGTCCTATAGTTCGGGTTTTATCGGTTTTTACTTGTATTAGATACTTATATATCAGTATATGACTTTTAAAACTTTACATTAGACGGGTTTGATCGTCTAAGTTTTAATTGGCGAAAAACGTTAATTTTACGATAATAGCCGAAAAAGTCGTAAAAATCAAGTTTATAGTTTTAATAACTTATAAATATTATTCCACTGCTATTTTTATAATTTATCCATTTATTTAACCTTTAACATATTTATATAAATAAAATTCATGAGTTAGTGGGTTTTAATTTTACATTTTATACAATATAATTTTGAGTGCTTATATAATAGTAATAAACATTAATTCTCAAAATCTGATTTTTATTTTCATCTTCACTATTTTTATCATATCTAGAGTTCTATAATGAATTAGAAACTCATTTTTGGATGGCATGATCTTCATATTATGTGCTACATTTAACTTAGTTATAGCTACTGCTCATTTTAAGTTTATCTATGCTTAACAGTCCCTACAAAACAGCTTATTCAGATTAGCACACCCATCTTGTTTTGATCATATCTCACTCATTATAATGATTCCATTGCATGGCCAACTCTCACATGTGTATAACATCTTATACTTACTGTATATTAATTTTTTCATGCCATTTTATCAGTTCATCCCATGGTTCTTTACTATTTTATACAGCCATCTAAATTAAGCAAGATTTTAACCTTTTTACATATAGTTTTTCATCTTTTTAAGCATGTTTATCAACACCAAATCCCCACACAATATTTTTAATCATCATTCATCATCATATACATATACATAATAGAAATACAAGATTACATAATCAAAAATAACAAGAGGATAGGAAGAACAATCTCTATACCACCATTAGTGATGAAAAGATGAGGTTTTTGATGAACAAGACTTGGTTTTGGGTAACCAATCTTATGAGATATCAACACCACTTCTAGGATCACCAAGTATTTGTAGATTCCTCCAAAAATAATCCCTTGTTCTTCATGAAAACTCCTTGAGAAATCAGCCCCAAACTCCCTTGAAAACTCCTTTTTACATGTTAAGATCACCTCCAATCTTCATAACTTCAATGGGTTTTCATCATATGTAAATTATACATATGATTCCATGGTTAAATTTGATCAAATGAGGGTTGATTTGGGTGAATATGGGACGAAATATAGAGAGAGAGGAAGGATGAGAGAGTGGTTTGCATGTGTTTATGAATGCAAATGGTAAAATGAAGTGGTTTTGTTGGTTTGGTGAAAGGTGTAGCTTACATGTTAAGCATAGGCTTACATGTGTAAGCTTAATAGTTATAAGGGTGCCACATCAAGAGATGTGGTGTCCTCTTTTGGCCATCCCTTTTAGTGGGGTGGGATAAACTTGTTTTGTCCCATCCCGCTAATTTACGGGTATTTCTCGATTCTAGTTTCCTCGATTTGCGTGCTCTCGGGTCGTTTTACGAAAAACGTTTTTATAATTTATGAATAAACGACACAAAACGAATCCAATAAAAATTGTCTCATCAAAAACGGAGTTCGAAAACGTAAATACGTAATCCTAAGGTTTCCGGTTTAGTCGTAAAGGACGTTAAAATAAAATCGTAAGTCCTAGTCTCTTCTTGTAAATTTATGAGTTTATGAACCAACACAAATTTAAAATCTGAAAATAATATTCACGGACAAATTTATTTTCTGAAATGTCGGACTGTCACCAAAGACGGTGTATGTAAACGTAAGCACGTAACGTAGAATCCTCCGGTTTAGACGTAGTCGACGCTACTTCAGGACGTAAGTCCAAATTACTTCCCAAAAATAAGTGAGTTCATATTGTAACATTAAAATAATGTTTTCAAATAAATATTGAGAATAAAATATCAACCATAAATTTGACCGATTGTCACAGACTGGTCTAGGAAAGTGAACCAAGTCAACTTGGGAGGCAAACCGCGGTCTCGAGGATTGTGGTCGCTCGGATCTAAATGCAGTAGGTTGTCTGACAGTCGGTTGTCTGACGAACTGATTTGTTGGCGATTTCCCCAAGATTGATGGTTTTTCAAGCTTAGTGTCCACACTAGGTCCTCTAGTTTTCCTTAACTCATTTTTCAACGCAGCTATAGCAAAAACCTTTTCCTGTACTTGGGCCTTTAAAGTTTCATTTTCTTTGAGCAATCTATCTTGGGATGCCAATTTAGACTCTAGTAACTGAATTTGTTTCAAAAAATTATCCTTTTCAGCTTTTGAATCTAAAACTTTTTGATCCAATTTTCTTTCAAGAAAAACATTTGACTTTTCAAGTTTTTCAAAGTATGTTTCAAATTTGTCCGTTTTCTTAGAAAATTCAAGTTTGGCATCCTCAAGATCTTTTGATTGTTGAGCTACAATCGTTTCGAGCTCTCTAATCTTGGAATCAGAAGCAGTTAACGAGGCAGTTATAAAGCATTTATCATGATGTACTATAGCATTTTGAACACTTTCTCCCCCATTATGACTCACATCGGATGAATCAGAAGTGGTATTTCTATCACTCTTTTCCATCCCATGTTTGTCATAATTAGGTTCAGAATGCTCAATATGCGGCATGTCATCAGCATATACATCATAAACAACATTACATTGTACCATGTTTGCAGGCGCTTCGTCATAAACGGGTAAGGTGTCAGCAAAAGAGATCTCGTGAACAGTCCCTGACGTGCCACTGGTATCATGTTGTCCTCCTGATTCCGTGCTCTTGGCATTGATAGGCTCCAAGTTTTCAACCGTATGACCAGTTTCCTCTTGCATCGAAGAGTCTTGCACTCCATTACCATACCCTTGCTGAAGTCGAGATCTTTCATAAATCGAAGACGAGACCGATGTCATGAGTTTCAAAATTGTATCACGGAAGACTCGAAGCTCGGTATGTGTATCTCGAAGAAATGATTGGCAAAGCACTGAACTTTCAGGCTTGATGATATCGAATTGGAGGAAAGGCGTGAGGTGTGTCACAAGAGCCTTATATGCAAGTGCCGATGCAGAGTGATTAAAGTTGTTATGGTTGAGTTGCTCGGCGAGTTGGGTCAAAGTGGTGAAAATTGAGTCGATGAATATATGACGATCTTGTCCAAAGATTGTCACAAATTCGCTCCCTCCTTGAAGCCGTGAAAGATTAACTAGATGATATTGAAGTATTTGAAATGAATTCATACCACTTTCTCTATCTTTGTCTTGCATTTTATGCGCTTCTCCCTCGTTCGATGTCGAGTTCAAAAAATCCATTGAAAGTTCGATGACAGATTCTTGGATCTTTGACTGGAAAAATATCTTTCGCCCGGCTCAATTATATTTATCGGCTCAAATGTTGATAAGACAAACCGGAGATCAATACAAATAAAGGTCACTCTAAAAATAAAGTCCGTCAACTAATAAATCCAAGCTACGGTAAATTTAATGAACGGCCCGTCAAATATTTTTCCACGTTAATATTTTCAAGATACCCGTCTCAACACGATTTGCCAAAAAAAAAAAAAAAAAAAAACAAGTGACAAAATATACAAAATTAATTTAACTTAAAAATGACTTAAAACTATATAAATATAAAAAATTTAAATTTTTTAACTAAAAATAGAAAAATAATAATAAAAAAAAGAACGGATATTTGAAAGTAGAAAGAAAAGAATAAAATACAAAAATAGAAAAATAAAAACGTCTTTTGTCTGACTATTTAAGGAATTGATTAAAAATTGATTAAAAAAATAAAAAAAAGGACAAAATTAAAAGTTCAATTTAAGGAATTCAAACAAAAAGGCAATCAAAATAGAAAGGATTTAATCAAAAAAATACAAAATTAAAAAAAGAAAAACACAAACTTTTTATAAAAACACAAACTTTTTAAGATTTGATAATGAAATTTTTGATTTTTGTATAAAAATTTGTGATTTTTATCTAAAAAATCTAAAGATTTGACATGATTTAACACATAAAAACACAAACTTTTTAAGATAAAAGCTTGATTAAATAAAAACCCATCAAAATCAAACAAAATAAAAACAAGAATAAACCAAACTAACCATGCTCTAATACCAATTGAAGGTCTACGAAATTATTGGCCTATTCTACATGATGGATTAGATTGATAAAGATGGTAGATTGATTAATAAATATAAAGAAGATGAAGAAAGGAGATGAAGGAGTAGAGAGAGAAAGGAGAGAAGGGAGAAAGTTAGAGAGAGAAAATAAAGATGGAATGAATAATGTGTCAAATGAACAACCAACAACCTCCCCCTAAGGGAGGTCGCTCCAAGAGACAAAATTCTAAATAGTCTATATCTCGTGATCTATGCTAACTAAGATGTGACTGAGACTTTATTGGGAAAAACGTATTTCCAACAAACTCAAACAATCGAAATGCAAAACTGAATTTTATCGGAATGTACTAAATTCAAAACTGTCGGAATGTGATTAAAACCAAGTCATCGGAATAATTCAAAGTAAGTCCATCGGAATATCAAAATCAGATTTGTCGCAATGATGTCTATCGGAATACAAGGTATCAGAATGTTTCTGTCGCAAACTGATTCTATCGGAATGATGAGCTATCGGAATGTATCAAACTAAAATTGGGCAGAGTTTCGACTTAAAAAGACCTTAAGCCCCGTCGGAATATGCGATCGCAATGAGCGATCGCAATGAGCGATCGCAATCCCAGATCGGAATAAGGGGGAAATAACCAAACTATCGCAAAGTAAAACCCTCAATAGGTTATTGCGATCTAAACAAGCTATCCGTCGGAATGTTTGAATCCCCTAAATTGCGATGGAATGCAATAGTAATCCGAAATTGGTGGTAAGCTTAAAACTCAATAAGCATATATAATACGCTATCTTAACCAAACCTTAAACAATACAAAAAGCTTGAATTCGACAACTTTTTAAAATATAAAAATCATAGACTTTATAAAAGAAACTTTTTAAATAGATTAAACCTTTAAAGAAATCCGAAAACCAATAAGCTAAAAACAAGAAATAAGCCAATAAGCATAGAGAGCTTATGGCTTAAACCGAATGCAGGCTTATGTAGGAACAAAAAAGATTACTCTTTTAATCACGAAATCACCAAATCAATCTAGCCGTATGAGATGTAATATCCGGATGTAATATTCGGATTAAAGATCAAAGTAATCCAAAAATTGAAGAAAAAGATTAATGAAGAAAAACTTAACTTGAACTTGATTAAAGAAATCCAAATACAATGGTGATAAGAAGCTTAAACTTGAAAGATTAAAAGAAAGAAAAGATAAAACTTAGTGAGAGAAAGTTGGGAACTTTCTCTCTCTAAAAACTAAAAAGAAAAATGAAAAACTAAGACTAGCTAACCCCCCTCCTAATGTGATTAGGAGGGTATTTATAGGCTAAGTGGGAAGTGCACGTGTGGTGTGCTTCCTTCTTTATTTTCTTCACGACTCGATTTAATTCTTTGTCTTTTCTCGACGTCGTCTCGGGATTTGAACTTTGTCTTAATAATTTTCTTCTTTAATTTAGACTTGAGTTCTTCGACTACATTAAACTTCCGTCTTTAGACCTTTTCTTCGATAAATCTTCAGAATAGGTCTTGGACATCCGTTCTTTAAGCACTCTTGATTTGTTGACTTCGTCTTTTCTCGTTTTCTTCGATAAAAGCCCGTGAAAGCCCGCGTTTTCTTCCTTTTTTATCTTTTGGTCCTAAAACACAATAAAAACACAAACCACGCATAATTCCGACTTTTACGACATAAAATACACATTTTGGTCTTGTTATTATTGGAAATAAGTGGTAAAAGGATAAGTGTTTCACACTTATTAAATCCTCTACACTTGACCATTGCAATGCCCTCATGCAATGCATTAATTTTAAAGCACGGTTTACATTTTCCATCATAAATAACCCACCACGGCCTTTATTAAATACTAAACATTTAAGGAAAAAAATAAAAAAGATAGAAACAAGTAAAGAAATCAAAGACTTACATTGTGTTTTGGCTGCCATGAACGTTTATCATCCTCAAGTTTCACGTTCCCCATACCAAGCTTAAAAATGAGATCATTGTTATTATAAGTTAGCAAACTAACACGAATTCATGTGGGCCAATTATTTACTTAGACTCCCTTATTCCTAGGTGTATCTCTTATATTTTATTTTTGTCTTGAATGATCACGAGGATGCATTGTTTGACTTATTTCGATAGTTATTTAGGCCGAAAATAAAGTGGACGATTTAATCAATAGTTAGCTAAAGGACAAAATCTTTTAAAACTGCTTCTCGGGACCTCATAAAGTTCATATCTTGGCATAAATCGCTTAACGATTTGAGACCTTTCTCGGACCGATATTTGGCAGCGACTTCATACTTCAAATCTTTGAGAGACGTTCTTGAAATTATGGTCTTCTCTTCATATTAGGAATTTCTTCTCTTGAACTTTTGAGAGATTCTTCATATTTGGACCATGACTTCTTCATTTTTCTTCAATCTCTATTTTGGACTTTGATATACAACGATCCGCCTCCTTTTAGGACTTGGATCTATTTATCCTCATACCTTGTTAGGGCCTTCTTGGATAGACTTCTCCATGATCTTTAGGGGAGTATTTTCTTTTCGTCGTGTGTCTCGATCCTTCATATTGATTCTTGATAAATGATTCTTCACATCACTTGGGATCTTTAGCAACAAAATGTAGCCCTCATGCCTTGTTAAGGCCTTTTCGGACTTGCCAATCTTTGCATCCCGCTTCAATAAGTTATGCCTTGGCTATGAACTCTAATTAATACCGAGCAACTTTTAAACGATCTTGTGCTAGAAGCTAAGTAACTTTTCAAATCGTACAACCTTATTTATATGCAGATAAATTTATTAGAAAGCGATGGGAGAATAGGCTTATAATCAACTCACATATATTCACGAAAGAATACCAAACTTATAATTGACTTTATCATCTCTCGTTCTCCACAATTTAAAATCTCAAGGAATGAGAGTCGTGGATGCTTAGACAATTAAATCAAAGTTTTGGGTTTTCGAGTCATCTATAGGATCTTGCATACTCTTAGACTCTTTCAAGTTTAGAATTCGCATTTTAAAGTTCCCTTGATAAACGACTCTCTAGGATCAATTATAGGAACTTGCGAAAAGTTCTTGTTCTTAACCGTAAGAGTTAAGACTTTCGCGTTTTAAAGCTCCCTATATAAAAGCCTAGCAAAACTTGACTTAAACACGTTAAGGATACTAGCTAGAGTAAACTTAGATAAGTAAACTCGGGTTGAGTCAAAATAATAAGTGTGAAAACACTTACCCTTTTACCACTAATTTCCAATAATAACAAGACCAAAACGTTTGATTTATGTCGTAAAAGTCGGAATTATGCGTGGTTTGTGTTTTTATTGTGTTTTAGGACTAAATTATGAAAAAGGAAGAAAACACGGGAATTCACGGGCTTTTATCGAAGAAAACGGGAAAAGACGAAGTCAAAAGATCAAGAGTGCAAAAAGAACGGAAGTCCAAGGCCTATTCTGAAGATTTATCGAAGAAAAAGTCTTAAGACGGAAGTTTAACGAAGTCGAAGAACTTAAGTCTAATAGAAGAAGAAAATTAAAAGACAAGTTCAAATCCCGAGACGACAAAGACGAAGAATTAAAGTCGAGTCGAGAAAACGTGAAGAAAGCAAGAGAGAAGATGCAACACATGCACTCCTTCCCTATAAATACCCTCCTAATAGTCATTAGGAGAGAGTTAGAGTTTTTAGTTAATTTTTCACTTTTTAGTTTTTAGAGAGAGAAAGTCTTAAACTTTCTCTCACTAGTTCATCTTTTTCTTTTAATCTTTCAAGATAAAACACTTTGTATTGCTTATTTTTATTAATCAAAGTTCCATTTTAAGCTTTTATTCCTTAATCTCATTCTACTTTTCTTTGATTTAAGGTTGATTTTGGTGCGTATATCATAAGATCCGTATTGTTCTAATTGATTTCGTGCTAAAAAGTTCATCTTTTTATCATTTTATAAGTTTTCATTTGATTAAGCTTTAAGACTTTTGTGCTTATTGGCTTATTTTTATGATTAGCTTATTTTTCTTATTAAAAAGTGTATGTTTTTATTGTTTGATCTAAAAAGTTGCTTGATTTCGAGTTGAATAAGTTGAGAAAAGTGCTTATTTGATTCGGTTAAGTATTCGGATTGATAAGTTTTGGATTTTAGCTTATTGAACTTAGCTTATTTCCTAGCTTTCCCAAATCCCACAATTTTCGGAAAGGGTGGTAAAGCCCCTTTCCGATTGGATTTTTCCGACCGGTGCACCATCCT
The DNA here is from genome assembly GCA_025667525.1 of Glebionis coronaria. Lineage (NCBI taxonomy): Eukaryota > Viridiplantae > Streptophyta > Magnoliopsida > Asterales > Asteraceae > Glebionis > Glebionis coronaria. The sequence continues at coordinate 533,706 of JANFOE010000825.1, read as the reverse complement.
AACCAATTTCTACAATTTTCGGAAAGGGTGGTTAAACCCCTTTCCGATTGGCCAGTATTCCGACGGTACCACTTCAGCATTCCGATTGATCCAATCGGATTAGGGTTTTGATATTCAGATTGGTAATCTTTGCTTATTCCGATTAGCAGCCCTTGTTTCATTTTCCGATTGGTTGTCTAGTCCCATATTCCGATTGGGTTGTTTGCACATATTCCGATTGGGTGCGTTTGTAGCATTCCGACGGTGAGGTTTTTACTTATTCCGATTGACCTTTTGTCCCTATATTCCGATTGTGCGAATTTCCCTGCATTCCGACCATCCGATCGGAATCCATTCCGATCGGGTCCCCTTTTGGCTTATTTTTGTTTCTTTCGATGTTACTTTCTTATAGTACTTTTAATTTTCAGAATATTGTCCAAGTGTTAGTTTTATCTAGTGTGTTAGTACTTTTCCACTGTCACCTTTAAGTTTCCATGCATTTATTTTACTTGTCATTTTAATATTAATCTTTAAACTTCCTTTTTACTCAACGACACTTTAGTTACTTGCTAATAGTTTAAAACAAACCAAACCATTCTCTTGATTCACCAAAAGACGATTGAGTCGCACTTAAGACCGGTTTTCAATTCGAAAAGACTTGGGACTTCAAAATTTCATACTTTGGTAGCAAATACCTTGTATTAAATGGCGCCGCTGCCGGCTCTTTTCGTTAAGATAAACGGTTTCTAGTGAGAGACGCATTGAATTTTGGGATCCGTTCTTTGAACGTTATTTTCATTGCTATAAAAATTTTCAAAAATCCTAAAAAACATATAAAACTCTTCAAAAATAAAAAAACATTAAAAAACCTATAAAAACCAAAAATATTATATTCTTTGTGTATATTTTTCTTCTGCATGTGTATGCGTACTAGATCTTCCAACTATTCTGAGCCCGAGACTCTTGAAGATTTAGATATGGCTGGTGTTAATAACAACAATAATCACCCACCTCAAAACAATTTGAATAACAACAACAACAACAATGTCCTTCTACCTGATTTACGAACCATGGAGGAATTGTGCCAACCCACCATGAACGGACGCGGAGGCCCGATTGCGCCAATGCACGTCACGGCTCAGGAGTTTTCGTTGAAGCATCACATGATACAACAAGTGCAAACGAACCCATTTCGTGGAATTCCGGATGATGATGCCAACAAACACCTCGACAAATTCATTACCATTACCCAAAGCATGAAGTGCCCCGGTGTTTCTATGGATGACCTTCGCCTCCAACTTTTTCCCCATTCACTTTCTCACCATGCCGAAAAATGGTTTGACCGTCTTCCTAAGAATTCTATTCATACATGGAACGACATGACTCAACGCTTTTTATCGCGCTACTTTCCCCCATCCATGGTCACTAGCCTTCGTAACCAAATTAGTGGATTTATGCAAGAAAATGATGAATCGCTTTTCGATGCTTGGGAACGCTACAATGATTTGATCGACCGCTGTCCTAATCACAATATGCTCCCCGTCACTCTCATTGACACCTTCTACAACGGTCTCACCTTTCGCGATCGTGACACAATCAATGCCGCCGCCGGTGGTACTTTTATGAAAAGGAGACCAGAGGAGTGTCGAGAGTTGATCGAAAACATGACCACTCACCACAAGAATTGGGATTCATCCGCATCCTCAAGATCTAACTCGAGAGTCAATGTTTCTTCTTCTTCCTCCAATCCTGAAATGTCTGAAATTTCTCGACAACTCGCTGAAATGAACAAGAATTTCATGGCCATGGCCACAAACCACTTTCAACAAGCTAAAGCCGTTGCTATTTCTTGTGACACATGTGGTGGCCCTCACTCTTATAATGATTGTCCTTCTACCCAAAGCAATTATTCTGAAAACGTTAACGCAGCTTACGGCACTTATCCCACGGGAGGCTATCAAGCTCGCCCGCAAGGAGACCGTGGCTTGCTAAGTTATCGTTCCAACAATTATCTTGCTCCTCCCGGTTTCCCTCCTGCAAACCAGAACCAACAACAAAGCTACAACCGAAACAACCAATCCCAACCTCGTGCTCAAAATCAATATCAATCCCAAAGAAACCCATACCCAACTCAAGGAAATTCTCAAGCTCCACCTCTCAATCAACCGATGGCCGTAAATCAAGACGTCGAGACGTTCATGAAGACTAATCGTAAGATGGTGACGAATCTTCAGAGTCAATTTGTCAACTTGAAGAATGACATGGTGAAACAAGGGAGCGATATTCGAGCCGAGCTAAGGAATGACATGGCCAAACATAGCAATGATATTAATGCCAACATGCAAAACTCTTTTAACAATCAAGTTGTTCACCTTCGTGATATGATTGGTTCGCTCATCCAAGATAATCAACCCTCTTCTTCGGGTACTCTTCCGAGTAATACCGTTGCGAATCCAAGGGGGGAGATGAAAGCAATCACCACTCGAAGTGGAAAAGGTTATATGGAACCCGAGCTTCCTACACCTCCACCCGTGATTGTGAACAAGGAAACCGAGCAACTTTCCTCACCTCCTTCACCTTCTATCCCCATTTCCCCACCACCCGTGGTTGTGAGTGATCCTATTCCCTTAAAGCCTTCTTCTTCATCCAATATACCTTATCCTTCAAGGTTGAGGAAAGAGAAGCAAAAGAGCAAGGATGATATTCAGGTTTCGAACTTCCTTAAAATGTTCAAACAATTGAATTTTAACATCTCCTTTGCCGAGGCTCTCGCTCACATGCCCAAATACGCTAAGATGTTTAAAGATCTTCTTAGTGATAAGGAAAAGCTTCTTGACATCGCTCAGACCCAACTTAATGAGAACTGCTCCGCAGTGCTCTTAAGGAAATTGCCCACCAAACTTGGTGATCCGGGTCGCTTCTTGATTCCTTGCAACTTCCTGGGAGTAGAGAATTGCATGGCCCTAGCCGATCTAGGTGCCAGTATAAACTTAATGCCTTTAAGTGTTTGGAAGCAATTATCTCTCCCCGAGCTTGTCCCCACCAAAATGACTTTGGAATTAGCCAACCGTACGGTTGCTTATCCAGTGGGGATAGCTGAAGATGTCTTTGTTGGCGTCGATAAATTCACCTTCCCGACGGATTTTGTCGTCGTTGACTACGAGATGGATCCCCGTGTTCCATTAATCGTCGGACGTCCATTCCTGAGGACCGGTCGCACTCTTATTGATGTAGCCGCAGGCGAAATAATCATGAGAGTTGGTGACGACAAAATTGTCTTCAACATGGGTAAGATTTCTCAGCAACCTTATTCGTATGAGAGTGTTAATGCTATTGATGTTCTCGATGAGGCTTGTGAAGAACACTTTCATGATGCTTGCAAAAGTACTCTATCTTCTCTACCTAATGTTGAGACCGTTGCCTCAATTGCTCCAGCATTGACTCCTTTCGGAGAAAGTGACTTGGATGACTTTGAAGCTAGCTTGGGTCCTCTCGATATTAAGTATGATAATTTGTCAACAAATTGGGATGAAGACATTAGTACTATTGAGAGACTTCTCAATGAGGACCCGTTCTCTCCTCCTGCTCCTAAAGAGGTGACTAATGATGACCCATCGTTAGTTTCACCATCTATTGAGGATCCTCCCACTCTCGAGCTTAAGGACCTACCGCCTCATCTTGAGTACGTTTTCCTAGAAGACGACGAGAAGCTACCGGTCATCATCGCAAAGGATCTGAAAGAAGACGAAAAAGCCCGACTTGTCGCTGTGTTGAAGAAGCATAAACGCGCTATCGCTTGGAAAATCTCCGACATCCGTGGAATTGATCCTCACTTCTGCACACATAAAATTCTCATGGAGGACGACTTTAAGCCCACAATTCAAAGTCAACGAAGGGTGAATCCTAAAATCCATGAAGTCATCAAAAAAGAGGTTATCAAACTTCTTGATGCGGGTATGATTTACCCTATTTCGGATTCACCGTGGGTTAGTCCAGTCTATTGTGTGCCTAAGAAAGGCGGAATCACCGTTGTGCCCAATGCAAACAACGAGTTAATTCCTACCCGTCTCGTTACTGGGTGGAGAGTTTGTATAGACTACCGCAAACTCAATGATGCCACGAGAAAGGATCATTTCCCCCTACCTTTTATGGACCAAATGCTTGAACGTTTAGCTGGTAATGCATATTACTGCTTTCTTGATGGTTTCTCGGGTTATTTTCAAATACCCATCGATCCCCAAGATCAAGAGAAGACAACATTTACTTGTCCCTATGGCACATTTGCTTACAAACGAATGCCTTTTGGCTTATGCAATGCCCCCGGGACTTTCCAAAGGTGCATGTTGGCTATCTTCCATGACATGGTTGAGCAAACCATGGAAGTCTTCATGGATGATTTCTCGGTCTTCGGGGATTCCTTCTCTTCTTGCCTTGCCAATTTGGAACGTATGCTCAAGCGGTGCGAAGACACTCGCCTTGTTCTGAATTGGGAAAAATGCCATTTTATGGTAAAAGAAGGCATTGTGCTAGGACACAAAATCTCTAAAGCCGGTCTTGAAGTCGACCGTGCTAAAGTTGATGTCATAGCCAAATTACCTCCACCTTCAACCGTGAAGGGTGTGAGAAGCTTTCTGGGTCATGCGGGCTTCTATCGTAGATTCATTCAGGATTTCTCTAAAATCGCTCGCCCGATGACCCACCTCTTGGAAAAAGATACTCCTTTTATCTTTTCTAAAGAGTGTCTCGAAGCCTTCAATCTTCTTAAGGATAAGTTAACTAAGGCACCGGTCTTGGTTACCCCAAATTGGGAGCTGCCTTTTGAATTGATGTGCGATGCTAACGACTTTGCTATTGGTGCGGTTCTGGGCCAAAGAGTGAATAAACACTTCCAACCAATCCACTACGCTAGCAAAACAATGACAGGGGCTCAATTGCATTATACGACAACCGAAAAAGAGCTTTTAGCTGTTGTCTATGCTTTTGAGAAATTTCGCCCCTATCTTGTTTTATCCACCACCATCGTATACACGGACCATTCCGCGTTGAAGTACTTGATGACAAAGAACGATTCTAAGCCAAGACTTCTTCGCTGGGTTTTGCTCCTTCAAGAATTCAACATTGAAATTCGTGACAAGAAAGGAGCCGAAAACCTGGCCGCGGATCATTTGAGTCGACTTGAGGATCCATATCAGGGGGATCATCCGAACAAAGAGATCAATGACTCTTTCCCCCTGGAGACTCTAATGTCTATAAATCTCAATCTTGATGGCACCCCGTGGTTTGCGGACATTGCAAACTACTTAGCGGGTGGTATTCTTATCCAAGGGTTAACATCCCAACAAAAGAAGAAGTTTTTGAACGATGTTAAGACTTACTTTTGGAATGACCCTTATCTATTCAAACAGTGTGCTGATCTGATTATTCGTCGATGTGTTGACGGACCGACAGCTTTTGACATCCTCCAAGCTTGCCACAAAGGACCCACCGGTGGTCACTTTGGTCCCAACTACACCGCTAAGAAAGTGTTTGATTCAAGATTCTACTGGCCCACCATTTATCGTGACGCTCACGAAATGGTTAAGCATTGTGATGCTTGCCAACGTCAAGGCAAGATCACACATAAGGATGAGATGCCTCAAAATTTCATACAGGAATGTGAAATCTTTGACGTATGGGGCATCGACTTTATGGGGCCATTTCCATCATCCAAAGGGAACAAGTACATCCTCGTCACTGTCGACTACGTCTCTAAATGGGTTGAAGCTAAGGCTCTTCCTACGAATGATGCGAGGGTGGTTGTGAACTTTTTGAAGCAGCTTTTCGCTCGATTTGGCGTTCCTCGTGCTATCATCAGTGACCGCGGGACTCATTTTTGCAACGATCAATTTGCACGAGTCATGGCAAAGTATGGTGTTAATCACCGTCTTTCCACCGCCTATCATCCCCAAACCAATGGGCAGGCCGAAATTTCCAATCGTGGCTTGAAGAGAATTTTGGAGCGTACTGTGGGAGAGCATCGTGCCGCGTGGGCCGATAAGTTAGATGATGCTCTGTGGGCTTTCCGTACTGCTTACAAGACCCCGATCGGTTGTACACCTTATCGTCTTGTGTACGGGAAAGCCTGCCACCTACCCATCGAGCTGGAACACAAGGCGCACTGGGCCTTGAAGTGGGCGAACTTCGACATCATCAAAGCCGGTGATCATCGCAAGGTTCAACTCAACGAGCTAAATGAACTGAGGACTGAAGCTTATGAGAACTCGCTGATCTACAAGGAGAAGACGAAGATGATCCACGATGCTAAAATCAAGAACCGAGAGTTCCACGTTGGTGATCAAGTTCTACTCTTTAACTCTTGGTTGAAGATCTTCTCTGGCAAGTTGAAGAGCCGCTGGACTGGTCCATTCACCGTCGCCAAAGTCTTTCCGTATGGGACCATTGAGCTTTCTCAGCCAAATGGGCCCAATTTCAAGGTGAATGGCCAGCGTTTGAAGCTGTACTTTGGTGAGGACATCTCTCAGGAGATGATTCCATCCCTCACCACGTTCCCCATGAACTAAAATTGGGTCGAGTCAGGCTCATGACTCGGTGAACAAAAACAAGCGCTTCTCGGGAGGCAACCCGTGTTCTATCCTTTACTGCTTTCATAATAAGTGTAGGGGGAGCCCCGTATATGTTTGTGTCTTGTTTCTTGTGCTGTGCAGGGATTAAAGCTTCAGAGAGCATCTTGATGACTTTTGACGAACCGTGATACCGTGTTTTCCATCTTCCCGGTTCTATCCTAAACTCTTGTGATTCAATATTTCATATTCTATATATTCACATTGAATTCACTTTAGTTGTCCTTTCCTTAGCAAGATTTAAACAAAGTGCACAATGTCCTAAGTGTAGGGGAGTTTACTCCCACATGCTTAAACATTGAGGACAATGTTTATCTCAAGTGTAGGGGGGACTTCTATCGAAGTAAGTGGTCTTTTCCATGAATTTGCCCTCATTTTAACCGGAAAATTTGATTTTTCGACATTTTTCAAAATTTTTAATCTATTTTGGCCTAGTTGTATAGTTGTATTTGCCTTTGTTATGTTTCCTTTGCTAGAATAAATTTTTAATAAAGTGGTTTTAGATCTTTCTTAGTCGTGAGCATTTTGACTCAACCCGAGTTTACTTACCTAAGTGTGACAATCCGTCAATTTCAGGTCGTTATTTTAGTCTCGACTATTAAGAATTATAAATTTATTTTAATGAGAATTTTAAATTATCGATTAACCGAGAAGGTTATGGCTTGAAACTAGCGTAAGAATGTCGATTAGATGAAAACCGACAAGGAATATGTTAAGTATCGATATTATATTCTCAAATAATCATGGAAATGATTTTTCTTATATTTATTTTTATTTCTCGTATTTTTCGTTTTAACGAATGACGAGAACTACGAATGATCGCGATACCGACGGATGCCCAAAAATTTACGTTTTATTATCGATTGTCTCGATATTTAATATTTTCGACGTTTTCGATTTAATTACGTTTTAAGTCGTGTCGAAGTTATATTAATTTATTTTTGAAGCGTTTAACTTTTAAAAAAAAAGTATTCTTACGAAACCCGAGTCCCGTAAATATTTTTAAAATGTAATATTTACATTTTCTACCCTTATAATCATTTAATTACTTTTTGGACCAAAACTATACCTTATTGGCAAAAACTACCCTCACCCCACTATATAAAAATCCCCCACTCACACACACACACCTCATTTTATTTATTTAAAATTTTCAAGAAAACTCTCTCTCTTTCTCTCTTGAAACCCACGGCCAAAAAACACCACCCTCAAACCCATTTGATTTTCAAAATCAAGTTTGAATCAAGAGAAACTAAAAGAAGACCCACTTTGCAAATTCAACAAGGATCATGTTGGTATAATTTTCATCCACATGCATTAACTTTTCAAAAAAATTTATTTTTCTTGATGAACTAGTAGTGTTTGATCCATTTTTATGTTGTATATTAGTGTTAATAATATTATATTCATAGTGGGAGGTGTTGCATGTTTATTATTTTAAGTGGGTAAATTTTTGGATGATCATCCAAGGGTGTTAGAGGTTAGATGGCTTGATATAGATGATTGATAGATGATATTAGAAGTATAAAAATTGTTAAAATGGGTTGAAAAATTGTTTTAGTATGATTTTTAGAAAGGTATTTTAGACCAGTAGGTAAAACGTAATTTTTGAAAATCTTACTGTTTGAAAATGATGAAACTAATAGGATAGGCTTGTAGAGGATTCTTTTAGCTTCGATTTGCCGCTTGAATGAGCTTCTAACTCATTTCGAGCGAAAAGTTATGCTACTTTTAGTATTCGTGTACCGGGAGACGGGTATCGGCACAATCCAAAAATTGTTGTCGATATTTGGATCGAATCTCGGGGACTATAGAATGAGTTTTAAAAATGTTCAAGGACTGATGTAAGTTGCTAAACCTCAGGTCATGAGTCTATTTTCAAACCCGAGTGTCGGTTTTATAAACGGAATTGTTTAGATAAGTCGAAATGGTTTTACAATTCAAAGACGTAAAACTGTCCGGTTTTTATAACACGAAGATGTGACGGGCAGAAGGTCTTAGAAGTAATATTTTTGAATGAAACTTTTACTGAGTCTTATTCATATTATGTGTGAGTTTGTCACCAAGTTTCGTCGAAATCGGACAAGTGTAGATAGGGTAGATTGGTGTGTACATTTGGAGTGTACATGCTGAGTGGTATTTTGGACACGTAGTCCAATACTTGTATGGCGTGAGTTGAGTATTCGCCATTGGACATGGTAATTTACTCAAGTGTTAAGTCATTATATAAATGACTTAGCTACTGGTCCGAGGGAAGTAAAATGATAAGTTGACTTGCGTTGACTTGGCGTCTTATGACGGGTCAATATCGAGAGTGCAAGTGTTTAAAAGAATAGTGTTGAATAAAAAGGGTATAGTAATAACACTTGTATTATTAAAATTTTCGGGATTGTTTTGGTTTTGTAATTTTGATTTTTATATTATTTAAGTATGATTTATACTTAAGTCGATTATTTACGAACGCGCCTTATTTGGTAGGTTGCGGTTTTCGTGTTTAAACGGGCATCACTAATCGTCGGCGATCGTCTCATTACCACTATTGGCTAAGGTGAGTCTATAGCCTCGCTCTTAACATGTTTACTTGTTTTATAAAACCCGCGAGGGGGATAACATGCTTGTTTTACTAAAATAAAAGGGGGCAACGAGAAGTTGTGGAAACCCTTATTTTACTTGAAGTTATTGAAATTAAAGGGTACAACAACAAGTTGTGGAAACTCTACTTATTAGAAGAGTAGGGGTGCAACGAGAAGTTGTGGGAACCCTTATTATTGGAAAAACATTATATAAATGTAGGGTACAACGAGAAGTTGTGGTAAACCCTCATTCTTTTAAAATTGAACACAAAGGACCCGATTGTATGCTTAGATGAAAGTTGTTATATAAGTTTGTTTAGCCTTAAAGACCCATGAATCGTGAATTGTTAATCGAAAAGAACGCTAATACTATGGATAGATCTATCGGGGTGACGCCCAGTCCGGTCGCGATTAGCTCTCGCGTGGTGTTGTGATGCACTAGTAATGAAACATCGGATGCATTGTATAAGAGAAATATACGCACTTGGCTAGGTGTGTTGGGCTGAAATAATATATGTTAACGTTCAATTTCACGAGACTTATAGAAATAACAACGATAATTCTGTCCGTACAACGCTATTGTCTTTTAGTGAATTATTAACCATAGAAGGTTATTTTTCATACTTGTGTTCACTTTATTTAAATTAAAACTCTATAGATTCACTCGGCAAATTTTTGCTGACTTTTTAGCATGTTTTATCTCAGGTCCATTTAGAAGGCACTCGAGGAAGGCGGTTTCGTGAAGCTTGCATATTTGAAATGTTTTGGCCCGCTTTTCTAAAAACATATCCATTCAAATAATTTTTATCATTAATAATAGTTTGTAAACTTTTGAATCATCCGGGACCATGTATGAAATTTTATCTTGATTAAATGGAATTGAATGGATGTTTATTAAAACGACTCGTTTTGAGACGTTTTCTATGATTATGAGATTGAACCATGATAGTAACACCCAATGACCCTTCCGCTGTTGTGATCGAAATTGGGGGTGTTACAGATTGGCATCAGAGCTCAAGTTATAGAGAACGAAAAGATTTTCCAAAAATGAATTTTTGAAATCTTTTAACTATAACTGTTGCAAGCGAAACCTCCGAGTTGCCAATGGACGAGAACGATAGTATTTGTATATATATGTCATTATATATGTTGCTGTAATCTTTAACGATTATTTGTACTTGTGAATTACAAGGTATGTTTTCATTTTTTTTTATTATAAATGATAGTTTTATATTAATACGAGGTATTATTATAACGCAGATTGTCATGGTTTTGTAACCTATCGCATATCGACTTGTTTAAATTCGATTGTTATCATCGTATCGTAATGTGCCATTTTTGGACATCTCCTTTCGAAACGTAATTAATAAATGCGATGTTCGTGTTTTCGTTACTACTTATGATTTTGAAGAATCATTTATCTGAGGCGATATCTTCTATGTAATGCGGCGTGTGATTTGAGTTTATATGACCACGTTTTATTGGCGAAAAGGAGGATGCCAATGTTGGACTTAAGATATATATCCTAAGCAAATATATATAGTTTGGGTACAACAATGATATGCTCGTAGTAGCCATTCGGTTGAGTGACTTAATATTGTGTATCTAAATGGAATGGGACATTTAGATATATAGATTTTAACTCACCCAACTAAGAGTCGTTTAATGTTGTCTTACTTAAATGGATTAGGACATTTGAATAAGAAAATTTTAAACGACTGGACCTTAGATTGTTGTGTTTTCCTTATTCAGATGGAATGGGACGTTTGAATACGGAAATCATGATGTAAGTTTATTTGACACCTTATATTTACTATGGTATTTTGATATGATCGTGTTGAGAGGTAGTAATACTTGAGTAGGTTGACTTATAATCGTTTTGTTGAATTGGAATGGGACGCCTTTTCATTTGAACAAGAAAGTTATAAGTTCCCGAACCGTAAATTTATAAACTCTTGTATACATGGAGAGGGACGCCTTTTGATGTAGACAAGGAGTTATAAATGAGTGGGCCCAAGTATGTCTGGCTCGATTTGTGGATTTTTGGTGTGCGTACGTCTTCCTTCGACTCGCATTTCGTTGGTAAGAATCGTTCGATGTTGTCGTCATTATGATGATCGTCGATTATCATCTATGTACGAATAACCCGTTGTACTTCTCTCGAGTTATGATTTGTTTTGATGGACCATTTCTAATGTGTCTCGATGATCGCGAGCTTTATAAACAGATTGTTAAGAACCGTTGACCGTTCCGAGAATAGGCGACTCGCTTAAGCGTCACCATGATTTATGTGTGTACTTGCGGATTGACTGAGGATCAGTTATCAACGACAACTTATCGTGGACGTGAAGATTTTGTAATTTTACTTGCTACTATCGAAGGGTCACCGAAGACTTTTCTTGATGACGAAACTCTTGGGGCTAGTATGACGAACTAAAAACGAGGAATATGATGCAGCACCTTGAGCACAAAAGTCGAAATTATTGGGACGCCTTTGTACGATGAACGCTGAAGCAAAAATTAGTGGGACGCTTTTGTACGTTGAACACGGGAGTAGAACTTAATGGTATGCCCGATATGTTGTGAATTCTCGCCAATGGACCGAATTTCTTAATGACTGGAATTAACAAATTCGTTTTCACTTCGAAGAGTATGTTGTTGCCGACACTGCAAGTGGAAAGACTTTAGAGATCGAGTTGTATTATCAAGGGCTAGTCCAAGGTTTTATCGATGATCAACGACGGAGATTTACATTTGATGTTTATGTTTGACCTTTGTTTTTAGGTACTTATGTGGTATGTGATCGAGTTGAGTGATCGTAAGTTGTGAGAACTTGAGGCGGCATTGTCCAATGACGTCCGATCATGGAGAACATGTACCATATAATATCTTTTGACTTTCTTTGGAACTTAGACGATGACTTTCCTGTTTTTCACTCTTCACTGTTACACTGAAGACTATCGTATGCGAATTAAGCGCCGGGACGTCGCTTTCTAGGAAAAGTTATGCCAAGCTATCACCATGAGAAGGTGTTATGTATTTTGGAAAACGTGGGAAGTTAAGTCCCCGTTAGTATGGACCATTCGAGATGATATCGATGGAAGGTCCGATGGCATGAAAACTTAAATTACCTCGAAAGCCGCAAGGAATTCACGATACTTTTCATATGTCGAACCTAAAGAAATTTCTTCTCGTCGAAGATCTTATTATCTCTCTTGATGAAGTATGAATCGACAGTAAGTTGCATTTCATCAAAGTACTTGTAGATATTATCGATAAGGAAGTTAGGCAACAGAAACGAAGTCGAATTTTTATTGTCATGTGTGATGGAGCTCTAAACGAGGACCAAAATACGTTTAACTCTTTGATTTCAACAAGCGATCGAGGAAGAACGCAAGTTGATCTTCGGGACGAAGATCCCAATTTGGTGGGGATAATGTGACAATCCGTCAATTTCAGGTCGTTATTTTAGTCTCGACTATTAAGAATTATAAATTTATTTTAATGAGAATTTTAAATTATCGATTAACCGAGAAGGTTATGGCTTGAAACTAGCGTAAGAATGTCGATTAGATGAAAACCGACAAGGAATATGTTAAGTATCGATATTATATTCTCAAATAATCATGGAAATGATTTTTCTTATATTTATTTTTATTTCTCGTATTTTTCGTTTTAACGAATGACGAGAACTACGAATGATCGCGATACCGACGGATGCCCAAAAATTTACGTTTTATTATCGATTGTCTCGATATTTAATATTTTCGACGTTTTCGATTTAATTACGTTTTAAGTCGTGTCGAAGTTATATTAATTTATTTTTGAAGCGTTTAACTTTTAAAAAAAAAGTATTCTTACGAAACCCGAGTCCCGTAAATATTTTTAAAATGTAATATTTACATTTTCTACCCTTATAATCATTTAATTACTTTTTGGACCAAAACTATACCTTATTGGCAAAAACTACCCTCACCCCACTATATAAAAATCCCCCACTCACACACACACCTCATTTTATTTATTTAAAATTTTCAAGAAAACTCTCTCTCTTTCTCTCTTGAAACCCACGGCCAAAAAACACCACCCTCAAACCCATTTGATTTTCAAAATCAAGTTTGAATCAAGAGAAACTAAAAGAAGACCCACTTTGCAAATTCAACAAGGATCATGTTGGTATAATTTTCATCCACATGCATTAACTTTTCAAAAAAATTTATTTTTCTTGATGAACTAGTAGTGTTTGATCCATTTTTATGTTGTATATTAGTGTTAATAATATTATATTCATAGTGGGAGGTGTTGCATGTTTATTATTTTAAGTGGGTAAATTTTTGGATGATCATCCAAGGGTGTTAGAGGTTAGATGGCTTGATATAGATGATTGATAGATGATATTAGAAGTATAAAAATTGTTAAAATGGGTTGAAAAATTGTTTTAGTATGATTTTTAGAAAGGTATTTTAGACCAGTAGGTAAAACGTAATTTTTGAAAATCTTACTGTTTGAAAATGATGAAACTAATAGGATAGGCTTGTAGAGGATTCTTTTAGCTTCGATTTGCCGCTTGAATGAGCTTCTAACTCATTTCGAGCGAAAAGTTATGCTACTTTTAGTATTCGTGTACCGGGAGACGGGTATCGGCACAATCCAAAAATTGTTGTCGATATTTGGATCGAATCTCGGGGACTATAGAATGAGTTTTAAAAATGTTCAAGGACTGATGTAAGTTGCTAAACCTCAGGTCATGAGTCTATTTTCAAACCCGAGTGTCGGTTTTATAAACGGAATTGTTTAGATAAGTCGAAATGGTTTTACAATTCAAAGACGTAAAACTGTCCGGTTTTTATAACACGAAGATGTGACGGGCAGAAGGTCTTAGAAGTAATATTTTTGAATGAAACTTTTACTGAGTCTTATTCATATTATGTGTGAGTTTGTCACCAAGTTTCGTCGAAATCGGACAAGTGTAGATAGGGTAGATTGGTGTGTACATTTGGAGTGTACATGCTGAGTGGTATTTTGGACACGTAGTCCAATACTTGTATGGCGTGAGTTGAGTATTCGCCATTGGACATGGTAATTTACTCAAGTGTTAAGTCATTATATAAATGACTTAGCTACTGGTCCGAGGGAAGTAAAATGATAAGTTGACTTGCGTTGACTTGGCGTCTTATGACGGGTCAATATCGAGAGTGCAAGTGTTTAAAAGAATAGTGTTGAATAAAAAGGGTATAGTAATAACACTTGTATTATTAAAATTTTCGGGATTGTTTTGGTTTTGTAATTTTGATTTTTATATTATTTAAGTATGATTTATACTTAAGTCGATTATTTACGAACGCGCCTTATTTGGTAGGTTGCGGTTTTCGTGTTTAAATGGGCATCACTAATCGTCGGCGATCGTCTCATTACCACTATTGGCTAAGGTGAGTCTATAGCCTCGCTCTTAACATGTTTACTTGTTTTATAAAACCCGCGAGGGGGATAACATGCTTGTTTTACTAAAATAAAAGGGGGCAACGAGAAGTTGTGGAAACCCTTATTTTACTTGAAGTTATTGAAATTAAAGGGTACAACAACAAGTTGTGGAAACTCTACTTATTAGAAGAGTAGGGGTGCAACGAGAAGTTGTGGGAACCCTTATTATTGGAAAAACATTATATAAATGTAGGGTACAACGAGAAGTTGTGGTAAACCCTCATTCTTTTAAAATTGAACACAAAGGACCCGATTGTATGCTTAGATGAAAGTTGTTATATAAGTTTGTTTAGCCTTAAAGACCCATGAATCGTGAATTGTTAATCGAAAAGAACGCTAATACTATGGATAGATCTATCGGGGTGACGCCCAGTCCGGTCGCGATTAGCTCTCGCGTGGTGTTGTGATGCACTAGTAATGAAACATCGGATGCATTGTATAAGAGAAATATACGCACTTGGCTAGGTGTGTTGGGCTGAAATAATATATGTTAACGTTCAATTTCACGAGACTTATAGAAATAACAACGATAATTCTGTCCGTACAACGCTATTGTCTTTTAGTGAATTATTAACCATAGAAGGTTATTTTTCATACTTGTGTTCACTTTATTTAAATTAAAACTCTATAGATTCACTCGGCAAATTTTTGCTGACTTTTTAGCATGTTTTATCTCAGGTCCATTTAGAAGGCACTCGAGGAAGGCGGTTTCGTGAAGCTTGCATATTTGAAATGTTTTGGCCCGCTTTTCTAAAAACATATCCATTCAAATAATTTTTATCATTAATAATAGTTTGTAAACTTTTGAATCATCCGGGACCATGTATGAAATTTTATCTTGATTAAATAGAATTGAATGGATGTTTATTAAAACGACTCGTTTTGAGACGTTTTCTATGATTATGAGATTGAACCATGATAGTAACACCCAATGACCCTTCCGCTGTTGTGATCGAAATTGGGGGTGTTACACTAAGTTTACTCTAGCTAGTATCCTTAACGTGTTTAAGTCAAGTTTTGCTATGCTTTTATATAGGGAGCTATAAAACGCGAAAGTCTTAACTCTCACGGGTTAAGAACAAGAACTTTTCGCAAGTTCCTATAATTGATCCTAGAGAGTCGTTTATCAAGGGAACTTTAAAACGCGATTTCTAAACTTGAAAAAAGTCTAAGAAGTTGCAAGATCCTATAGGCGACTCGAAAACCCAAAACTTTGATTTAATAGGCTAAGCATCCACGAGTCTCATTCCTTGAGATTTTAAACTGTGGAGAACGAGAGATGATAGAGTCAATTATAAGTTCGGTATTCTTTCGTGAATTTATGTGAGTTAATTATAAGCCTATTCTCCCTCCGCTTGTTAATAAATTAATCTGCTAATAAATAAGGTTGTACGATTTAAAAGGTTACTTAGCTTCTAGCCCCAGATCGTTTAAAAGTTGCTCGGTAATGACGAGAGTTCATAGCCAAGGCATAACTTATGAAGCGGGGCGCAAAGATTGGCGAGTCCGAAAAGGCCCTAACAAGGCATGAGGACTACATTTTGTTGCTAAAGATCCAAAAGTGATGTGAAGAATCATTTATCGAAAATCAATATGAAGGATCGAGACACACGACGAAAAGAAAGAACTCCCCAAAAGTCATGGAGAAGTCTATCCGAAAAGACCCTAACAAGGTATGAGGATAAATAGATCCAAGTCCTAAAAGGAGGCGGATCGTTGTATATCAAAGTCCAAAATAAAGATTGGAGAAAAATGAAGAAGTCGTGGTCCAAAGATGAAGAATCTCTCAAAAACTTCAAGTGAAGAAATTCCTATTATGAAGAGAAGACCATAATTTCAAGAACGTCTCTCGAAGATTCGAAGTATGAAGTCGCTGCCAAATATCGGCCCGAGAAAGGTCTCAAATCGCGAACCAAGTTATGCCAAGATATGAACTTTCTGATATCCCGAGAAGCAGTTTTAAAAGATTTGGTCCTTTAGCTAACTATTGATTAAATCATGCACCTTATTTTCAGACTAAATAACTATCGAAATAAGTCAAACAATGCATCTTCATGATCATTCAAGACAAATCATAAAATATAAGAGATACCCATAGGAATAAGGGAGTCTAAGTGAATAATTGGCCCACATGAGTTTGTGATAGTCTGCTAACTTATAATAACAATGATCTCGTTTTTAAGCTTGGTATGGGGAACGTGAAACTTGAGGATGATAAACGTTCATGGCTGCCAAAACCCAATGTATGTTTTTAACTTCTTTACTTATTTCTATCTTCGTATGTTTAGTATTTAATAAAGGCCAAGGTAGGTTATTTATGATGGAAAATGTAAACCGTGCTTTAAAATTAATGCATTGCATGAGGGCATTGCAATGGTCAAGTGTAGGGGATTTAATAAGTGTGAAAACACTTACCCTTTTACCACTAATTTCCAATAATAACAAGACCAAAACGTTTGATTTATGTCGTAAAAGTCGGAATTATGCGCGGTTTGTGTTTTTATTGTGTTTTAGGACTAAATTATGAAAAAGGAAGAAAACACGGGAATTCACGGGCTTTTATCGAAGAAAACGGGAAAAGACGAAGTCAAAAGATCAAGAGTGCAAAAAGAACGGAAGTCCAAGGCCTATTCTGAAGATTTATCGAAGAAAAAGTCTTAAGACGGAAGTTTAACGAAGTCGAAGAACTTAAGTCTAATAGAAGAAGAAAATTAAAAGACAAGTTCAAATCCCGAGACGACAAAGACGAAGAATTAAAGTCGAGTCGAGAAAACGTGAAGAAAGCAAGAGAGAAGATGCAACACATGCACTCCTTCCCTATAAATACCCTCCTAATAGTCATTAGGAGAGAGTTAGAGTTTTTAGTTAATTTTTCACTTTTTAGTTTTTAGAGAGAGAAAGTCTTAAACTTTCTCTCACTAGTTCATCTTTTTCTTTTAATCTTTCAAGATAAAACACTTTGTATGGCTTATTTTTATTAATCAAAATTCCATTTTAAGCTTTTATTCCTTAATCTCATTCTACTTTTCTTTGATTTAAGGTTGATTTTGGTGCGTATATCATAAGATCCGTGTTGTTCTAATTGATTTCGTGCTAAAAAGTTAATCTTTTTATCATTTTATATGTTTTCATTTGATTAAGCTTTAAGACTTTTGTGCTTATTGGCTTATTTTTATGATTAGCTTATTTTTCTTATTAAAAAGTTTATGTTTTTATTGTTTGATCTAAAAAGTTGCTTGATTTCGAGTTGAATAAGTTGAGAAAAGTGCTTATTTGATTCGGTTAAGTATTCGGATTGATAAGTTTTGGATTTTAGCTTATTGAACTTAGCTTATTTCCTAGCTTTCCCAAATCCCACAATTTTCGGAAAGGGTGGTAAAGCCCCTTTCCGATTGGATTTTTCCGACCGGTGCACCATCCTAACCAATTTCCACAATTTTCGGAAAGGGTGGTAAAACCCCTTTCCGATTGGCCAGTATTCCGACGGTACCACTTCAGCATTCCGATTGATCCAATCGGATTAGGGTTTTGATATTCAGATTGGTAATCTTTGCTTATTCCGATTAGCAGCCCTTGTTTCATTTTCCGATTGGTTGTCTAGTCCCATATTCCGATTGGGTTGTTTGCACATATTCCGATTGGGTGCGTTTGTAGCATTCCGACGGTGAGGTTTTTACTTATTCCGATTGACCTTTTGTCCCTATATTCCGATTGTGCGAATTTCCCTGCATTCCGACCATCCGATCGGAATCCATTCCGATCGGGTCCCCTTTTGGCTTATTTTGGTTTCTTTCGATGTTACTTTCTTATAGTACTTTTAATTTTCAGAATATTGTCCAAGTGTTAGTTTTATCTAGTGTGTTAGTACTTTTCCACTGTCACCTTTAAGTTTCCATGCATTTATTTTACTTGTCATTTTAATATTAATCTTTAAACTTCCTTTTTACTCAACGACACTTTAGTTACTTGCTAATAGTTTAAAACAAACCAAACCATTCTCTTGATTCACCAAAAGACGATTGAGTCGCACTTAAGACCGTTTTCAATTCGAAAAGATTCGGACGATAAGATTTTATATTTGGTATAAAAACCGAGTATTACAAAATATTCACGACTTTGAAAAATTTAAAACCACTTTATTGAAAATTTATTCTAGCAAAGAAAGTAAATAACGTTAACAAAGGAAAATACAACTATACAACTAGGCCAAAATAGATTAAAAAATATGACAAATGTCGAAAAATCAAATTTTCCGATTAAAATGAGGACAAATTCATGAAAAATACCACTCACTTCGATAGAAGTCCCCCCTACACTTGATATAAACATTGTCCTCAATGTTTTAAGCATGTGGGAGTAAACTCTCCTACACTTAGGACATTGTGCACGTTGTTCAAATCTTTCTAAGGAAAGGACAACTATAGTGATTTCAATGTGAACATAGAAGATATGAAATATTGAATCACGACAGTTTAGGATAGAACCGGGAAGACGGGTACACGGGATCACGGTTCGTCAAAGGTCATCAAGGTGCACTTTGAAGTTTGAATCCCTGCACAGAATAAGAAACAAGAAAACAAACACATACGGGGCTCCCCCTACACTTATTATGAAAACGGTAAAGGATAGATCACGGGTTGCCTCCCGAGAAGCGCTTGTTTTTGATATCCGAGTCACGAGCCTGACTCGACCCAAAACTAGTTCATGGGAAATGTGGTGAGGGATGGAATCATCCCATGAGAGATGTACTCACCAAAGTACAGCTTCAAACGCTGGCCATTCACCTTGAAATTAGGCCCATTTGGCTGAGAAAGCTCAATGGTGCCATAGGGAAAGACTTTGGCGACGGTCAATGGACCAGACCAGCGGCTCTTCAACTTGCCAGAGAAGATCTTCAACCGGGAGTTAAAGAGTAAAACTTGATCACCAACGTGGAACTCTCGGTTCTTAATCCTTGCGTCATGGATGATCTTGGTCTTCTCCTTGTAGATCAGTGAGTTCTCGTAAGCTTCATTCCTCAGTTCATTAAGCTCGTTGAGTTGAATCTTCCGAAGATCACCGGCTTTGTTGATGTCGAAGTTAGCCCACTTCAAGGCCCAATATGCCTTATGTTCCAGCTCGATAGGGAGGTGGCATGCTTTCCCGTACACAAGACGATAAGGTGTGCAACCAATCGGGGTCTTATATACTGTACGGAAAGCCCACAGAGCATCATCTAACTTATCGACCCACGCGACACGATGCTCTCCCACAGTACGTTCCAGAATTCGCTTCAATCCACATTTGGAAATCTCGGCTTGCCTATTGGTTTGGGGATGATAAGCGGTGGAAACACGGTGATTGACACCATACTTAGCCATGACTCGTGCAAATTGATCATTGCAAAAATGAGTCCCGCGGTCACTGATGATAGCACGAGGAACACCGAATCGAGCAAAAAGCTGCTTCAAAAAGTTCACAACTACCCTCGCATCGTTCGTAGGAAGAGCCTTGGCTTCAACCCATTTAGAAACGTAGTCAACGGCTACGAGGATGTACTTGTTCCCTTTAGATGATGGAAATGGCCCCATAAAGTCGATACCCCATACATCAAAGATTTCACATTCTTGTATGAAATTTTGAGGCATCTTATCTTTATGTGTGATCTTGCCTTGTCTTTGGCAAGCATCACAATGTTTAACCATGTCGTGAGCGTCACGATAAATGGTGGGCCAATAAAATCCAGAGTCGAATACTTTCTTCGCGGTGTAATTGGGACCAAAGTGACCACCGGTGGGTCCTTTATGGCAAGCGGTCGAGAATTTGTACCGCTGCCGGCCCATCAACACATCGACGAATGACAAGATCCGCACATTGTTTGAAGAGGTAAGGGTCGTCCCAGAAATAATGTTCAATGTCTTTAAAGAACTTTTTCTTTTGTTAGGATGTTAACCCTTCCTTGAGAATTCCACCCGCTAAGTAGTTTGCAATGTCCGCAAACCACGGGGTGTCATCAAGATTGGAATTTATAGACATTAAGGCCTCAAGGGGAAAAGAGTCATTGATCTCTTGATTCGGATGATCCCCTTGATAAGGATCCTCAAGTCTACTTAGATGATCCGCGGCTAGGTTTTCTGCTCCCTTCTTGTCACGAATTTCAATATTGAATTCTTGAAGGAGCAAAACCCAACGAAGAAGTCTTGGCTTAGAATCTTGCTTAGTTAACAAGTACTTCAATGCGGAATGATCGGTATACACGATGGTGGTAGAAAGGACAAGAAAGGGGCAAAATTTTTCAAAAGCATACACTACAGCTAAAAGCTCTTTTTCGGTAGTGGTATAATGCAATTGAGCCCCCGTCATTGTCTTGCTAGCATAGTGGATTGGTTGGAAGTGTTTGTTCACTCTTTGGCCCAAAACCGCTCCAATAGCAAAGTCGCTAGCATCACACATCAACTCAAAAGGTAGCTCCCAATTAGGGGTAACCAAGACCGGTGCCTTAGTTAGCTTATCCTTAAGAAGATTGAAGGATTCAAGACACTCTTTGGAAAAGATGAAAGGAGTATCTTTTTCCAAGAGGTGGGTCATCGGGCGAGCGATTTTAGAAAAATCCTGAATAAAACGACGATAGAAGCCCACATGACCCAGAAAACGTTTCACACCCTTCACGGTTGAAGGTGGAGGTAATTTGGCTATGACATCCACTTTAGCACGGTCAACTTCAAGACCGGCTTTAGAGATTTTATGTCCAAGCACAATGCCTTCTTTTACCATGAAATGGCATTTTTCCCAATTTAGAACAAGGCGAGTGTCTTCACACCGCTTAAGCATACGTTCTAAATTGGCAAGGTGAGCAGAGAAAGAATCACCATAAACCGAGAAATCATCCATGAAGACTTCCATAGTTTCTTCAACCATGTCATGGAAGATAGCCATCATACACCTTTGAAATATCCCAGGAGCATTGCATAAGCCGAAAGGCATTCTTTTATAAGAAAATGTTCCGTAAGGACAAGTGAATGTGGTTTTCTCTTGGTCTTTGGGATCGATGGGAATTTGAAAATACCCGGAGAAACCGTCTAAAAAGCAGTAATAGTCATTACCCGCTAGACGTTCAAGCATTTGGTCCATGAAAGGAAGGGGAAAATGATCCTTTCTCGTAGCATCATTGAGTTTGCGATAGTCTATACAAACTCTCCACCCTGTAACGAGACGAGTAGGAATCAACTCGTTGTAATCATTTGGCACAACGGTGATTCCGCCTTTCTTAGGCACACAATGGACGGGACTAACCCATGGTGAATCCAAGATAGGGTAGATCATTCCCGCATCAAGAAGTTTGATAACCTATTTTTTGATAACGTCATGGATCTTAGGATTCACCCTTCTTTGGATTTGAATAGTGGGTTTAAAGTCGTCCTCCATGAGAATTTTATGTGTGCAAAAGTGAGGATCAATTCCACGAATATCGGAGATTTTCCAAGCAATCGCTTTCTTGTGATTCTTCAGCACGGCGATAAGTTGAGATTTTTCTTCCTCTTTCAAGTCCTTTGCGATGATGACGGGTGACTTCTTGTTGTCTTCAAGGAACACATATTCAAGATGAGACGACAAATCCTTAATCTCTAAATCCGGAGGATTTTCAATGGAAGGCGTAGTCACATTCGGATCATCGGTAGAGATATCCTTAGGAGATGGTGGAGAAATATGGTCCTCATTGAGAAGTTTCTCAATGGTACGAATGTCTTCATCCCAATTGGAGGGAGAATCATCATATTTTAAGTCCACAACTCCCAAAGTTGCTTCAAATTCTTTCAAGATGAAATCACTTTCTCCAAATGGAGTTAGTGATGGAGCAATAGAGGCAACGGTCTCAACAGTGGGTAGAGAAGAAGAACCACTTTTACAAGCGTCTTTGAAATGTTCTTCACAAGCCTCATCGAGAACGTCAATGAAATTAACACTCTCGTTTTCCGAAGGCTGCTTAGAAAGTTTTCCCATGTTGAAGATGATTTTATCGTCACCAACTCTCATGATTAATTCGCCAGCGGCTACATCAATGAGAGTGCGACCGGTCCTCAGAAATGGACGTCCAACGATTAATGGAACACGGGGATCCATCTCGTAGTCAACGACAACAAAATCCGCTGGAAAGGTGAATTTGTCGACACCAACAAAGACGTCTTCGGCTATCCCCATTGGATAAGCAACCGTACGGTTAGCTAATTCCAAAGTCATTAGTGTGGGGACTAGCTCGGGTAGAGAAAATTGTTTCCAAACGCTTAAAGGCATTAAGTTTATACTAGCACCTAGATCGGCTAGGGCCATATAGTTCTCTACCCCAGGGAAGTTGCAAGGAATCAAGAAACGACCCGGATCACCAAGTTTGGTTGGTAATTTCCTTAAGAGTACTGCGGAGCAATTCTCATTAAGTTGGGTCTGAGCAATATCGAGAAGTTTCTCCTTATCACTGAGAAGATCTTTAAACATTTTAGCATATTTGGGCATGTGAGCGAGAGCCTCAGCAAAGGATATACTGAAATTTAGTTGTTTAAACATTTTAAGAAAGTTCGAAACCTGAATATCATCCTTGTTCTTCAATTTCTCTTTTCTCAACCTTGAAGGATAAGGTATATTGGGTTGAGATGAAGGCTTTGGAATGGAATTCTCACTCACATCCTTGGGTGGTGGAGGGGTGGAAGTAGAAGGTGGTGGAATTGGAGAAGTAGAAGTTGGAGGAATAGAAGATGGAGGATTTGGAGAAGGAGACTTGTTTTCCTTTGTCACAATCACCGGTGTAGGTGTAGGAAGCTCGGGTTCTTTTAAACCTTTTCCACTGCGAGTGGTGATTGCTTTCATCTCCACACTTGGATTAGCAACGGTGTTACTCAAAAGAGAACCCGATCCAGAGGCTTGATTAATTGGGAAGAAACTAGCCATCATGTTCCTTAAGTCATTCGTTTGACTTGCCAAAGTGTTTCGCATATCAGCTCGAAGATCATTCCCTTGCTTCACCATATCTACTTTCATGTTGGCCATTTCCCGCTGAAGATTTTGCACTATCGCATCATTAGTCCTCATGTAGGTTTCAACCTCTTGGTGTAATGCAGTGGGTTGGTTGGGAGGAGCATGGTAGGCAGGTGGTTGATAAGCAGGTTGTTGGTAAACTTGGTTGTTTCTTTGAGGTGGATATGGGTTTCTTTGGTTTTGATATTGATTTGGAGCACGTGGTTGGTTTTGATTGTTGCGATTAAGGTTGTTTGGGTTTTGAGGGGGAAAACCGGGAGGTGAAAGAAAGCTGTTTGAGCGATAGCTGAGCAAGTTGCGGTCACCTTGAGGACGTGCTTGATAGCTTCCTGTAGCATAGGTACCGTTGGCGGCATACACATTTTCCGGATTGTCATGAGTCGAAGGACAATCGGTGTATGAGTGAGATCCCCCACAAATTTCACATGATTGAGTCATAGCATTAACTTGGGCATTGATAGCTTTGGTGTTGTTGGCGGCTTGGAGAGCAAGTGATTCAACAAGCGAAGTAAGCTTATCAATTCTCTTGGCGCTCTCATTAGTGCTAGCACTAGCCACATTGGTCCGTACACTCTTGGTTTGCACTCAAGACTTGTTCTCAATAATATCCCAAGCGGCATTAGCAGACTTAACCAAAAGATTACCCCCGATGCACTATTTAGTGAATCTTGGTCATTCATGCTTAAACCATTGTAAAAAGTATTAATTTGATGTACTTTTGTTAACCCATGTTGTGGACACTTTCGTAAAAGTTCCTTAAAACGGTCCCAAGATTCACTAAAAGACTCACCGTACTTTTGTTCAAATGTGATGATTTCATTCCGCAAAGCGGTAGTACGTGAGGGTGGGAAAAAGTAGTTGATGAATTTGGTCTCTAAATCCGTCCACGTAAGAATACTTTGTGGCGGTTCCTTATCAAGCCAATGCCGGGCTTGTCCCTCTAAGGAGAAAGGAAAAAGTTGCAAGCGAATTACCTCTTGTGAAACCCCATTATACTTAACCGTATTAGTGAGTTGAAGGAATCTCTTAATATGGTCATGAGGATCATCAATTGAACGCCCCAAGAATGGTTGAGCAGAGACCATTTGAATGAAGCCGGATTTGAGCTCAAAGTTGTTGGCTCCAATCGCGGGTATGACAATAGCATCGTTGTTTCCCTCTACATGTGCTTGTAAAAGTTTGATCATTGGACGATTGTCTGGTAGAGGTTCATTGTTGTTATTATTCATGTTGGGTTGAGGTGGATTATTATTATTGTTGTGTACACCGGCCATGTCTAGATTATCGAGAGTCTCGAGCTCGGGATAAGACGTTGATCGAGTACGCATACACCTGCAAAAGAAAGAGAAAAATATACAAGAAATATTTTTAGTTTTTTATGTTTTTAAATTTTTTTTATTTTTATTTTTTGTATTTTTGAAAATTTTATATTTTTTTAGGATTTTTGAAAATTTTTAACGCAAGGAAAATAACGTTCAAAGATGAACGGATCCCAAAATCCAACGCGTCTCTCACTTAAAACCGTTAATCTTAACGAAAAGAGCCGGCAGCGGCGCCATTTAATACATAGCTTTTGGCTAAGTATAAAATATTATCGTCCGATCTTTTCGAATTGTGAAAGGGATTTAAGTGTGACTCAGTTGTTCTTGGTGGATAAAAGGAAATGGTTTGGTTGATTATCTATTTTAAACTTAAAATCAAATATTTGTCGTTGAGTAAAGATCAAAACTTTTAAAAATTAAACTAAAAGTTATTTAGAAAAAGACTTAAAACATAAAACTTTGTAAAACTATAAAACTCAAACAATCGAAATGCAAAACTGAATTTTATCGGAATGTACTTAATTCAAAACTGTCGGAATGTGATTAAAACCAAGCCATCGGAATAATTCAAAGTAAGTCCATCGGAATATCAAAATCAGATCTGTCGCAATGATGTCTATCGGAATACAAGGTATCGGAATGTTTCTGTCGCAAACTGATTCTATCGGAATGATGAGCTATCGGAATGTATCAAACTAAAATTGGGCAGAGCTTCGACTTAAAAAGACCTTAAGCCCCGTCGGAATATGCGATCGCAATGAGCGATCGCAATCCCAGATCGGAATAAGGGGGAAATAACCAAACTATCGCAAAGTAAAACCCTCAATGGGTTATTGCGATCTAAACAAGCTATCCGTCGGAATGTTTGAATCCCTAAAATTGCGATGGAATGCAATAGTAATCCGAAATTGGTGGTAAGCTTAAAACTAAATAAGCACATACAATAAGCTATCTTAACCAAACCTTAAACAATACAAAAAGCTTGAATTCGACAACTTTTTAAAATATAAAAATCATAGACTTTATAAAAGAAACTTTTTAAATAGATTAAACCTTTAAAGTAATCCGAAAACCAATAAGCTAAAAACAAGAAATAAGCCAATACGCATAGAGAGCTTATGGCTTAAACCGAATGAAGGCTTATGTAGGAACAAGAAAGATTACTCTTTTAATCACGAAATCACCAAATCAATCTAGCCGTATGAGATGTAATATTCGGATTAAAGATCAAAGTAATCCAAAAATTGAAGAAAAAGATTAATGAAGAAAAACTTAACTTGAACTTGATTAAAGAAATCCAAATACAATGGTGATAAGAAGCTTAAACTTGAAAGATTAAAAGAAAGAAAAGATAAAACTTAGTGAGAGAAAGTTGGGAACTTTCTCTCTCTAAAAACTAAAAAGAAAAATGAAAAACTATGACTAGCTAACCCCCACCTAATGTGATTAGGAGGGTATTTATAGGCTAAGTGGGAAGTGCATGTGTGGTGTGCTTCCTTCTTTCTTTTCTTCACGACTCGATTTAATTCTTTGTCTTTTCTCGACGTCGTCTCGGGATTTGAACTTTGTCTTAATAATTTTCTTCTTTAATTTAGATTTGAGTTCTTCGACTACATTAAACTTCCGTCTTTAGACTTTTTCTTCGATAAATCTTCAGAATAGGTCTTAGACATCCGTTCTTTAAGCACTCTTGATTTCTTGACTTCGTCTTTTCTCGTTTTCTTCGATAAAAGCCCGTGTTTTCTTCCTTTTTTATCTTTTGGTCCTAAAACACAATAAAAACACAAACCACGCATAATTCCGACTTTTACGACATAAAATACACGTTTTGGTCTTGTTATTATTGGAAATAAGTGGTAAAAGGATAAGTGTTTTCACACTTATTAGTACTCAAATGGTAAACACCAGCTGCTGAATGTAGACGCCATTGAAGTCCACTGATATCATCCAAATCCAACCATATTGGATCTTAATAAGTGTGTAAACACTTATCCTTTTGCCACTAAAATCTAGTAAAAACAAGACCTAATCATGTGTTTTACATCTTAAATGTCGGAATTACGCGTGGTTTTGTGTTCTTGTGTTTAAATAGGTACAAATGATCAAAAGAAGAGAAAACACGGGATTTCACGGTCAAATGTCGAAGAAAAGTCAAGAAAGAGTCGAAGACAAAGTCAAATGACCAAAGTGTGCCGAAGATCACGAAAACCGGCTTAACCGACACGAGATTTTGATAATAATTTCAAGAAAGCTGAAATCGAGCTCGTTTTAGTGGATTAAATATTTTTTGAAGATTTCGAGCTAAGTGGGTCCCACATTTGGTATCGGGCCTAAAAGCCCAATTACCATTATCTCTTGTCAAAATAAGTGTTTTGGGCCATAAAGCCCAAATGGCTTAAAATGAAACGGTTGGAGGATAAGTGGGCTTCAAGCCCATATCACAAACAAAGAAACGAATTGAAGAGTTTTGATGTTGACAGTCAACACATTTTAACTTTCCAAGTTTAAAAATGAATAAACGTTTTTGGTCAACACCTCCTACACCCGGTCAAACTCACCTCACATTTATCCCACTTACCCCCAACGTAACCCCCACGTGTCTCCCATTAATTATTTACCCACCCACCTTAAATAAATAAACCATATTTATTTCCCAATTCCTTTTTTTCACTCGATATTAACTAGAAACATTACCCACACACACATTCTCTTTGTTTTACTGTGCTTCATATTCCTCCCCCAAAAAAACGCATCCTTCTCCCCTCACAAACCCTAAATTTTACTGTTAAAAATTAACCAATAAAAAAAGAGGGCTTTACCCTCAATGGGTAATTAACACCCAAGGAATTAATTCCCCCAAAAAAATCGCATCAAACACCATGTGGTCCTCCTCAATCCGAATCCTACATGGCTTTTTTCCTTCATGTGATTGGTTATCACACCTCATCCATCATAACCCTCCAATAAGAAGAAGCCACTTAGGCTGAAAACTAGCACAACAAACACATCCTTGTGCCACGGTGGCAATCCGTGTGCACAAGGATGAATCTTAGCCGTTGATCAAGAGAAGAAAAGAGAAAGAGAGAAGAATGAAGAAATCAACGGATCAAAATGGATGCTTACAAAAGAAGCTAAGATTAGGGTTTCTGGGGGTTCTCCTATAAAAACCCCCCTCTATCATGTAATTTGTAACTTTTTCTTTATTTTAATTTTTCAGTAAAATTAGATTGATAGGTTTTAAATCCTGTAATTTATTTTTCCAGTATTTGTAATTTCTTATTAAATTAATGAAAAATTAAATTTCATTTTTATTCTCGTCTCAATTTAAATTCCAGTTACTATTTCTTTTTTTTATCTGTTTAAAATTATTATTACTGTTCTCGTATTTGTTATGATATAAAAAAAAATATAAAAAAAAATATACAAAGGAAAGTGATAAATCTTCCCCTACTGGGAAGATTAAAGGTGACGGTTCAATTCATTTGGTTCGAAGATTTTGGATCGAGGTTTGTTTAAGTTGATACGGTGGTGTTTCGTTTGTTACGGGTCATAGGGGGTACAACGCCCTTCCTACTTCTCAAAGGACTCCTCCAATTGGTTTGAATCCTCTTTAAATTTTATGTTTATTTAAGTTTCATGATAATCTGTTTAATTTGAAGTAGTTTGAATTTGTTCTGTTTGGTCTGCGGTTTTAGGTGTCTGGGTATTTAATATTGTTAAATCTGTTTTAGAGTTTTTAATTTAGGTTACTGATTTAAGATTTGGGTATTTGATTTTATTTTGCTGAGTTTGTTCTGTTTGGTTTTATGTAGTATTTGAATCTGCTGGTTTCGTTTATAGGATTAGTTGGATTTGCTTATTGTCGGTTTTAACCTGCTTATGAGGATTTGTTTTGTTCGCTTATTGATTATAGGTGCTGCTTACTAGATCTGTTATGTTTGTGGGTTTTGCTTAATAGCTTATAACTTATTTAGGTTTTTCTTATCGTTGCTTATTGTTTTAGAACTGTTATTGCCATTCAGATTTTTTTTAATTTGAGCTTATTTGAGTTATTAGCTTATCATTGCTGTTTATGCAATTAGCTTATTTACTTGAGCTTATTTGTTTCCTGCCTGTTTGATTTCAGCTTATTTGGGTGTATTGCTTATTGTTTTATAAGCCTCAGACTGAATTGGTCTGAGGTGCTACTGTCCAAAATCAAAGGTTCCAAAAAAGTATTCAAAATATTGACAAATTTTGTCACTGGTTGGATTCGAACCAGTAACCCCTCGTTTAATAGCCCAGCGCCCCAACCATTACTCTAGGCGTCTTTTTATGTTTATGATATGCAACATTAGATTGATATAGGATAGTTTTAATTTGGCAGTTTAGATTTAATTAAAATTAGTTAAATTAAAGTTAGTTTTATTTAATTAAAAAGTTTTATTTAAATTCAGTTTTTTATAAAATATAAAAAGGATAAAAAAATATATTTAAATTAAATTTTATAAATTTAATTGTTTTTTAATATTAGTTTAAGTTTTATTTAATACAAATTATTTTTCAAATTAAATAGATTCGTTTTAAAATAGATTAGATTAAAAGTTTTTATTTCATATAAATAGTTTAAAATTTAGTTTATTAAAGTAAATTAGATTTGTTTAATCATTTTAATTAGTTTTTAATAGATTTTTTTATAATAGTTTTTAATTATATAATTTTTAGTTAGTTTAAAAATACCCAAAAATAGATTTTACCAAAAACAAGTTAAGTTGAAACGTTAAACCGGAAATCAAATTCGAGTCGAATCGAGGAAAAACGAACTTAATTGCATTTAAAAGGACTTAAAAATCCCAGTTTCAAATTGGCGCCGCTGCCGCTTCGCTCGTACGATTGACTATTTTTTCGTGAAGACGTTTGGATTTTGGGATCCGTTCTTTTTGAACGTTACGTTTCTTGCTACAAAATCAAAAATCTAACAAAAATCAAAAACTTAAAAATACAAAAAAAAAATTAAAAAAATCACAAAAGCAATTTCTTTCCTAAGAATTGCACCAAAAAAATTAAAAAAAATCAAAAGTAATATTTTTTCCTAAAAGTATTACACCAAAAATATTACGTATTAGTGTTAACTTTTATTTCGATTTCTTTCGATTTTTCTTGTGAATATATATTTTTCTAAAAAATACAAAAAGATTTTTCGTTTTATTATATTATATTACATAGCACAATAAAATTAACTACTTATCAAATAAGGCCTTAGTTGGGATTTCATCACCTAACTATTATATTCGAATCCATAACGAGAAAAAAAGGCAAAATAGATAAATACTAGTAAGACGTTTGAACTCGACATATACAAACTATAAGGTGGGTATAAGGCGACGCGCTATAAAAGGCCGTCTAAGGAAAAAGGTTTTTAAGTGCTTTGTGCCACCTCGTTTCCCCGCTTGCTTGTGCGTATATTGAGAGGGACGACCGATTATTGGTTTGCCAACTCAAGTAGTATTTACGTATATATTTTTGTAGCTTTTTCATATTGCTCCTCGAGAGGGAAAATCCTTTTCCTCTCAAAGTCGACCGAGGTCACCTACCTCATTCCAAAGTTTTAATTGTATGCGCACTCGCGCGCATACATACATACCGATTGGTGTACCAAATACTTCTAATTCTTCTAAAAAGAAGAAGAAGAAAAACAAAAAGACCGTCATTAAAGCCGATCCCGAGAATCGAGCTTTCGACAATACGATGGCAACGGATAATCGACCAATGATTGAGATTCTTCAATCTCACGTTGAAGGAAATGATGACGCGATTGTGGTGCCAAATATTGGAGCTAATCATTTCGAACTTAAATCGGGTTTTATTCAAATGGTTTCCGCTACACCATTTTTAGGCCGTACTGATGATGACCCACACGTTCATATCAAACGCTTCATCCAATTAGCTAATACCGTCAAATACAATGGGGTTCCCCAAGAGGCCGTTCGCCTCCAACTTTTTCCTTTTTCCCTCGAGGGACAAGCCCGGATTTGGCTTGATAAGGAACCACCCCAAAGTATTACCACATGGATCGACTTAGAGACCAAGTTCATTAACTACTTTTTCCCACCATCACGGACCACTTCCTTAAGGAATGAAATAATCAACTTTGAGCAAAAATATGGGGAAACGTTTAGTGAGTCTTGGGATCGTTTTAAAGATCTTTTGAGAAAATGTACACAACACGGTTTTACTAAAGTGCATCAAATCAACACGTTTTATAATGGTTTAACTCTAAACGACCAAGACTCACTTAATAGTGCCGCGGGGGGCAATATTCTTGTGAAAACCATGAACGAGGCTTGGGCCATTATTGATAACAAGGCAAAAGTGCAAACCAAAAGTGTTAGGGCTAATATGGAAAGTGCTAGTACGAGTAATAATGAGGTAAATGATCAAATTAAGGAGCTTACTTCAATTGTGAAAAACCTTGCTCTAAGAACCGACGCCCTCACTACACATGTGCATGCCGTGAAAGAAAAAAGTGAAATGTGTGAGACTTGTGGTGGACCACATTCATACTTTAATTGTGACAAGGTTTACAATGATCAACAAGAAGTTTATGCTTATAATAACAATGAAATTGATCGGATTCAATTCAAACCAAATGTTGATGTTAACCATTTGTCTTACAAGTCTAATAACTATTTGGCTCCCCCGGGTTTTGTAGCACCACAAAGACCACCCCCACCCGCCCAAAATAGGAACCAAGGTCCTCAACGGGGTAATTTTCAAGGAAATACTAATCAACGGGGTTTTAATCAAAATCAAGGGAATTTTCAAGGGCAAAACCAAGGGTTAAATAATCAAGGATATAATAACCAAAGTTTTCAAAATCAAGGATTTAATCAAGGTTCTAATCAATATCAAAACCAAGGTTTTCCTAATCAAGGTTATAATCAAATGAACATGCATAATCCTCAAATGGACTTGGTTTTACAAAAATTATCCGACCATGAACGAATGACGAGAGAGATGCAAGAACATAATCGACAAATGCAAGAATCGAACGATAAGAAGTTTTTGACTATGATTCAAACCTTTCGTCCCCAAGGTGCCCTTCCCTCGAACACCGTGACCAATCCTAGGGCTAATGTTAATGCTATCACTAAATAGGAGCGGTAAGACCACCATAGAACCTTCCCCACCTAACCAAGGACCCGAGATTCCTTCTTCTTCGACACAACCTCCTTCTTCTTCCACTTGTGACATACCTCCCGTTATGCATTCGTCTACACCTTATGTTCCACCGATACCCAAATTTTCTACCACACCTTCAATTCCAAAACCGGTTCCTTCACCTTCTATTTCTACTCCTCCTCCTCCTCCAAAGGATGTGAGTGAGCAATCCACTCCAAAGCCTTCATCTCAACCCAATATACCTGCGGAAAGAGAAATTGAAGAATAAGGATGATATTCAAGTTTCGAACTTCCTAAAAATGTTCAAACAATTGAATTTTAATATCACCTTTGCCGAGGCGCTCGCTCACATGCCTAAGTACGCTAAGATGTTTAAGGATCTTTTAAGTGATAAGGAAAAGTTGCTTGATATTGCCAATACCCAATTGAATGAGAATTTTTCCGCGGTTCTTTTGAGAAAATTACCAGTTAAGTTAGGAGATCCCGGTCGATTCCTTATTCCTTGTAATTTTCCGGGTGTTGAGAATTGTATGGCCTTGGCGGATCTCGGAGCGAGTATCAATCTTATGCCATTATCCGTGTGGAAACAATTATCTTTACCCGAGCTAGTCCCCACTCGTATGACATTGGAATTAGCTAACCGTACGGTTGCTTATCCGGTGGGGATAGCCGAGGATGTTTTTGTAGGAGTCGACAAATTCACTTTTCCCGCCGATTTCGTCGTCGTCGACTATGAAATGGATCCCCGTGTTCCCTTAATTGTGGGACGACCCTTCTTGAGAACCGGGCGTACATTAATCGATGTAGCCGCGGGTGAACTTATCATGAGGGTCGGGGATGACAAAATCGTCTTTAACATGGGTAAACTTTCCAAACTTCTCGATGAGCCCGAATCCGTGAATTTCATCGATGTGCTCGACGAAGCATGCGAAGAACATTTTCATGAGGCTTGTAAGAGCGGGATTTCTCCTTTACCTCATGTTGAGACCGTAGCTTCTATTGCTCCTTCATTGACTCCATTTGGAGAAAGTGACTTAGATGAGTTTGAAGCTAGCTTGGGTCCTCTCGAGATTAACTATGATAATTCTCCCACCAATTGGGATGAAGACATTCGTACTATTGAGAGACTTCTCAATGAGGACAATATTTCTCCACCCACTCCTAAAGAAGTTACAAAGATGATCCTACTTTGACCAAGCCTTCCATTGACAATCCGCCAGATTTAGAGCTTAAAGATTTGCCGTCTCATTTAGAATACGTTTTCTTAGAGGAGGATAATAAGTTGCCCATCATTATTGCTAAGGACTTAAAAGAAGATGAAAAATCCCGACTTATCGATGTGCTTAAGAATCATAAGAAAGCAATTGCTTGGAAAATCTCCGACATTCGTGGAATTGATCCTAATTTTTGTACTCATAAAATTCTCATGGAAGATGACTTTAAACCCGCAATCCAAAATCAAATAAGGGTTAATCCAAAAATTCATGAAGTCATTAAGAAAGAAGTTATCAAACTTCTCGAAGCCGGAATGATTTACCCTATCTCGGATTCGCCATGGGTTAGTCCCGTCCATTGTGTGCCTAAGAAAGGCGGAATCACCGTTGTTCCCAACGAAAACAACGAGTTGATTCCTACTCGACTCGTAACGGGTTGGCAAGTTTGCATCGACTATCGTAAGCTCAATGATGCCACTCGTAAGGATCATTTCCCTCTTCCTTTCATGGATCAAATGCTCGAGCGTTTAGCGGTTAATGATTTCTATTGTTTCTTAGATGGCTTTTCCGGATATTTTCAAATCCCTATCGATCCAAAAGACCAAGAGAAAACCACATTCACTTGTCCCTATGGAACATTTGCTTACAAAAGAATGCCTTTCGGCTTATGCAATGCTCCCGGGACTTTCCAAAGGTGTATGATGGCAATATTTCATGACATGGTTGAAGAAACTATGGAAGTCTTTATGGACGATTTCTCGGTCTATGGTGATTATTTCTCTTCTTGCCTTGCTAATTTAGAACGTATGCTCCAACGGTGTGAAGACACTCGTCTCGTTCTTAATTGGGAAAAATGCCATTTCATGGTAAAAGAAGGCATCGTCCTCGGTCATAAAATTTCCAAAGCCGGTATCAAAGTCGACCGTGCTAAAGTTGACGTCATTGCTAAGTTACCTCCGCCTACCACCGTCAAAGGAGTTAGAAGTTTTTTAGGCCATGCGGGATTTTATCGACGTTTCATCCAAGATTTCTCGAAAATAGCTCGTCCAATGACTCATCTCTTAGAAAAGGATGCTCCTTTCATCTTCTCTCAAGAATGTCTCGACTCTTTCGAACTTCTTAAAGGTAAATTAACTAAGGCACCGGTCTTAGTCTCTCCAAATTGGGAGTTACCTTTCGAGCTCATGTGAGATGCTAGTGATTTCGCGGTAGGAGCGGTTTTAGGTCAACGAGTTAACAAACATTTCCAACCCATTCATTATGCTAGTAAGACAATGACGGGGGCTCAATTGCATTATACCACTACCGAAAAAGAGCTTTTAGCCGTAGTGTATGCTTTTGAGAAATTCCGCCCCTATCTTGTGCTTTCCACCACCATCGTTTACACCGACCATTCCGCCTTGAAATACTTGTTGACCAAGCAAGATGCTAAACCGAGACTCCTTCGTTGGGTTTTGCTCCTACAAGAATTTAAAATCGAAATTCGTGATAAAAAAGGAGCGGAAAACCTAGCCGCGGATCACCTTAGTAGACTTGAGGATCCCTATCAAGGGGAATCTCCAAATCAAGAGATTAATGAATCCTTTCCCCTTGAGACCTTAATGTCTATTAATTCCAATCTTGATGATACCCCATGGTTTACCGACATTGCAAACTATTTGGCGGGTGGTGTTCTTATCGAAGGGTTATCGTCCCAACAAAAGAAAAAATTATTCAAGGACGTTAAAACGTACTATTGGGACGACCCTTATCTTTTCAAGCAATGTGCAGATTTAATCATTCGTAGATGTGTTGATGGGCCGGCGGCTTTACAAATCCTTGAAGCTTGCCATAAAGGACCTACCGGTGGTCACTTTGGTCCTAATTACACCGCTAAAAAGTGTTCGACTCCGGATTCTATTGGCCCTCCATTTATCATGATGCACATGAAATGGTTAAACATTGTGATGCTTGCCAAAGGCAAGGCAAGATCACACATAAAGATGAGATGCCTCAAAATTTCATCCAAGAATGTGAAATCTTTGACGTATGGGGCATCGACTTTATGGGGCCGTTTCCATCATCGAAGGGAAACAAGTACATCCTCGTAGCCGTTGACTACGTATCAAAATGGGTTGAAGCAAAGGCTTTACCTACTAACGATGCGAGGGTGGTTGTTAACTTCTTGAAACAATTGTTTGCTCGATTCGGTGTGCCTCGTGCTATTATTAGTGATCTCGGGACTCATTTTTGCAATGATCAATTCGCACGAGTCATGGCTAAGTATGGTGTCAATCACCGACTTTCCACCGCGTATCATCCTCAAACTAATGGACAAGCCGAGGTTTCTAACCGTGGTCTTAAGAGAATCTTAGAGCGAACCGTGGGAGAGCATCGTGCCTCATGGGCTGATAAATTAGATGATGCTTTGTGGGCTTTCCGTACCGCTTATAAGACACCTATAGGTTGTACCCCTTATCGCCTTGTGTACGGAAAGGCGTGCCACCTCCCCATTGAGTTGGAGCATAAAGCTTATTGGGCCTTGAAATGGGCTAATTTTGACATAAACAAAGTCGGTGATCATAGGAAAATCCAACTCAATGAACTCAATGAACTTAGGAATGAGTCTTATGAAAATTCATTAATCTACAAAGAGAAGACTAAGCTCATTCATGATTCCAAGATTAAAAACCGAGAGTTCCATGTTGGTGATCAAGTTTTATTATTTAACTCTCGGTTGAAAATCTTTTCGGGTAAACTTAAGAGCCGTTGGTCCGGTCCATTCACCGTGACCCAAGTCTTCCCTTATGGCACCATTGAGTTATCCCAACCAAATGGGCCCAACTTTAAGGTGAATGGCCAATGGGTTAAGTTGTACTAAGGAGAGGACATCTCTCACGAGATGATTCCATCCCTCTCCACATTTCCCTTGAATTAATTCGGGAAATCGAGTCGAGCTAGAGACTCGTGATAAATAAATCAAGCATCATATAACTAGGTTAGATTTTTACCTTTACCATCCTTTCCACCCTTTTTCACATTCATCCATTTTCCACCAATAAGTGTAGGGGGGAGCCAAGTAGGTTGTTTGTGTATTGTGATTGTGTGCAGGGACATGTGCTTTGATGATCCACTTTTGGTTCTTTTGACGCGACCCGTGATCCCGTGTTCCCGTGTACCCGGTTCTATCAAAACTATTGTGATTCATACTTGTATATAAATAAAACAAATAAATAAAATCACTTTAGTTGTCCCTTCCTTAGCTCAATTTTAAACAACATACTCAATGTCCTAAGTGTAGGGGAGTTTATTCGCCCACATGCTTAAACATTGAGGACAATGTTTATATTAATGTAGGGGGGACTTCTATCGAATTTTAGTGGCCTTTTCCATGAATTTGACCCCATTTTACCGGAAAATTTTAAAAATTTTTCAACGTTTTTCAAATCTATTTTGGCCTAGTAGAATTTTATTTTAATTTCTTTCCTTTTATTATCGCATCGTATTAATTTCCATTTCAAGAATAAAGTCAAAAATGAAATAAATAAATAAAATGGTTTTAACAAGTTTAGATGTCTTTGATATATTAGGCCCGTCGTGAATATTTTGACTCAACCCGAGTTTACTTATCCTAGTTTACTCTAGCTAGTATCCTTAACCATATGGACCTTAATTGGTTTATTAGGCTAAGCATCCACGAGTCTCATTCCTTGAGATTTTAAAATGTGGAGAACGAGAGATGATAGAGTTAATTATAAGTTCGGTATTCTTTCATTAACTTATGTGAGTTAGTTATGAGCTTTTTCTCCCATCACTTGTTAATAAATATATTTGCAATAAATAAGGTTGTACGATTTAAAAGGTTACTTAGCTTCTAGCACAAGATCGTTTAAAAGTTGCTCGGTATTACTTAGAGTTCATAGCCAAGGCATAACTTATTGAAACGGGACGCGAAGATTGGCTTATCCAAAAAGGCCCTAACAAGGCATGAGGATACCCGAGTCCAAAAAGGCCCTAACAAGGCATGAGGATTCACTTTTTGCTAAAGATCCTAAGATGATGTGAAGATCATTAATTCAAATCAATATGAAGGATCAAGACACACGACGAGAAGCAATTACTCCCCTAAAGATCATGGAGAAGTCTATCCAAAAAGACCCTAACAAGGTATGAGGATAAATAGATCCAAGTCCGAAAAGGAGGCGGATCGTTGTATATCAAAATCCTAAATAAAGAAGAGGATAAATGAAGAAGTCGTGGTCAACGTATGAAGCATCTTTTACCCCTAATGAAGATGTATACCAAAATGAAGAGAAGACCATAATTTCAAGATCGTCTCTCAAGATTTGAAGTTTGAAGTACAAGCCAAATATTGGTCCGAGAAAGGTCTCAAATCGTGAAACGAGTTATGCCAAGATATGAACTTTTTGAGGTTTCGAGAAGCAGTTTTAAAAGATTTTGTCCTTTAGCTAACTATTGATTAAATCGTCCCACTTTATTTTCGGCCTTAATAAATTATCGAAATAAGTAAAAAATGCATCCTCGTGATCATTCAAGACAAAAATAAAATACTAGAGATACACCGTAGGAATAAGGGGGTCTAAGTGATTAACTAAACCACATGAGCAAGTGTTAGTTGTGCTAACTTGTAGTAACAATGATCTCGTTTTTGAGCTTGGTATGGGAAACGTGAAACTTGAGGGTGATTAATATTCATAACACCAAAGCCCTAATCTAAGTCTTAGATCTCTTTACGAGTTTCTTCCATCAAATAATTTCTTAGAAATAAATCATTTAATTTTTGTTTCCTTTAAAGTTTTTATCTTTTCGTCGTAGTAGTAGTGGTAATAGTTATAAAGGCCGAGATGGATTGATTATGAGAAAAATGTAACTTATGCTTTAAAATAATGCATTGCAATGGTCAAGTGTAGGGGATTTAATAAGTGTGTAAACACTTATCCTTTTGCCACTAAAATCAAGTAAAAACAAGACCTAATCATGTGTTTTACATCTTAAATGTCAGAATTACGCGTGGTTTTGTGTTCTTGTGTTTAAATAGGTACAAATGATCAAAAGAAGAGAAAACACGGGATTTCACGGTCAAATGTTGAAGAGAAGTCAAGAAAGAGTCGAAGACAAAGTCAAATGACCAAAGTGTGTCGAAGATCACGAAAACCGGCTTAACCGACACGAGATTTTGAAAATAATTTCAAGAAAGCTGAAATCGAGCTCGTTTTAGTGGATTAAATATTTTTTGAAGATTTCGAGCTAAGTGGGTCCCACATTTGGTATCGGGCCTAAAAGCCCAATTACCATTATCTCTTGTCAAAATAAGTGTTTTGGGCCACAAAGCCCAAATGGCTTAAAATGAAACGGTTGGAGGATAAGTGGGCTTCAAGCCCATATCACAAACAAAGAAACGAATTGAAGAGTTTTGATGTTGACAGTCAACACATTTTAACTTTCCAAGTTTAAAAATGAATAAACGTTTTTGGTCAACAACTCCTACACCCGGTCAAACTCACCTCACATTTATCCCACTTACCCCCAACGTAACCCCCACGTGTCTCCCATTAATTATTTACCCACCCACCTTAAATAAATAAACCATATTTATTTCCCAATTCCTTTTTTTCACTCGATATTAACAAGAAACATTACCCACACACACATTCGCTTTGTTTTACTGTGCTTCATCTTCCTCCCCAAAAAAACGCATCCTCTCCCCTCACAAACCCTAAATTTTACTGTTAAAAATTAACCAATCAAAAAAGAGGGCTTTTACCCTCAATGGGTAATTAACACCCAAGGGAATTAATTCCCCCAAAAAAATCGCATCAAACACCATGTGGTCCTCCTCAATCCGAATCCTACATGGCCTTTTTCCTTCATGTGATTGGTTATCACACCTCATCCATCATAACCCTCCAATAAGAAGAAGCCACTTAGGCTGAAAACTAGCACAACAAACACATCCTTGTGCCACGGTGGCAATCCGTGTGCACAAGGATGAATCTTAGCCGTTGATCAAGAGAAGAAAAGAGAAAGAGAGAAGAATGAAGAAATCAATGGATCAAAATGGATGCTTACAAAAGAAGCTAAGATTAGGGTTTCTGGGGGTTCTCCTATAAAAACCCCCCTCTATCATGTAATTTGTAACTTTTTCTTAATTTTAATTTTTCAGTAAAATTAGATTGATAGGTTTTAAATCCTGTAATTTATTTTTCCAGTATTTGTAATTTCTTATTAAATTAATGAAAAATTAAATTTCGTTTTTATTCTCGTCTCAATTTAAATTCCAATTACTATTTCTTTTTTTTATCTGTTTAAAATTATTGTTACTGTTCTCGTATTTGTTATGATATAAAAAAATATATATATATAAAAAAATATACAAAGGAAAGTGATAAATCTTCCCCTACTGGGAAGATTAAAGGTGACGGTTCAATTCATTTGGTTCGAAGATTTTGGATCGAGGTTTGTTTAAGTTGATACAGTGGTGTTCGTTTGTTACGGGTCATAGGGGGTACAGCGCCCTTCCTACTTCTCAAAGGACTCCTCCAATTGGTTTGAATCCTCTTTTAATTTTATGTTTATTTAAGTTTCATGATAATCTGTTTAATTTGAAGTAGTTTGAATTTGTTCTGTTTGGTCTGCGGTTTTAGGTGTCTGGGTATTTAATATTGTTAAATCTGTTTTAGAGTTTTTAATTTAGGTTACTGATTTAAGATTTGGGTATTTGATTTTATTTTGCTGAGTTTGTTCTGTTTGGTTTTATGTAGTATTTGAATCTGCTGGTTTCGTTTATAGGATTAGTTGGATCTGCTTATTGTCGGTTTTAACCTGCTTATGAGGATTTGTTTTGTTCGCTTATTGATTATAGGTGCTGCTTACTAGATCTGTTCTGTTTGTGGGTTTTGCTTAATAGCTTATAACTTATTTAGGTTTTTCTTATCGTTGCTTATTGTTTTAGAACTGTTATTGCCATTCGGATTTTTTTTTTAATTTGAGCTTATTTGAGTTATTAGCTTATCATTGCTGTTTATGCAATTAGCTTATTTACTTGAGCTTATTTGTTTCCTGCCTGTTTGATTTCAGCTTATTTGGGTGTATTGCTTATTGTTTTATAAGCCTCAGACT
This sequence comes from Glebionis coronaria, assembly GCA_025667525.1. Taxonomy (NCBI): domain Eukaryota; kingdom Viridiplantae; phylum Streptophyta; class Magnoliopsida; order Asterales; family Asteraceae; genus Glebionis; species Glebionis coronaria. The sequence continues at coordinate 493,231 of JANFOE010000825.1, read as the reverse complement.
GAACTGGTCTGAGGTGCTACTGTCCAAAATCAAAGGTTCCAAAAAAGTATTCAAAATATTGACAAATTTTGTCACTGGTTGGATTCGAACCAGTGACCCCTCGTTTAATAGCCCAGCGCCCCAACCATTACTCTAGGCGTCTTTTTATGTTTATGATATGCAACATTAGATTGATATAGGATAGTTTTAATTTGGCAGTTTAGATTTAATTATAATTAGTTAAATTAAAGTTAGTTTTATTTAATTAAAAAGTTTTATTTAAATTCAGTTTTTTATAAAATATAAAAAGGATAAAAAAAAATATATTTTAATTAAATTTTATAAATTTAATTGTTTTTAAATATTAGTTTAAATTTTATTTAATACAAATTATTTTTCAAATTAAATAGATTCGTTTTAAAATAGATTAGATTAAAAGTTTTTATTTCATATAAATAGTTTAAAATTTAGTTTATTAAAGTAAATTAGATTTGTTTAATCATTTTAATTAGTTTTTAATAGATTTTTTTATAATAGTTTTTAATTATATAATTTTTAGTTAGTTTAAAAATACCCAAAAATAGATTTTACCAAAAACAAGTTAAGTTGAAACGTTAAACCGGAAATCAAATTCGAGTCGAATCGAGGAAAAACGAACTTAATTGCATTTAAAAGGACTTAAAAATCCCAGTTTCAGATCTGCATCATCTGGTTCAATCATCCTTTTGAAGGATGTCCAGATCTTTATTCCATTGATTGAAGTAGGTGCTTCAGCCTCATACTTGGCCTTCATCAATCCTTAAAGATCTACCAAGTCTTCTCTATCTAGGCTTGCAAACAAAGAGATGAAAGAAGTAAAAGTATGTACCTTCTTTCCATATCTGGTGATCATCCAGAACCCACTTGCATCTTCTTCATAGTGAACTATAGGGTTTCTGTAATCTAAAGGTAATACCTCTGCAACATGTGAACATTCCAATGGTTTGAGCTTAATACTCCTTCTAATAACTGCTTCACTAGGATTCACTCTATCCAAAGCTGGGAACTCAATAGGAAGTCCCTTCTTCACTGGCCTTGGTGCAATTGAAGCCTTTTGGATCTGGATTTCTTCTTCAATTTCTTCCTTTCTTTCATCAGAAAGGAGTCTGATAGTATTTTCCTCTTGAACACGTGCCCAAATAGGATAGGCACGAAACTTCAACTCATCAAAGGATAACTTATGCAATTTCTTGAAAGTCCAACCCCCTTGATGAAATCTGAGAAGCATATAATAGAGATCCCTTCTATCCCTCTTAAGCTGTGAAAGAACCTTGCTAGCCTTATACTTCAAGATTACCTTGCAATCTCGTTGAACTCTTAGCAAAATATCTAAACCCCAAATTTGATCAGAAATCGTCATGTTTGGATTTTCTATAACGTCATTCTCCCATTCAAAGTACATTCTCACCAATTCAGGCATTTCATAGTCTACTTGCATTTTCAACTCCTCAAGTCTTTCCTTAGCCAACTCATCCCCATATTCCAGCCTCTCTGGATCTTCAATAATCATAACATTAGAATCTAAGCTCTCATCATCACTACCATCTTTTTCTTTCTCTGTAGTAGCCCAATCCTTTTGTTGTAGTGTGCAGCGAAAGCTTAATCAAACTTAATCTGGGCTTCATTCTTCTTTGGCTTCTTAACTTCCACCAAGACTGCTTTACCTTTGTCTTTTGCTCCAATGGTTGGTAAAGTAGTCAGTGGTACCTGTGTAGAGACATCCTTAATGATGCTGATGGTTGGGATACACCAACTATGCCTGTAAGTCTCTCAGCGTCCAAACTATGAGTGTCAGCACTTGATTTACTCTTGTCAGTGGCTGACTCTGTGAACTGCTTCATCATTTCAGTAAAAGATAACTTTGTAGGAGTAACTAATGAAGCATTAAAACCTGGTTGCCTCTTCAAATCTGTAAGAGCCTCAGCTATACCCAAAGAATCACCAAAAGAAGTCTTCTTGTGAGCCTTTGTCACTCATATGGACCTGTTCATCCTCCCCTTTGGAAGAATCCTCCTCCCTACGCCTAGTGTTAGCACCCTCCAAAAGAACTATCCTCTCCCTCAATTGCTTGAGTTCAAGGCCTTGTGACTTGAAAACCTATACAAGGTCTGCATTTTGCTTTTGCAAGCTAATGCAGACCGCCGTCAATTCCAAAATGGTGTAGGGTTCCAATCTGCCCTCATCTAGAATGGGAATTTGACCTCCCAAAGTAGATTCATGGGGCATGGAGGGGGTCTTAATGATGTTAGGAGTGTGTTGGCCTACATCTAAGCTAGAACCAATAGTCCCAGCCCCACCTATGTCACCAAGCACACTTGTGGTGGTGGTTCTCTCTGCTACATGGCTAGGACCACTAGAGGAGAACACGTCAGTAGTCCTTTGGCCTTTTTCCAACCTATAGTCTGGTGGTGTAGAAGAGGAAGTGGATTGAGGGTCTGTTTGGAGATTAAGGGGTGTTTGGGTTTGTGCTAAAGAGGTGTCAGCGTCTGGATATGTAGTGTCAACGCCAACATTTGAAGTGTCAGTGTTGAATTGTTCTTGGTCAATTTTCATTTGCTGAGGTGATGGAGGTTGTTCATGCAATGGGTCTTGTTGAGGTTGTGGGTGAGGTTGAGGGTTTGTAGCTGCTTCAATAACAGCAAGCATGGCTTGGGTGAGGGGTAGGTCTCTATAAGGTTTAGTGTTCATCTTCCCAAAAATTGCTTTCTTTTGAACAGTGATCGTATAAAAATCGTTATGATCCCTATTGCAGTATTCTTGTAAATCAAAAACCATTTGCAAAAACCTAGGGTAAGCAAGAGTCATCTTGTTACCCTTATTATGACACATGCCATCAAAAATCATTTTTGAAAAGTTATACTTTTGCCCAGTTGCAAGACACACAATGGCACTCCCAATAGATCGGTTGATTTCATTGTGTGAAGAGCATTTGGGACTCAAACATTGAAGAATGACATGTATTAGGTACTTCCAAGCCGGGGGAAATTGCTGTTTTGTATATTTGTTTAAATGGCCTTCTTCAGGCAAATGATAACCCAAGGCTTGCAGTCCTTGCTCTAGCTCTGCAATGGGTAGGGTGGTTATACCATCTGCATCATTAAGATGCAAAGCTTGGCGAACCAAAGCTTCAATAACCACCCATGGAACCCCATGAACAGTAGCAGTCAATGTAGTCACTTCATTAACTGTTGAGGAACGTACAGTGTTTCAAAACTGTTTAATGTGTGTGACAGGGATAAGAGGAGTATGTGAAAGTGCATACCTTAATGGGGACGCATTCAAATACTCAACCATCTGAGTATATTGCGGAAACAGAGCATTATCAGCTTGCAAATAAGCTACCATATTGTGTTGACTCCTGAACCCCAATTCCAATTATGTAGGTTTAAACTTAGGTGCCATTGATGTAAGAAAGATGTAATAAAAGTTATGGAAGATGAAGGTTTGAGAAATTTTATTTAGACAAGAATAAGCAGTTATCCTGTTTTAAAGAAATGATCCAAATACATAGGAGAGGTGAAAATATGTGATTGGTCAAAACGCGAGGTAGTTATATTCAAAAAGTAATTATGAAAATCTTGAAAATATATAACTTATCTCAAACATTAATAAAAAGTTACCAACTCCTAAAATTACGGCCCATATTTTCGTCAAAAATAACAACTGGGTAGGACCCAATGTTTGTCAACTGTAAAAAATAATGTATCAGCGTCCAACGGCTATATTCTTGTCAGTGTTGGAAATTTGCCATGTCAGCTTTTAAAATTGGTCTTATCAGCGTTTGAAGGGAAAAATGTCAGCGTCCAAAAATAAAAATAATTAAAAAGAAAAAGGACCTTAACAAAGTAATTTATCCTAGTGAAGATAACTCATAGACTGAAAATCACTATAGGGTGGCAAGCACTGTCCAATCATGCACACTTGCTTAAGCAAGATAGACATAATTGTCCTCAAGTGTCCCTTGCTAACCAAAGTTCTTAACACTGAAGTTATCTCATATAAACCCTTTGTAACTTCCCAGGTAAGCCCAATAAAAACGTACCCAAGTCTCCCAATCAACCAAATCCAATTTTAGGCCAAAAAGTCTTGGCAGCGTGTATAGTATACCAACTTTGCATGCTACAGTGCCTCACGATTTAGAAAACTAACTCGTACTCACCAGTGGACACAATCTAGAATTGTGATGAGAGTATTATAAGAATACCCAAAAATCCTAAAGGTTTCCTAAACCTCCCTTTAAACTATGATAGACAAAGTTGCCAAAAATAAAATATGCAATAAAAATTTATGTCAAGATAGGAATGTTTGACATTCCAACCATCATCCATAAACTTGAACACACTCCTAGTAAGCTCCAAAAATCCATAAGCAACTATGTATCTAATTGTACAATGCTCATAATGCCTGCATGATTAGATCAAAAACCACAAATCTAACATATTGCTGTCAGCGTTCATTTTAACACTTATCAGCGTTAAAACAACCTTTGTCAGCGTTAGAAAAATAAAGTGGAAAACCTAATTTTGTACAAAGACTAATAACAGTACACATCCTATACAAACTATACAATGACTTCAAAAACACATTTAGGTGAGATTGATCATTCCAATACTTGTTACCAAGTACTGAAACCTCCCAACATCAAAAGGTTTAGTTAAAAGATCAGCCACATTCTCTTCTGTGTCAACCCTATCTGGATGTATTAAACCTTTTTCAAAACAATCTCTTATAAAATGATGTCTAATTTCTATGTGTTTTGTTTGAGAATGATGTATAGGATTCTTAATAATGCATAATGTACTATTATTATCTACAAATATCTTAGTATGCATAAAATTATAGCCATAATCGAATAGTTGGTTCTGAATTCATAGAATTTGTCCACAACAAGCAGCTGCAGCTACATATTCTGCTTCAGTTGTAGAGTTGTCCACCACTGTTTGTTTCTTGCATTGCCAAGATATCAATCTGATCCCAAGAAATTGGCATCCACCAGTTGTGGATTTTTTTATCAAACTTGTCACCTCCATAATCACTGTCTGAATAACCAATAAGCTCCAATCGAGAATCCTTTGGATACCATAATCCCAAAGAGGGATAGCACCTAAGGTATCTAAAGATTCTTTTAACATCATGAAGATGACATTCCTTAGGATTCACTTGATGACGTGTACATGCACACACAACAAACATGATGTCAGGTCTAGAAGCTGTAAGATACATCAATGATCCAATCATTGATCTATAATGCCTGACATCCACCTCTTTTCCATCTCCAGTCTTTCCCCAAGGGTGTTCCCTATCCATGGGTGTGCTAGCCCATTTTTCATGTGGAGAAAAGCCAAACTTCTTCAAGATTTCTGCTACATACTTGTATTGAGAGATAAAGATACCATCTTCTTTCTGTTGGACTTGTAAACCTAGAAGGAAGTTCATCTCTCCCATTGCACTCATCTTGAATTTGTCTGTCATGAGCTTAGAAAAGTCTTCACTCATCTTTGGACTTGAGGAACCAAAGATGATATCATCCACATAGACCTGAACAAGTAGAAAGTCCTTACCAGTCTTTTTGGTAAATAAAGTCTGGTCTATTGTGCCCCTCTTAAATCCATTTTCCACCAGATAGGTAGAAAATTTTCCATACCATGCTCTTGGGGCTTGATAAAGTCCATACATTTCTTTCTTTACCCTATCCACTTTGTCTGGATGTTCTGAATCTTCAAAACAAGGAGGTTGTATCACATAAACCTCCTCTGCAATTGTGCCATAAAGAAAAGCACTCTTCACATACATTTGATAAACTATAAAGCCCATGTAAGAATCATAGGCTAGGAAAATCCTTATTGCTTCAATCCTTGCAACAGGTGCAAAAACCTCTTCATAGTCTATTCCCTCTTCTTGTGTATAACCTTGAGCAACTAAACGTGCCTTGTTTCTGACCACAGTTCCTCTTTCATCTTTCTTGTTTCTAAGAACCCAACGTGTCCCAATAGGTCTTACATATCTTGGATAATCCACTAACTTCCAAACATCTTGAATAGCAAACTGGTGAAGCTCATCCTGCATTGCTTCCACCCAACTTGGTTCTTTGAGAGCATCAAAAATCTTCTTGGGTTCCTGTTGTGACAGAAAACAAGCAAACAAACATACCTGTACAAGAGGGGTATCAACCTTCTTGTGGATATTGGCAATGAAACCTCTTTGAGTCTGTTGAGACCTTCGTGTTTGAACAAGAGACAAAACATCACCAATTAGAGAAGGATGATGATTTTTGATAGTAGTTGTAAGTGTTCCTCCTTCAATGAGTGTGTTGTCTTCAATCTCAGTTTCCATGTTGCCAATATCATCTTCATAGCTCCTCCATCATCACTAGAATGAACCTCTTCATGAACTATGGAATGTTCACCTTGTTCAAAAGTATTGGAAGAGAATTAATGGTCAAATGGGTTGTCAGCGTTTGAGCTATCAACGCCTGAATTTGGCCTGTCAGCGTCGGATTTGCCTTTATCAGCGCTTGAAGATTCATGCATGTTTTCATCAATTGGATTTTCTTGTGGACCAACTTTCTCCTTATCAGCAGCAGCAGCTTGTGCAAATCCATCAGTCCATATAGGAATGGTAACATACTCAAGTATGTGGTCTGATTTGACTACATGTGGTCCTTCATCCTTGTCAACCTGTTTATCTGCAATTTCAACAATAGGTTCTTCCACAACATTTTAATCCCTTTTCACAATGTCTGGATTAGTAACAAGCATATAATTCAAGGTTCCAGATAAAGGTTCTAGATCAAAGAACTAATTTGGTCCACGCTCAGGATCACTAGGTTTGTTCTCCAAAAACCTAACATGTAATTTTTCAAGTATACGTTTTTCTTCTTATTATAAACCCTATATCCTTTGCTCTGCACTGAATAACCCATAAAGTAGCCTTCATCACCTTTGGCACTAAACTTTCCTATGGCATCACTAGTATCCAGTATCACTACATGACATCCAAAGGGTTTAAGAAAACCTATATTAGGTTTCCTGGTCCAAAATAGCTCATAAGATGTCTTATTATGGATTTTGTTGACCAATGCTCTATTCTTAACATAGCAGGATGTATTCACAGCCTCTGCCCAAAAGGCAATGGGAAAATGAGCATCAACCAACATTGTTCTAGCTGCTTCTATGATTGTCCTATTCTTCCTTTCAGCCATCCCATTTTGTTGTGGGGTTCTAGCTATGCTAAATTCCATAGTAATCCCTTTATTGACACAGAAGGCATCTAACAATTGATTTCTAAACTCACCGCCATTATCACTTCTAAGTATTTTAACCTCATTCCCTGTTTTCTTTTCAATTTGGGTAATAAAGTTAATCAAAACTGTGGCAGTTTCACTTTTTAAGGCCAAAAAGAAAATCCAAGTAAATCTAGAAAAATCATCAGTTATGACAAAAAACAATAGGATTTACCATTCAAACTTTCTATATTAGTTGGGCCAAATAAGTCCATATGTATCAAGTGAAGTGGTTTAGAACTAGAATGCATAAGTTTAGACTTAAATGAGACTTTGTGTTGTTTGCCTTTAAGACATGCAACCCAAGAATGATAATTGTGGAAAGCCTTTTCAGGCAAACCATCAACTAAACCATGTCTCACAAGTCTATTGATGTTCTTAAAGTTTATGTGCCCTAACCTTCTGTGCCATATATTACTTTCATCTACTGAATCTTTAGCATATAGACATGACAAATTGTTGTTCATCCTAATTCCACTAAGATTAACATTATAGATGTCCTTATGCCTAGGTGTTCTATAGTCAATAAAATTTTCATCAGGAATCTTAAATTCTTTGCTTAACACCAAGCATTCAGTATCAGTGAAAAGAACCTTATTCTTATTGTCACAAACTTGTGACACACTAAACAAATTATAATCAAGTTCTTTTACCAGAAATACGTTTTCAAACGCAAATTATTGGTGATAAGAGTGCGGTTGTCAGAAATTATACCATATCCTCCTTCAAAGTACACTTTATCACCATCTTTAATTGGGGTAAAGTTAGTCAAATAATCATCCTTCCCCGTCATGTGCCTAGAGCATCCACTGTCCCAATATCCATAATCATTTACCTGCTTTTAAATGCCCTGCACATAAAGAAAACAAATTAGTTTTCTTTGGGAACCCAAGCCTGAGCAGACTTGGATTCATTTGGTTGTTCAACAAGAACAAATTTAGTCCTTATAACAACCCATTGTTCATCCATTTGAGGATTAAACACCCAGTTTACCCCAATTTGTTTAGTTATGACCTTTAAAATATAATGAAATATGTTACAAGTCATAGAAATCCCATCCGAATTAGGGTTTTGGTCTTGTTTGGGTCTCCATGTCAAACTAGATGAAGCTTTAGACCCCTTTCCCTTAGGCTGCAAGTACTTGTTATTACCTGGTCTAACAACGTTGGAAACATTCCTGACAGCGTTAGATTTGTTCTTGTCAGCGCTGAATTTGTACTTATCAGCGCCAAAATTAGGGTTTGCTACAGGAACCCGTTGTCTGTTAGACCATGTATTGGTCTTTTGAAAGGGCCTTTTGTCCATGAGTGTTAGTCCCTTTAGTAAAGAATGGAGCTGGTCTAGTAACTTGTGGAATTGATTGGACAAAAGGTCTGGGTTTGACCATGGTTGACTTATTGTCAGCATTGACTTTTGAAGCACTGACACATTTATAAGCCAAATGAGAAAAACTCCCACATATATAACAAGCTTTTCTAGACATAACCCTAGGTCTAGATGAAAAGAACTCTATCCCATTAACACTAGCTTGGCTTTGTGGTGTCCTAGTTTTCTTATACATTTATGCATACTTAACACTAGGTTTTCTATTAACATATGAGCCAAGGTCAACAAGTTTTCCAGTAGAAGGGTTTGTCATAGTTATGGGTGTAGAATCAAGTGGAATCTCACTAAGCATTCTACCTTTCACAAACAATGTAGGATTGGCTTTCTTCCATTATTCCAAGTCAGTCACTTTCTGCTTATACTCCTCTACTAGAGTAAGAACTCTTGGTGGAGGAATGAATTCATTTTCTTGGAGTTCTGGTATACCAGTCCATGATAAATCCTTTCTTAGGACACCATGAAAGTTTCCAGCAGGTGGTGGAACATCAACATACTCTTTTAACCCAATCCCAGACATATCCCTAGAGTCTCTTTGCTCACTTACACATTTTTCTAGGGTTTGAGTGGCTTTAAAAAACTTTTGAATTTTAATCCCTACATTCTCTTTGTCTTTAATGGCCTCATCTAACTTAGTTTGTATTACTCTTTTGGATCCCATCAGTATGTCCCTAAGTTTAACACTAACTTTGAGGTCATGAGACAAAAAATTAATTTGATCTTTTAGGTCAAATTCCATTTTCTTATATTCTTCTACAGTCTTTTCAGTTTGAACAAGTGTCATTTGATAATTAGATAGCTTGCATTTTTCATAAAAAAACATCTGATTTTAACTTTAAAATTTCTTTGTTAAGTTTTTCAGTTTTTAAACGAAAGCCTTTACTACAGAAAGCATCATGATATACCTCATTATCTGATGAAAACGAAGAATGTGCCATGAGAGCAAAGTGAACATGCTCTTCTTCTTCGTTCTCTGCAATCAAGGCCTTGTTCTCTTCCACATCCTTTGCCAAAAAGCTCCAGTCCCATCCAACACCATCAATGTCTTGCATGGCAACCATAGCCTTTGTGTCTTCAACCTTGATGATTTGGCTTGAAGGCTTTCCAACATCAGATCTTCTTGGAGATCTGCATTCCCTCATAAAGTGAACCATCCTATGGCAATTGTAACACTCAACCTTGGATTTATCAAACCCAATAGTGTCTTTAGCATTGAAGGTCATCTCCTTTTCGAATCTCCTCTTCCATCTGTTGGCCCTTATGCTTGCAAGTGCCATATTCCATTCAATATCCATCTCTTCTAAATTCTCCTCACTAATTTGCTCAAGGTCCTCATATGTAATCATTGAACCATTGGGCAATGCAGCAATGTATGCACACACTGTGTCTAGATCAATACCAGCAGGTTTAATCCTTGGTGAGTCAACATTGTATGTGTCAGCGTCTGAATGAGAAGCGCTGACAAAGGTTGATCCACCGCTGACACAAGGTGATCCAGTAACATGATGCACATATGATTCTATCTTATCAACTTGAGCTTCACTATGTGAGATGAAAGCCATGTTTCCAGAGGTAGATTTGCTTCCATGATCTAACAGGATTTCATTCTCTACAATCTTTAACTTATTGTAGATGTCATATAAAGTAGAACTCTTGTGGGCATTGGTAGCAATGATAGACCTAGCTTCAATTTTCCATGCATCACCAAAACTTTTAAGGAAAGTAGTAATGATATCAGCATCATTATACTCTACTCCCATAAAGGACAATTTGCTAGTGATGTCTAGAAGCCTGCTTCTTACCTCACTTAGCTTCTCATTGGGAAGAGCCTTAAACACATTATACTCATGCAAAAGTTGCTTCTTCTTTTCTAGTACAGTATCATCATTACCACCATAGTTGACTTAAAGAGCTTCCCAAAGTTCTTTGGCAGACTCAAAGCCTCTATACTTATGTTGATTGCTTGGTCCTAAAGAGAGTTTTAGAATGCTTAAAGTTTTCATGTCATTCCTTCTCTTTACAATAACCTCAGTTGAGACAGCTCTCCCATCCGTATGTCTTTCTTTTCGATCCTCTTCAGTTGAACCCTCAACTGATCTTTGAGCAATAGCAGCAACAATCTTCGTATATTTATCGAATGTGTTTCCATATTCAATAATTTCCAAAAGAGTGTGATCATGAATTTGAAGGTATTTTTCAAAATTGAACTTCCATAACTCAAAGTTGTTAGGGTCTAGCATGGGGATTTTTAGGTTGTGACTTGATGAGGAGGAGGTCGTATCTGGAGTAGACATCTTGTCTGGTTTTTAGGGTTTAATGAATAATTAGGGTTTTTGGCGATTTAGGGTTTTTAGGGTTTCGTGTTCTTTAGATCAAAGTTACTCAACAAGCTCTGATACCACTTGTTGATCCCAAACTTAGATCGATTAGCTTTGTGTTAACGAGATTAAATCTAGTTAAACACTTAGAGAAACTTTGTGTTATGAAACAATCTAAGTGCTATGCGAAATTTAACAATTAAAACAAGAACACACAAAACAAAATAACCCAAACTTTCACTTTGATTGATGATCAAAACTTGCGTACAATAAAAGTCGAATACTGAATAATAATGTGTATATTCTATAAACCATACGACTTCCTTTTATAACATAAGGAGTCGTGTACAATGGATAACCTATCAAATATTTTAGGAAAAGATAAATATAGAAAATACAATATTTGAGTATATCTTCTCTTCAAATAATAAACGTGTTGACTAAGTTTTCCTATCAGTTCTTGGACTTCTTCTTATTAGCGCTTGGATACTTCTTGTCAATGCTTGATTTGTCAGTGCTTGATTTCTTCCTATCAGCGTCCAAATAACTCTCGTCAGCGTCTAAGCGGCTTGGCTCAAATTATTCCTAACAATACACATTACACACAAACCAAACATCTGTAACAATAACCACATAGACGACTACATAAGTTTTATTTGTATTTTACATAATAATAATAAAATTACATCAAAGATAAAAATGTTACATAAAACATTACCTAATAAAATTGTTATATATAACACTACATAAAAATTAGTCTTAAATTTGTTGAACGTCGAGTCTCTCCTTTCATTCTTTATGAGCTTTTTTTTCTTCCAAGGTTTCTTTCAGGACCTCTTCATCTTGAAGTAACAGAAATTTCTGTTTTCAGTATGATGAAAGTCATGAAATGAGCCATATTCATGTTCATCAAATGATTCGTTTATTGTTGTAAAATAAGAAACGAGAGAAAGAAGTTTATCAATATGTTGTTGACTTGACAAACCATCCATATGTTGTTGAAGAATTTCTTCAAATTGTTTTACGATGTTGATGGGTTGATCCAAGTGTTCTCAGTAGTGCGTTCTTGAGAAATTTATTACCTTTAAGATTTATTGATAAACACTGTGTGAAATGAATTGACAATAAGCGTATTCATATAGGAAAAAATAACTTTTGGAATAATGATTTAAACTTAAATTTAATAAAAAGCTAACAATTTTAAAATAATATGTGCCAAACAAAGTTACTAAATTATTTTTTTAACAAAAAATCTAACAGTTTTGAGAAAAGCTCTTATCAAACGAACTCAATATAATTAGAGTATCATAAGATAACTTATAATATTTTCAGAGACTTATCCTATAGTACATTCAAAGGTTTAAAAAACAATAAACTATACAACTCGTGTAGTGTACAATTTTATCAAAAGCTTTCACATCCATAAGCTACACTCACCGCCGCCCCGAAAACAAGGACATATATAGACCAAAAATAGTCTCAACCAACAAGCTAGCCCGGATAGATCTCTTCCTAATAAAACCACACTTCCACATATGGACTTTCAGCGTTTCTACCAAACATGGTACGAGCAGCTCCATGACCACGTCAACCACCTCAACAAAGCCCCCAAACCACCCTCTACCGAAGACGATGACCACCAACTCACACAACTCGTTAACAAAGTCATGTTCCATTTCTCCGAATATTACCGTGTCAAGTCACTTGCTGCCAACAAAGATGTACTTTCAGTTTTTTCTGCAAAGTGGTCCACCACCCTAGAGCGATCCCTTCATTGGATCGCTGGGTGGCGGCCCACTACTGCTTTTCATCTTATTTATACTGAATCTAGTATTCTCTTTGAATCGAGAATACTAGATATTTTGCATGGGTTACGCACCGGCGATTTGGGCGACCTTTCGCCGGTGCAGTTTACTCGTGTTAGTGACTTGCAGTGTGAGACGGTGCAACAAGAAAATTATATTACTGATCAGCTCTCCGAGTGGCAGGCATGCTCCTTTTCTATTTCAGTTTCAATTATGTTTTGTATATTTTCTTAGTAACTTCGGTATATGTACGATTTTATTGTAGTATAGTGTTGCCCTAGAATAACTTTGTTATGAACATTTAGTTTCACCCATTAAGTAATTTAATCTTTCTGAAAGAAGCACTTGCTATAGTAGAACTGATTGTCAAACTTTTATAGGCTTAGCTTAACCTACGAACAATTTGGCTTATTTTCATTAGATAGATCAACGGACAATATATTATAAGACCCTAACCTTGGCTCGGGCATTATAATCTATAGTTTTTGTTATGAACCCGCTTGATTCACTTATCATCTAAATATATAAATACAAAGGGTGTTTGGTTAAGCTTATGAGTTGAGTTAGACATATATTATATAAGTTATTTATAAGCTTATAAGCCCATATTTAGTGTTTGGTTTAACTTATCAAAATTAATAGGGTAAATGAAAAAAAAATTATAAGTATTAAATGGTATAGTTATTAAATGTGGGGTATAAAATTTTTTTTATATAAGATTGTTATATAAGTCAACCATTTGTTATAAAAGCTGGTTTACCAAAACACCCACGTATAAACTTATAAGCCCACTTATATAAGCTTAACCAAACATTTAGTTTGGGCTTATAAGCTTATGTAAGCTAATAAGCTTATAAGCCTAATATATAAGCTAAAACAAACACCCCAAAGAGACCTTTAAAACTTTTTGTTGTATAATTCTTTGTGGCTTGGTTTCAAATTCTCATTTTGCTATTATTGCTGGTTAATGATTGTTGTTCATGAATTAATTATTCTATTTTGTTATGCGCATCGGGTTATAGCAGGATGAGGCAAGTGAGCTAATTGGCGGGACATGTGGAGATCTAGAAAAGAAGATCGAACGTTTGGTTAAAATTGTGGAGAAAGCATATGAGCTCCGAATGCGAACGTTAAAGGCTGTGGTGGAGCTACTAACCCCGCAACAAGCAGTGGAGTTTCTGATTGCTGCAGCGCAGTTACATTTCGGGATCCATAGATGGGGTCTAAATCATGACCGTGAACGTGCTGAGAAATGATGCACGGTACTTTTTTCTTTTGGATACTACGGGCTGGCTGCTAGAACTGTAGCCGCGGCTCGTTTTTGCATTACACGTTAATTCGTTTTCGCTGTATTGTTTCTGTTACCTGAAGATTAAACCTTTATCCGACTTCTATAATTACGTAACTTAGAATCATTATTTGTCCTGAATGTGTTGGTTTATTACCCCTTCCTTTTCGTTAATGACTACAAACTTCTCGTTAACAGATAATTAATGGCTACTAGATGATGCCTGTCTTAACCAGCCGGCATGAGGAATGCCATCTTTTCTATAGAAAAGAAGTTCAAAGCATTTGTTGTATTTTCCATAATTTCATTTGGCCGTTTTTGTGATTTCGTTAAGGATATGATGATGGTAATGGTACTTGACAAGGAATACATAATTTGATAGCTAAAAGTTCGCTTGGTTGTTCATACAGATGTCCAAGCACCTTGTTTTTTATTCTGTTATGTGAACATCGTGGTTCCTAGGATTGTCGAGTAGATGTATTTACGTTAATTTTGCATACCAGGAGCAGTAAATGTTCCGAGGGTTGTTTGATTGGATGATAGGGGTGGTTAAGCTAGTGGCAACTAACAGAGATTAAGCATGCATGCGTGCATGTAGAACACGTGTCAAATACCAAGCCAACGTGTCCCATAATTGAAAATGTCATCCAATTGCTTTCGAGTGAAGGTTGCTATTTGGAAAATGCTGCTTAGATTTACATTGTTAGACAATGAGTTCATTAAACAATGAAAAAACCTGCAACAATGCAGGTTAAAATTGGCCAACAAAGTTTCGAATATTAATTGCGTTAGAGATTTGGGTAAAGTGGTGGTGATAATTTTATATATGTTTTTTAATCGTGTTTTCATTTTTCGTATGTTTTGATTTTTAATTGTTTAAGTATCACTCAATTCTTATTAGGATAACTCAAAAATACATTTATTTTTTAGGCAAAAGATAATTAAGTAAGAACAAGGAAGAATTGTTACGGTATTTGTGCTTTTAAGCTACTCACATTTAGGCTATGTTTGACGCGTAAGCTTATCAAAGTCTATTGTAGAATAAGCTTATTGTTTTGTAAAAATAAGCTACTAATAAAAATAAGTCTCGTTTGGCTGACAGAGCTTGAAGGAGCTTGTTAAAAATATAAGCTCGTAAGTGACGTGCTAGTTAAAGTAGCATGTAAAATGAGCTCAAGCTACATGCTCCAGCATCCAGTTCTAACAACCCGCTTTAGCGATCCGCTTCAGATCCTAAAAATGCCAAACATACCCTTAGTATACAGATACATTTTGACAGTTAAATGTGATTATATGCAATTAAGTTATAAAAACAACAGACACAAATATTAAATTTTAACAGTCACAATGGTTTAAAAGAAAAGGAAAATGACTATTTAGAACATTAAATACACAGTTTAGATCGAAACGCTGTTTCTAGGACCACCGCCCGCCGATCCGAAGGCATCACCCTAATTAGGGGTGGCCTCTCCTCGAACTTCCACCGTTAATCAGAATGGGACCTCAGCAAGAGGGCTCTACCTTGACCTTGCAAGGGGGTGCAGTTTTCTCAACCTTTATATTTTTGTCGTGATCGAAAACATATTAGTTTATCGAGTATGCATTTCACACTTTTCCTAACTCCTATCATAATCGAATATAAAATCACATTAATTTTTAATAAATCTAATTAGCTGAAATATAATTGATGACATTATAATCAGTGACAAATATATTTAGTTATAGTCTCCATGTGGGAAAGTCAGGGATTCGACTCCTGTCATTCCTTAAGTGAGGATTTTCTCAGAATTGGCAGTCGGGTATGAATCCCATAGCAATGTCTTGAAGCCTCTTAATGGGAAACTAGATAACTAGCATGGGGTTGCTGTGACAATCCGTCAATTTATGATTTATATTTTATTCTCAAATATTATTTAAAAACATTATTTTAATGTTATATTATGAAGTCACTTATTTTTGGGAAGAAATTTAGATTTACGTCTTGAAGTAGCATCGACTACATCTAAACCGGAGGATTCTACGTTACGTGCTTACGTTTACATACACCGTTTTGGTGACAGTCCGACATTTCAGAAAATAAATTTGTCTGTGAATATTATTTTAAGATTTTAAATTTGTGTTGGTTCATAAACTCACAAATTTACGAGAAGAGATTAGGACTTACGATTATGATTTAACGTCCTTTACGACTAAACCGGAAACCTTAGGATTACGTATTTACGTTTTCGAACTCCGTTTTTGATGAGACAATTTTTAGTAGATTCGTTTTGTGCCGTTGATTCATAATTTATAAAAACGTTTTTCGTAAAACGACCCGAGGGCACGCAAATCGAGGAAACTAGAATCGAGGAATACCCGTAAATTAGCGGGATGGGACAAAACAAGTTTATCCCACCCCACTAACACATGGGACGGCCAAAGAGGACACCACATCCATGATGTGGCACCCTTATAACATGTAGCTTACACTTGTAAGCATAAGCTTAACAAGTAAGCTACTTATCCCACCTAAACTAGCAAAACCACAAACCCTTTACCATTTACTTCCATACTACATGCAAAACAACTCACAAATACTCTCTCTCTCTCTACACTTGTCGTCCCACAAACACCATCAAACACCCCATTTGATCTTTTCTAGCCACAAATCTCATGTTATCTAGCCATATTATGGAGAAACCTTGAAGCCTTGATTGATTGATGGCCATATTAACAACAAAGGAGGTGATTTGCTTGTCTCCTAGGGATAATTTCTCAACAAACTATCTTGGTGGTTGATGATCTTGGAGATATATTCGGTGTTCATCAAGTTGTTGTCATCCAAAAACAAGATATAATCTTGGTTGGTAAAGAAGATCATCCTTTCCATTTCTCTTGTTATTTTTGTAAAGATCAAATGTATTTTCTTTCTTATTGTATATGTATATGATGAATATATGATGATAAAAATGTTGTGTGGGGATCAAGTGTTGATAAACATGATTAAAAAGATGAATAACCATAAGAAACAAGGCTAAAATCTTGCTTAAATTGTTGGCTGTATAAAAACAGTAAGTAACCAAGTCTTAAACTGATAAAATTGCATGGTGGAATCCATTTACAGTAAGTGTTAGATGTTATACACATGTGAGAGTTGGACATGCAATAGAATCATTAAAATGAGTGAGATATGATCAAAATAAGATGAGTGTACCAATCTGAATAGTCTGTTTTGTAGGGACTGTTAAGGATAGTTAGACATGGAATGAGCAGTAGCTATAAATAACTTATTTGTATCACATAATATGAAGTTTATTCCATCCAAAAATTAGCTTCTATCTCCTTATAGAACTCAAGATATGACAAAAATGATGAAGATGAAACTAAAAATCAGATTTTGAAGAATTAATGTTTAATACTATTATATAAGCACTCAAAATAATATAGTATAAAATGTGAATTAAAACCTACTAACTTATAAATTTTATTTATATAAATATGTATAAGGTTAAATAAATGGACACTTTATAAAAATAGTAATTGAATAAGATTTATAAGTTATAAAAACTATAAACATGATTTTTACGACTTTTTCGGCTATTACCGTAAATTAACGTTTTTCGCCAATTAAAACTTAGACGATCAAACCCGTCTAATGTAAAGTTTTTAAAAGTCATATACTGATATATAAGTACCTAATACAAGTAAAAACCGATAAAACCCGAACTATATGACATACGGACATTAACGAGCTAAGTTAGCATATTTGGACTAATAATTTAACTAAATAAATTAAACACTTATGAAAATTACTTATTGGGCTTAACCCATTTGGGCCCAACATGTAAAGTATAAATACTGATAATACAAGTATAAAATAGATTAATACAAGTTAAAGAACTTATAATAAGCTTATTGGACTTAAAATATGTAAATAGGTAAAACTAGTAAACTAGTAAGAAGTTACCAACACATAAACACTAAAATGAGTAAATAAGAATATATAAACCCACTTGATCATCATCATATGTATAAAATCATCATATGTATACATAATTGTTATTTTTATAAAGTCATTGGACAAGAGTCTAAGACAAGTATTATTTGTCTAGGTTTCCGTGATTGAAGCACGTACCGTACATCCGAACTACCGATAACCCGCTTTCCCACATCAACGTGAGTTCATAGCCTCGTACTCTTTTAAATGCTTTTATGAATAGTTTTATAAACCCGCGAGGGAGATAACATGTTAGTTTTTATGAAATAGGACTCTAGTTGTCCCGATTGTTTGTTTATTGATTTGGATCCGAATGATTGTATGACCCGATGAATGATTAAATGACCCGATAGATGAAATGAAATGGATTATTAAAGTTAGGTTATGTCACTAAAAGTCCCATTAGCATGAATTGTGAACTACCGGAATTTGGTAGACGCTTATGCATATAATAGTACTATTTGGGGACGATCACCCCAGTTCGCGCCTTGACGGTTGATCCCCGTCGTGCCACATTGATTGGTAAGCGATTTTATGTATGAGAAGATTTACACAAGCGTGATTATTGTGACGACACACTAATTTAGATGGGCAAAATAAGTTTCAGGCTAGCTACCCGTTGTTTGTTGTAGTAACATAACAATGTCATGCGGCTTATAATAATCCAAAAATAACGAAATACTGCTATACGCACCGAATTACGATATATTGCCTGACTAGCAATACAGGGTCTTATTATTGATATTAAGTTCGTGTTTTGGTTTTATATAACCATATTCATATAACGGTTTTTATTTAAACTATACAACGTTATAAAACGTATTGTATGATGTTTTTAACTACAATGGTTTGTATAATGATTTTGAAGGCGAAAGCCTATATTATGATTTTGATAAGGATTTGTATAAAATGACTTTGGCTATTTTATGGCCTATTAAAATGATTTTGTACAAAATGATTTTCGGTAATAATTTTATACCGATGTTATATTGATGGATTTCATTAAACTCTATGAATTCACTCGGAGTTTTCTCTGACCTTTTCTTTTAACATGTTTTATCTCAGGTACTTGAAGGTAATTCTCGGGAAGACAACAAGAATTCATGGCCCGCACTTAAATAATAATTTCCATTCAAATGCTTTGTGAAACTTGTATGAAATACAATGACTTGGGACCTATGTAAATTTGATATTTATGAATGGAAATGCTTTATTAATAAACGACGCGATTTTTAAGCGTTGTCTATGATGTGAGTAATGTGCTATCCCGTAACACCAACGAGTCTTCCGCTGTATTGAATTGTGTAAATTTGGGGGTGTTACAGTTTGGTACCAGAGCTCTCGTTATAGAGAACGAAAGATTTTTAAAACCAAGGTTTTGAATAAAACATTTCAAAATCTTTTAACTATAAACATTTTTCTCAAAATGTCTAAAAATCTTTTGACTATAACGGTGCCGAAGAATTCCCGAGTTACCGACAAGGCCAGACTGAGAAGTGTTATTTTAATATATATATAACTGAGAAGAATTCCCGAGTTACCGACAAGGCAAAACCCGTCCGATGGACGGGTATGACTTTAATTGTCGTTTTAACTTTTTTCTATTTGTAAATATTTGTTTGTAAATACTTTCTTCTAATCAAATTTGTGTTGTCACTCTTAGTTTTGTTTATATATTAATATATTTCTTCGCAACCAAATGTTTTTTTTTACACATTAACTATATATCAAAAACTCAAAAATCAACGATAAGAAATTAAGAAGTCTTTCGAATCAAGCAGATCCAACCAATATCTAATGTGTCTTGATAAATTTATTAGAATTGATAAGAAATTTGGTAGACATATCTTTAAGGCTCGTCTGGTTACATATAATACGCATTAGTGCTTTAGAACATTGTGGTCTTGTAATATTTCATCGCAAATCATTGTAAACTTTTTGCATGACTCAAAAGTGCAGAGAAATATTATTAATAACAATCTTGAAAACTTGAGAGAACTTTATTGCAAAAGTGATTTTTATGAATAGAAACAAAACCAATCAAACCCATTTAGCAAAATATTAACCACCTGTCCTCTTGTTGATCGAGGGATAACAAAGAAATTAAAAAGATGTTATAATTTAGGTGACTGTTCATTACCGCTTAAGAATATAATCTCCTAAATGTCACACTTTAGGTGATTGTTCATGCCTATTTTAGCCAAAACCATCAACATGGTGGAAGACCTACTAAACTTGGATGCAACTCCTTGTATCGACATTATCATTGTTAAATACATTTGGTAAAAGTACCTTCTTTTAAAGGTTAATTAGATTTTTTATTCATGCAGATATGTTTCAAGTCTTTCTTATGAGTTGCTTCCCATACACCATATGTCTCTTACCCACTAACTTTCTATATATATATATATATATTAACAAATACTTTGTAAAGGCTGATGACATTAACTCTTAATTTTTCTATACAATGAATGTGATTCGTGTTTCTGAATCAACATGTCATTTTAGTTATACTTTGCCATAGGTCAAAGAGATGAAACTCTTAATCAGTTATTCAAACTTTTTACTTAACATCAACACTTAGGATAGTGAGATAACACTTTCAGCCACAACTTCTAATTTTTTTTATATTTTTTGTTTAAGTAAACACGTTAAAAAATTGTATATTTTTCAAAGATTTTTTTAAGCATGGTTTTATTTAAAATTTGTAAAATTGTTATTTTGGTGTGATGGTTTTTTGATGTGATTGATAAGAGTGAGTTGTGAGTGAGAGTGAGCGTGAAAAGTAGGAGAAAGAAAACTGGTATGTCGTTGATGTGTCCGGTGTCAGGATGTGTTTTTTGGTGTGATTGGTAAATGTAGCCTAAGTACGACATTGCAAACGCTAATAAGGTTCTTTCACTATCATAAACACTTTACAAGTAAAATTCTATATTTTTCAAACAATAGAGAATAATATTAAAATCAAATTTACCTCAGACTTAAATAGCCTCGTATTAGTCATCATCGATACTAAAGAGTGCATTTAAACAATGGATTTAAGGCGATAAATGGTCAAACGGTTCAATTAAAAATGTCTTATACTCTTATATATAAGAAGATATGCGCTATCTATACTAAAAAAGAGTGATATTTTTTTCTTATATCTTTGGCACAATCTTTTTGTTTGAATATGTTTGGTTGGATGTATTAAAGGGTAAGGAATAGAAAAAGCAATCATTAACTATACTTGGTTTACTATAATAAAATGTTTTATTACCCAAAATAAAGGAATGAGCCATTACTCAATAAAATGGGGTTGTGATAATGATTACCCCATGTAACCATCATGTGGAATGTGCATATTGCAACTTCCATTTGTTAGTTATCTTTTTAACAATTCTTTAATCCATTTATCATTTATAAAACAATACTTTTGTTTTATCTTCCCTTTTTTTTGTTTTTAACATAATATCACAAAGATTTCCATTTTAATTAATACTATTTTTTATATTTAAAATATTATATGTTATATTATATGTTGTAACTCAATACGTTTAACAACTTTCATTTGTTTGCAAGACATAATACGTAAAGATTTATTTTGTTATTATACATGTCAATCTAATTTGGGTTTAAATTTGTACGATATTTTATTTTATTTATAAAATTAATAGCATCATTTTTATAATTGAAGTCTTGAATTTTTGTAATTTGTGTCAAATTGAAGTGAAAAAAATTACTTGTGTAAATAATTGCAAGTATAGTTTGACATGTAAACATATACTATTAGAATGAATCAACCAAGATTAATCATGATATAATATTCATTACATTCCCTTAATATTCCCATTATCTTTCCCATTACCATTACTCTATTTGAACCAAGCATCCCATCACAGTTTTTCTATTGAAAGTAACAAAAGCTAACTTTGTAAACAACCCCACCAACAAAAGTTATATATATATTGTAACATTTAGCCATTGCCTTGTTGGTTCATTAATTTGTTCAACCGTGAGTATGTCTATAGTAAAGAATTTACAATACCAGGTGAATGTTGTTCGTATGCTTATCGTTTGACACTTTCCACAAAACCGATTAGCCTCTTGAACATGGGTACAGTGTAGTTTTTGTTGCGGCAACAGTAAAACATAGTTTAGCATGGATCTGTAAATTACATTATTTCAATTTGCCATTTTTTAGTCGAATTTCCTCGCACACATCTTCACGGGCAGTTGCCTTTTCTTAAGGTGAACTTGCTATGAATTTGATTAACCACGACTGAATTAACCATATCTACTTCAGCCATACAACAATGCAATGTAATCTGCAACATCAAGATCCCTAATGAGCCATGTTATTTCCTTTCGAGAATATAAGCACTCGTCTGACCATATAAAACACCAGATAAACACAATATAAACCGACAAATAAATCAAAGTAATTCACTAAGGAATTATGGTGGCGAATAGTAGTTTAAAAATATTACCTGAACTAAAAGAGGAGACGCATAAAAACTTGCATGAGGTGTATGTTTAGTAATACTCAAACTTTATGACACAACATTTCAAAAATATTTCTAACATACCATTTTCATATCAGCAAATGTAATGAAATATAACACTTTATGATACGATTGAGCACAACTCTTTGTATTGGCGATATCCACAATCTCTTAAACGAAAGGGGCGTATTGGACAAAACTTATATGAAAAGATACAATGGGCTTTTTGGACAGGGTCTAACTAAAAGAGGCTGCTTCAGGATTGGTTTGTATAGCAAAAAAAAAGCTGTAGACCGCCACTAAACAATTATGTTTTAGAGGTTGTTTGGACACGATAATTTTTAAGCAAGGGAAGTTAATTTGAAGGTAGGCACGACTTTCCTAGAAAGATGCCAACAAATCCATCAACCTGTTCGATCAATACATACTCTACAGCTTTTCGCCCTTTCACCGAGGCATATACATTGTGACCCAATGAAGACAAACTGTACACACAACAGAGAAAGACACGGAAACACTTTTAGGAAGATAAACCGTACACACAATAGAGAAACACACAGAAACACTTTTAGGTCAAAATTATATCCATTAAATAAAAAAAAGAAATATATAGAGATTACAATATATAAAAAATCATATAAATGAAAGTAAATACTACAACACAAAGATGGAAGATAACGCATGGCACAAGTAAGTCAGTTTAATTGGATACATCTAATGGGTCATTAAAAATCATAGCTACAAAGGAAACCGGTCAAATGGGCATGATGAATGAAATCGTCACCTTAAGTGTTTTACTAACTCTCATATGCTTCAAAAAGATTATTCTTAGAATAAGTTCATTCTCTTAATGGGACTCAACAGTCAAAAAGTTTATAGGAAGTCATATATTTTTTAGGAAAATGCTTAAGCTATACAAAAAAAAAATAGTAATTGCCTATGTTACATTTTATTTGGCTATATTAGTATTGTAAGATGCATGTTAGAGGATAACATGTGAAACAAAGATGATAGCATGTACTGTTTGGCTTTGTTAATTACTTTTAGAGGCCTTTGTTTAAATTTCTATTGTAGCGACAAATCTAACGTATAACTTACTTCGTCATATAGTCTTTTTCCCAAGCAAGTAGTCGTTGTAATGTTGATAAATGACTCCCAGATTTCACCCCTCCTGTCCTAAAAAAGATGTTACTATTGTTGCTAATCCGAGTCCACGTAAATGGGTTCCTTGACTTGTTGGACAGAAAGCTAAATGTTTCTTCTTAGTCCTTTCAGGACATGTACGAAGGCAATAGACCTCATTGCTATTGGAATTTAAAGTTTTCTTGTATGAAGCGTCCTTGGTCGATAACATCTTTTGGGAAAGGAAAACCATTAGCGGTGACAGATAGGTGGGTAAGCTTCTTCCTGCAATTTGTAGAACGCCCTTTAGGAAACATCTATACAATCTAAATAAGCTCATCATCCAAACACCCGTTAACTACCACTTAAGAAAAAATTGTTTTTTAATTATATACAAATAGCTCATCTGTCTCAGAAACATATATGGAAAGGTAAAGCTTTTATAATAGCAACACAAACCTAAAACAGTAATACATGTATGTCAATTTGAAAACTGAATTCAAAGATATAGTAATCAACCCGAAATTGAAGCGAGTTCGATAATGAATGAAACGGGTAAAAATGGTGCTTTTCAAATACGGGTTGTTCAAGACCCTTAGCGGAGCTGAAGGAGGAATACTTTTACAGTCCGGTGAACAGGTAATTTTCCCCGATAAGGGTTTCGTCACATCCGCAAGTCACTCTATAATGCTTAAGCCTACTTTTTCAGTACTCAAAATTTAATTTCAAGCCAGTAAATTAAACACTGAAGAAGAGAAGCAAGTAAGCATACATATTATTAGAGTGAGGTGCCTCCATTTTCTCCATTAATAAATGAACTGAACGATCATCCACATCATCTGCTTCAATCTCAACGCTCTTCAAATCTAATTATTTAGAATTTTATATAAATAGTTTATCAAATTTTTTATTTCTATTACAGTATATATAAAGAATTGCTATCTTATTTAGACGTTCAAGAATGTTTTATGAATTAAAAAATAAGTTTAGACACTCTTAAGCCTCGACATACCAGCATGTGCCATAACCAAATAAGTGTCTCGTGGCTCAACAACAATCTCCTCAAACTCCTGTTATCTTCAATTTGCTATGTAGCAGAGACATCATAAGCATGACTTTATCATAACATGTTAACGCGTAACTTTCTTTGATGATCCAGTCATTACCACTTTTATGTAATCCTGTGGATGCTTTCCAACGTATATGATTATTGCAAAAGAATTCATATGAGGTGGTTTTATATTATTTCCTTAATGTGATTGATCTCTGAAACTAACATCCTTATCAGAAGAGACTCTTAAACAACAATAGATGATTAGAATACTAAAGTCCATAATGATCACTATACCTTTCTCTGTGGGGTTCAAAAAACTGATCTATTGGTCTGATGTCAGAGAGCTTCACCCCATCAGGATAAGGGGTCTACCATGAACAACAAATATCTTCTCACTTATAATACGAGCTAAAGGTAAACAGAAAAAAACTTCTAAAAAGAGCTCCACAAATTTATCAGTCAACTTTGATCTAAGCTCCACAAATAGCATGGTACAAAGTTATGATTCAGCGGACATACCGAGTGTCATCATGAAGGTTACTGGTCCACATGTTAGACATAATAAAGTAATGGAATTCATTGGGTCTCAAGAACTTCGAGAACTTCTGCCTGCATAAAGGGCAATTACTAATTAAGCATAAATGTTAGGCATAAAAGCAATATGTTTGCATTTATATATAGAACATCTAACAGAATTCTATTTGGGCTTAGTGTAGTCAAGTTCCAAAATATGTCAATTCCATAACAGGAAAGATCACTACTTTCGATGAAGCACTTAATGATATAGGACAGTAACCGCTTACAAATATCTAGTGAGCGTGGTTACTTTGCATAAAAATTAAAGTAGATAAATTACCTTGAGTTTATGTAAACATCCTAGTTCAGGAGGATTGATTGCATGTCAGTTATTTCAAACCGACAACAGGTTATGGTACCCTTCCAAATCCGCTTTCTTTATCAGCAAAACATCTCCTGAATCGCCTGCATATACAATTTACATTTTATCAAAACCTAAAATTAAAAAAAAAACTTGTATCAAAAATAGGATCGCGACTGTCATTCCAATGAGAATGGTGCCAATATCCGTCTAGGCCGCATAGACCTTACATATTCCAAAGTAGAAGTCGGGATCATGTTTTTGTATTCAACGTGCAAAATGTTAATAGACCCATCTATAAAATGTCTCTACGTTCAATTTTTTCTTAATTTAAATAAAGAATTATGGCTACCAAATAACAAAGTCCAATAGTTGTACTCCTTCCTCGCCCGGCTTTGTAACGATGTATGTGGTTTTACCACGTGTTGCATTCCCTATAACCAAAACACAATCTACCAACTCAACTTAATAAAAAACATGCCAACATATGTTAATTTGGTTTCTACAACTGTTAATTAAATTAATCATTGATTTAGACATAAATTTCAACTGAAATGTCTATAGTAATTTCAAAACCATTTCAAGTAAACAAACGTATATGGTAATTTAGGCATAACTTTTAAATGGAACGTATGGTTTAACCGATAAGATACTTATATACAGGGGTTTTACTCGGGTTTAAATTCTAATTCGGGTCAATCAGGTCAACCCAACTAATCTAAATTCAAAATCGGGCCGGGTATCGGGTAACTTATATTTGGGTAACTCGGGTTTAGGTCAACCGATTGACCCGAATAAGGCTTTTTTTTAAATTATATATAATTTATATTCAAAAAATGTAATAAATAAATTACTATTTTATACTCAATTTCGGGTTGACCCGAACCCGAATTGACCCAAACCCGAGTAAGCCGAGTTCAAATAGGATCGGGTTCGGGTAACTTATTTTTAGCCTTAACTCGAATTGGACCCGACCCGATTGACCCGAACCCGACAACCCGACCAAATTCCCATCAATATAATCCCTAAAATATGTAAGTGCATATTACCTTAAATGGATCATAATCAGACCTTGAGATCCACAATAACTCGTAGCTAATTCAAAAAAATGTGTGTTCATCTTGATTATTAGTAAACTGTGCTTGGATGAGCCTATGCTTGCAAAATAACAAAAGCGCAATTTTAAAATAAGTTGATAAGGCCAAACTTATAAGCTTATCCAAGCACTACAACATGCTTATTTTTCTATATAATAAAATTTGTATCATCACGGCTATAAGTTTATGACTAAATTGATCTAGAGGTTCGCATTTGAAAACTGAATTACACTTGAAGAAAAAATAATAATGTATTCAAAAAAATAAAACTCTTTTAAGCCCGTTTCTAATAAATGACCCGTAACCCAACCCTCCCATCTTTCCACCTTAATAATGACTCGTAAACTCGAATGGCCCGCTTTTCACTATCACAAAATCCTGTTTTGTTGTATACAGGTCGGTCTTGACCCAAAATTCTAATAAAATAGAAGAACATGGTACATTTTTAGAGTAGATGAAAACTTACAACAATTCCTGTGCTAGTCCCCATCTCCTACGTGTGAGACCTGGTGTTAAGCATGGCATCCCTAGCTCCATGTAATGCATTGATGATTTCCAGGCCAACTGCTTCATTAGCTTTGTCTATCCAGTGACACCCGGTGTCCATACATTTATGCTCGCCTTAGCTCCATATGGTTTGGCTTTTAAAGAATCAAGATGATTTAAACTTGAACGGATTAAAGATATGGTTTGGCCTTTACAGTTTGGGTAAGTTATTCACACAGACTCGAATGAACCAATTGATTAAAGATATGCAAATGTTTTTCCCAAAGACATAGAAGCATCATCTTTCACTTTATTCAGTATTAAATGATAACTACAGGCATCAAGCAATGTCCAATTAACGGGGATCAAGATTCAAGACTGGATATACTATGGAGTTCCACAACACAAAAACCCCTAAAATTGAAAGAACTATATGAATGAATGGCGTAACTTTGTATACTAATTACCTATTATGACAAAATGAAGAATGTGGTGAGGAATAAAACACTGGGGCATTCGATGAAAGACCAGCTCCTTAATCTTGTAACAAAAATGAGTGACTGGCTGATGCTGCTAACTTGGAGATAAAGAGCTGAAATAAGCTCAAATTCTTCGTTTCTGCATTGCATGCACACAAGCAATTTAGGAGAAGCTTGGATGTGCGTTTTGGCCAGAAGTATTTAAATCGTCATTGTAGGTATTTACACACTCACATTTGACTGCTGATATATAATATCAGATATAAACGCACAAAGGTTGCTTTCCTAACCATGCCCTAACTTTCTTAAGCGTAAAAGAGGAAAGCTTAATAAAGTTGTAATTCTATTAAGCTGATAGCAACTATTTTCAGAAACCATAAAAAGAGTAACCATTAAAAGTTACTTACAACTCAATTAGAAGCATAGGATATTAGAAGCTGGACACTTACTGATGCTTGACAATAATCGCCTTGAATCCAGGATGTTTAGAGTACCCTATCCAATTAGTCTCATTTGGTGTGCCAAGTATTTGAAGTATCATAAAATCTACAATAATTATAAAAGAAATAAAAAAATAAGTTCTAAAGCGCAAATCCAAACACACCCTAAGTCTGACCGTAAATATATATGGACACAAGTTAAGGTTCCAGATAAAAGACATACCTGATAACATGAACGGAGACTCAAATAGCAAATCCATTTTCGGACCCCAAAGTATAGGTGCACACCAGATGGTCGCCATTACGATCGCCTAAAAACATCAAAAGAAGTACATGAGAATAATGATCTAAGCACAACACGTGTCTCCTAAAAATATATATCCCGTACATATACAAATCTCATTGCTTTCCATACCGGTACATAGAGAAGAAAACATATTGATAATAATATCAATAGTAACGAACATACTTTCTCAAGCATGTCGAAAATGGCCTTGTCGCTCAATTTTTCACCTACACAATGCTTAAGAAATGCTTTAAAAAACCCGTTCTTAAGAATTAATTATATAGCCTAAGAAACATTATATATAATAACAGGTTTACAATTTTGACCTACATACCAAACTTTTGAGGCAATGACATATCGGAATCAATAGAATCAGGCGAGCATTGCTTAACTTCATAAGATCTATAACCTTTTACATATGTAAAGCTCCAATCAGTATCCAACTTTTTGTATTCATTATCTGAATGACAAAAAAGACGAACATGCAAACTTATATCACTTATCCAAGAGAAGCAACATACATAAGTGACAAATAAGAGCTTGCGTAAACAAACCTTTTAATATTCTGACATAGACTCGCGTGATCTACAAAACAGAGTTTTTTAGAGTATACCAAAATCATCATTAATCTGGGTTCACCGCAACAACCTGTTCATAAACATATAAAAGAATCATGAGTGATAACAATAAAATGATCAGACTAAAAAAACAATCAAAAACTCAAATTGAAAAAAAAAACAATATACATGATCATATAATTGTTTGATCATTAAGGTTTTTATGAAAAAAATAAGCATCAGGGAATCACGTTTTTCTTTGTTACGAATTATATTAGGGTTTGGATATGAATATCCTTTACAAATCATCTTATTTATTATTGTGCAAAATAATAACAATAAGATACTGAAAATTATGATTTGGGTATATTTACCTATGAATATCAGGGTTTATTTAGTTTGTTTTGCAAAGAATATCAAAAATTCGATCGTGGCACAGTGGTAGAGTCTATGTCTTTATCTTAAAAAAACCCGAGTTCGAATCTAACCGTGGACATTTTTGTTCCGAATTTTTTCCATCATGACATTGAAGAAAAAAAATGATGATGTGGATTAAAGCATGCTTATGTGGCATATCCCTCCTCTTATATATAATGTAAAGATATATATATATATATATATATATATATATATATATATATATATATATATATATACTAGTTGCAAAACCCGTCCGATGGACGGGTATAATTTCTGATTATCGTTTACAAAAAAAAAAATTATCATAATATTGTTATTTTGAAATGTTAAATTGTTCAATTTTTTTTATTTAGCTTCAAATTATTATTTGAGAAAATATAACTCACCTAAAGTAAATAGACAAATATGTTAAAACAAATAGTCTTTTTTGTAAAAGATCATAATAAGATTCTGAAATTCATTGTAAGAACTATATAATTCAAATGCATAAAAGACAAGCTTTGATATCTTTTTTAAAAGTTGCAAAGCTTTTACTTTTGTAGCTATTTTCTTTATGTAACATTAAAACACTTCATTAAGTAAACCAAACATCTTCCGTCATTAGTAGACTGCCGTGTTCACGTTTAAATGACTTTATTTGTCAAATGTGGCCGCATGTCTCTCCGTTCCATAGCATCCTAATGATGTTGTGACTTGAAATGAAGTCCATTTGTTCCGATCAACAATAATTTTTTATTGTTTCCATATTCAACGGTAGGGAATTGGACTTAGAGATGGAATATATATAAAATTTATCCTCTTTTCCCCATCAAGCATCAACTATATCACACTACCACTTCTTTCTCCAACAATGAGACTAACACATGTGACTTCCTCCCTTTGATCCAGAAGTCCTATTTTGTTCCTTAGTATCTGCTATGCAAAAATGTATGTTCTTAAAGATACAATAGGCTGAGCAGTCAATAACATACTCGCATGAAATCAATTTCGAAACAAATAATCTGATAATGAAAAAAACATTCATAAGTCGCAAGCTTTAAATTTTGTATGTTATACGTAGCTCTAGCGTAGAAAAAAAATTGAACTATTTGTTGCTAAACAACTTAAACAACACCAGGTCACCAGCCTCAAACCTGTACCTCCTTATTTGTATACAATTTTCGTAGACTCGACAAGTCGCTCCGCTTATAGAATATAATGAAGCAAGCTAGCGACTCTCCTAGTAGCGAAGGAAAGGGTCAGGAAAGGGTCAGGAAAGGAGCAGAGAAGGGGTTGGATTTTGCCTATGAACAGATCAGTGGGCAACCATAGTTTACTTTTTTCGTAGTGTTGTAAACGTTGTTGAAAGCTCATTACTTATTTAAGTAGGCCTCGCCTTTCGGAGCTGCTCCCAGCTCACACTATGGTGGAGAAGGTGTCGTGAAGATCTAGGAGTGTGAGCAGTACGAGCTGAAAGGCTCCTATACTGTTTGGAGGGCAGGGGGCATAGATGCCAAACAAAAGTGAGGATTTTTTCGGAGTTCAATAAGTAAATCAAATACAGCAATGTTTCTGAGTAAATTACACATAGGTTGTTAACACTTCTTAAAAAGCAGCGCTTTTGACACGCACCGACCATCAATATCATTCACTGAATGAATTGATAACACGTGCTTTCACAGGGAAAATTAGTCATTAGATGTACAACTATTCTTCAAAAAACCTTTCTTTTTTTAGTGACCTCTTAACATATTCATGTGAATCATTTATAATTGAACTATTAGTCTGCTCTTTAATACAGGAATATAAATAAAGCTAAAATATGACAGATTGAAGTGAAACATAAATGTAGTTTGATACCTTCTTTAAGAGGTCAGAATATGTGGGTATTATTGATTTGGAATTTTGTGATAATCATTTTATGACAATTTAACATGAATACCATAAGCAAACAAATAAATAAAATACATTCTTGGAACTATTTTTCCAACATGTTCTTGTAAGTCTCGAATTTTTTAAGGTGTTAGCGAAGGTCAGATGACAATTTAACATGAATACCATGATCTTGATAACTTCTTTCGACACTTTGGCGCAGCTGTACAAAAGCGTTGGAATTGCTAGCAACAGTGTCCGCCATCATATGATTACCGCCTGCAAAATCCATAGAAGAATAAAAAATGTGTTAAATCCACATTTAAATACAACATGACTTTAAAATGGTATGCTAAAAAATAGGTTCCACTGGGTGGTCACCACTGATAAGAAGCCCATTACCTGAATATATAGTTGAATTGTTCTACATCCTAGTTCAGTAAACACGCCTTTCATCACATTCAATGGATTCCTTGCAGAAATCATTCCCTAAGCCGCAATCCTAGAATAGGCAAAAGCACCATGACATTAACATATTAACTACTAATAAACTAACTTCATTCACAATAACTTTGGATCAGGTGGTTATCGTTGTATGGCAGAATAGAGATTTTTAACCAGTTAAACAAAACAGAAACTTAATGTTGGTAGTATACGGTAATTTCACATAGGAATGCAAGGGATAGAAAGTCACACAATCATACTCATACCTTGCTGCTGCTCTGACTTTTGAGAACCTTTATCATCCTTAGGAGGCAACGGTTCCACAACCACCATCTAAAGCAATGCTAATACGTCATCAACCAGAATAAGTGTGACTTTCTCTACCCGGATTATAGGTACCGGTAGTTGTGTTGCTACATCCTCATAAGTTCTCTCCTATACTAATAGTCAAGGCATCGGAAAGGGAGATCTGCTCTCTCCATACAAAATTTAAACAGCTTACATATAGATAGCATACATGTCTACCAATTCAAGCCACCAACACAATCATAAGTGTATGACAGAAAAGCAACCAACACTCTTTAATGTAATCAACTTCAATACGAGTATAATATAACAGTATTCCTAATATTTATTTCTATAAATCAACAACTATATATCAGAAAGCCAAACAAATTATGAACAGGATAGAGAGAGCGTACCTTGGGAACGGGTTGAGATGGTGAATCCCATTATCTATTAGTGATTGTAAATGAACCACCTTCTTTGCATACCGGAATATATTTCGCCTTGAGTAGAGTGTATAGATGAGTTAGAACTCTACAAACTTCATCTATTCCCGTTTTGTCAGCATGAAATGCTTTCCACCATGGAGGGTTTTCAGGTAGGGGAATATGGAACCTGCGAGCACCATATACAATTTCACACACCACAACTGCACTCTTGAACCACACACGTAAAGTTGTGCGCATACTTTCCCAATAAAAATATAAGTTGATAAGCACATCAAACACGAGAAAACTGGTGGCTAGCGATAGACAAAGAGAAAAGGTCTACTCCTTTTGATAAAAAAAAATATGAATTATCACTGCAAAGAGATATCGTCGAATTCAGAGTTAATACATGATACTACAAAATCATTATAAACATGGATCACTTGTTACGATCCCGTATTCTGAAGCAACACATTAAGAGATTCAGAACAACCACCAGTTGCTTTTGGTTTGTAATAACGTAAAATTAATAGTATACATGTTTAAATCGTAAACTCTTCGAATACATAACAAAACATTCTTGAAGCTATCTTTTCAGCTATATTTATCTTTTTGAATGCCCCTTCACGTAGAAGATAAAAAAATCATTCTACTGAAAAAGTAAAAGCTAGTATGACAATGAGAATGAAAAATATCTTATGTCAACCTATAATATATTTTTTGTTATCTTGTGCATCAACTATCAAGGTTCAAATACAGTCAAATAATACAATAATTGTACTACTAATAGTGTTTACATGCTCGTGGTTTAGATAATATCGATAGTCTGATTGAAGAATAGTTTGTAGAAGGAACAAATAATCAGGTCATTCAGGTGTATATCCAACTTGTGTCAAATCAACATAAATTTATAAGGAACTGTGGCTATATCTCCCAAATATGCAAATAATGACGTACCAGAGGTATTCCCAAGAAGACAGGTAATGTCGTGGTCCATTTCCGCTCAAAAGAAGCAGCTAGTACTGCCATTGGCGCTAGAAACGAATTAACCTCCTCGTCTTCATTTAGTATCGTGTGATGATGGCCACCAGCCAGATCATGAAACAAATTCCCAACAGCATTCTGTCTAGACACCAAAGAATACAAAGGAGCAAAACAAAACCCTCTCGACACTGGTATATAGAGACACCTTAATATTTGTTGAGTTGGCCAAGTTGAGAAGATCGACAACACTGTGCCTACGATCAGAGTTTTCAAGCATGGAACCACCAATCTTGGTTCCAAAACTGTGATTCAAACTATAATCATTAAAAGGCGCCACACCAGTTTCCAATAAGCCATTGGCTTAAACACAATAGCTTTCTCAACCCCACTCATAAGAACGTTGCACCACACATAAATCCTAATTAATCCCAGACCTTTGATAGAAATCATTATCAGCCCTGGCTATAAAATCCAGCATTAATGTTCTACTTTTATGGAAAACACAACCAAGAGAATTCGGGACACTGTCCTCAAAAGTAAACGGTTATGCAGACGACTCAAACTGATCAAAATGAGTCATGACCTTAGGGCTTGTGGTAGAAAGACTGCAAAACTCGTCTATCACGATCACAAAGCAACACAATTGGGTGCTTAATCATCAGTTATCTAAAACAAATACACATCAGCTCGAGTTCCCGACCTTCAGTTGCATGCTTCCAAATGAAATATTAAATGGGGATTCACGAAATCGTGCTTGGGGCTCGATTTCAACTTTTCCAAATTTCAAAATGCATAAATTCTGACGGGTCCTTGATCTTAATTGAGAATTTAGAGTGGGATTTCTAAATGAGCAAAGATCGAAAGTACCTTCTAATAAGTAAGTAGGGACTTCCTTATCAGGTTATTTTGGGATCAACGCGGCGTTTTACCTAATTTTTTAATCTACAAACCTTTAGAAAGAGACATCTATAACTTCCTTTGTTTAACTGCTCGAAATTAAAGTTAAGACAAACATGACATAAGCAAATCCAAATACCATTTCCTGATGCGCTTATTTTGAATATGATTTTTTGTTTCTTTTTATAAGCCTAAGCATAACTGAATCAGAATTCGTTTATTCCTAATTCCATTTTAGTCCTAAATTACAAAATGGGACGAATCAGAGACTAACCCACAAATCTGCTGGTATGTATTAAACTATTCTTTAACAACAATAAAGACACCTATATCAGATGACAAATCCGAGTGGATTTGAACCACCAACCCCATGAGATATCCCAGGTGCTCTTTCCATTTCTGAGCTCACGGATCTAGAGATATGGTGTTGCTTTGTTCGTTCGATCTAGAAGCATATATTGGTGAGGAAACCAACACGTAACCAATTTCATTCTTTTGTTAGATATTAACCATCAATGTTTGTATATCAACCTAACTTTATTGCAAATGTTGTTCTAAGATGCCCCTATAAAGCTATCTTAGATAATTTCCTAATTCTTTTTAACTTTGAAAGTTTTTTCTGGCCTACAATAAGTTTGCTACCCAAAATAAAAATAAGAACAAAGTTCATTCCCTCTATAGACAATTAACCCGTACATTTTAATCATTACTATTATACATACATTTTTATAAACTGTAAAAAAAAGTACCCGTGCCAAACCTAATCAAACCGTTTCGAATTGGGCCCTGTTTTAATTCAATAGCTTGACACTCACAGGCATCTCTATGCTGCATTACTGCCATTATTGGTTAAATCATTTTTGCAATGAGATATTACGTAACATATGTATGTATGTATGACTGTATGTGTCTATACAAATATATAAAACATAAGTTATTTGAAATTTTGAACTTACTACAGAAGATGTTCGAAAGAAAATCTTGGAGTTGATGAAGATTCCAAGTCTAGCCAGAGAAATTGTCATGAGCCATATTCAGGTATTATTGATAAGAACATAATTCGAACTTTTTAATAGTCAATTCTATTACATTATTAAGTTTAAGTATTTGGGCGTAGAAATACCGTCATTATCTTAAGAGGCTCAGTGGGTCACAACACATAGGCTCAATGAATGACGCATTTATAGATAGCCCTATGGATGGCTACGGGTCGATGTCAACAGTCAACGGGTTCAATCTTCAAACAATGGCTAGTGCTAATCAACTCCCTGTAAAAGCTCTGCGACACATCAATCAGCAATTCTAGGTCGTTTAAATGATATATTAAGCTTTGAAAATGAGAAAATGCATGTATTCATTGAACAAAAATGGTTTTAGGATCAATAGGAGACGACAACTTGCATATTAGGATATAAAAAGAAAAAGGAGTCGTGTGTATAGCATGGGATACGATTCCCTGACTTGAGTGTGCAAGAATTAAAGTCTACAACCATCTTTTCAATCTTAGAGATCCATTCAGTAGCATCTAGCATCTTTCACATAAATGAATTCAAGATTTACTTCACTAATAAAACCGACACACGTTTAACATAAGAACCTTGACACGTGAACCGTAGCATTGTTGTTACCTGTTATACTCAGTGACATAGTTTCAGGATTCTAATCCTACATATCCAAACACTCCTTGACATTAGTTTGGACTTTTAAACCACATATATATTAAAATAGCG
Source organism: Glebionis coronaria (assembly GCA_025667525.1). NCBI lineage: Eukaryota > Viridiplantae > Streptophyta > Magnoliopsida > Asterales > Asteraceae > Glebionis > Glebionis coronaria. Next base: position 457,240 of record JANFOE010000825.1, on the reverse strand, counting down.
CAGTCATAATTAGTTTAAAGTAACGCACATCCAAACACCCCTTGACATTGTGCAAAAAACATATATCTTTTAGTCAATAGTAAACCAGATCAGAGAGATAAAGCGAAAGTGGAAATAAAAAATAAGAAAACCTTGCACCGTTTCTAACTGCCGAAGAAGCGTTCGCAGCCACCAATTTTTATCTCAAATAAGGACGCATGGGTCAAAGAATTTACCACCCAGGTATCCTTGTTCACTGGTGTAGTTAGTGAAATTCTCAACAGTTTTGGATCATGGGGTGGCCCACTCAACTGATTGTGATTGTGATTGTCAGTTTTTTATAGGAGCATGTTGGCCTTAAAATATTTGTATACTCCCTCCATCCCAGATATATGCACAAACAAAAAGAATTTGATTTTAGACAGGTACAATTACTGCATGATTTAGTTAATGGGATATCAATACTGATTGATATTCCAGAATGACCTTAAGACCAAAATTATTCTTTTGTTAAGAAAATAGAATTAAAGGAAACCAATAGAATTCGTTTTTATAATGTGAATTAACTTCCACATCAAGCAGTAAACATGCCGGTTTAAAGATAATTCGAGAAGACATTTATTTGGACTTAAAACAAAATATGGAACCAAACACAAAAGATGATTGGCGACTTTATTACATACGGGTAATTAACAACACAACCAAAATAAGACATGTAGGTAAAAGCAGCATGCTTATCCCGCAAGATACAAAAAAAATAAGCAACTCCAAGCCACTACTTACAGATTTTGTCTTTGTATTTAGTAACAATAACAAAGTAGTTAAAAATGATCTATTTACCTAGAGAGCATGCATAGATCCAAAAGCTCAATTTTGGAATACATGCTGCAGATGTCATCAGCCGAACCTTGGTCAGCTTGACTATTTTGAAGTTAGATTATCTTTAATTCAATTGAGTTTGTGTCGAATCCACAATTACCATTGTATCAACTCACACTACATTACATATGTTTCTTATGGGAGTTTGCTCATGTTGTATGTGAATACACGTTTAAGGTTCCTAATTTAATTTTCTCTAAACCTATTAATTGACACACAAAAAAAGCTCTAGTGAATACACAGAACATCAGATCACGGGTTCACTCACTGATTCACACCTGCACTATCAAGGATGTCCATGGAAACACCAAATGAAGGAATAACATCATGAAGAGCATTCAAGAAATCATCCATCATGACTTTTATGCTCTCTTTGTCTATTGTTTCTCTCAAGGTGCGGTAAAAAAAATCCACTTTTGATATAGTTTACAACAAAAATGGTTAGTAAGTACAGAGGTTGATGAATTTTATTCTCAAAACATTGTGCTTTTTAGTATGTTCTATTATCAGGAGTAAAGGATGCATACCACCACCTTTAACTCTTACGGGGATCTATACAGTTTGCTTCTAAGTTACCTGAGGAAGCGGAATATGTGCTTTTGGAAGTCCTTGAGCAGATGGAAGCCTATCAGATAACGCTAGAGCCGCCTCCCCATGTAACGTAGCAGCTGGGAGATAGTGAGGAGCAGTTGGAATAAGTACCTTATTCTAGACATGTTATAGCATTATACCCAACCTCTGTCAAGTTTCACATAAGAATTTTCAATCAGTGTGACATCAAAAACATATCTAAAAGTTATTTGTCTGTGATCATGAGATCAATATATTTTTGAAAATACATTACGCTTTTGAAATCCCTAATGCAACCTAATCTAGCTAACTAACGATAGGCATCCGTAAAAATAAGCTAAACAGGGGCAACACCGAGACCTAAATCTGTCTAATCACTGAATACATCAAAGTACAACGCAACCTAATCCACATAAACCATAAAGCTTACAATATGGAATGGAAATTAACAAACACAAACAACCTAATTCTAAAATTGGAGAAACGGACAGGAATGAAAACGACAGGGACGATTAGAATTAACAAACCTAGAAAAAAAATTAATTACATCTGGTACCCAGGATAAAAATCAATTTCAAATCAAATCGAGTAACATGTAATACCTGGCATTAGATTGAAATCATGGATGCCTGTTAATTAAATCACCAACTCATTAACCAAATCCAAAACACGTAAAATTATATTAAAAAATTGTATTCAACGGTATACCTGTTAATTAAATCATTAAATTTTCAAGCTTCGTCAATTTCTACTTCCGAATGTATGTTATCGGTGATTCTGAATAAGACGAATCGAAGAGGTATTAGGGTTAAATTATTTGTGGTTTTGATCGTGCTGAGAAAGATTTATTTGGTTTAGGTTACGATCTGCATTTATTTGGGTACATTTATTTGGGTACTGATTAAAAATCTTTGCTATATATAAATTTTACATCAAGAACGATAGATGTGATTATATAAATTTTCGAAATTTTCTTAAGCCCATGATTTTCTTAAGCCCATGCTGACTGGGATTAGTTCCCTGATAGATGACGTGGCAAATCCCTCCTCTTATATATATATTAAGATATATATATATATATATATATATATATATATATATATATATATATATATATATATATATATATATATATATATATATATATATATATATATATATATATATAATGTAATTTTATTACATGGTTGTTTGATGATTATTTTGATATTTATACGAGGTATTTATACGACGTAGATTGTCACAAGAAACCCTAACTCCCCTAGCAAATTAATCGAAGCTATTCCCGTAGGAATTCTAGCTATTCTAGATCTAAACCAAGTTGTGGATATTTATGATCCCAACAAAATGGTTGATATTCGTAGAAATGTTAATAGTAGTTGATTATGATCTTGAAGAAGAATTGGCGGGATTAAATCTGATATCGATGTCACGACGATCTTTCCTTATAGAGTGGAGTTTGACAAAACGTTACCACCTAGAAAGATGTCATCTGATTTGTTGTCACCCAATTCTTAAATTTTAAATCGAAAGGGTGAATGTTGCACTTGAGGCTGTCATTGGAACCCTTACCCAAAAGCCTCATGGCACTAGTACCTTTCCGAGAAGTCTAATTGAATGTGTGAGTCGTTTCATACTAGTGACTCATTCGATAACTATTGATGAAGAAGCTATAGAATTGGAAATTAAGTGTTGTTCATATTGAGCTTTTATTGCACTTTAAGGTCTAAGAATAAGGTTGAAAGTATTGGAGAATGAGGTAGGATGTTGCATTGAGTATGATTTGATTGAAACTTGAATAAAGTAAAATTTAACTCGTATGGAATAAGAAATTGTTAAGAGGAATCCGTTAAGTTCTGTGATTGAATTATAAGGTTTTAATTGATTGTTGGTTCGTTTTAAGGGTTGTTCCTAGACCATTGTCCAATGATGAGGATGCCCAGTGTCCAAGAAATAAATTGAAGAAATCTTCTTCTGAATTGAGACCAATGGATCTTCTGGGACAGGTGGAACACCTAATGACTCTTGTAGATTAGTATTCATTGTGGTATCTTTTAAAAATCCCTAACTTAACTGAGACATCAGTTGGTAGGATGAGTTTTAGAATTGTATGACATAGTGACACGTAATGTGTTACGGTACAATTTTGACTTGTTTGTGATTACTGAAAATACTACCTTTGATTGCTAAATCCTACATGTATCGATGTTATCTATCTGTTCTTGCTTCTTCCTAATGTTCGCATTAGTGATGCAACCATTGAACAAGTACTCATCTCGAATTGAGTTACGTTGTGAATTATTCTTTTTGAGTGCTATCGAGGTCATGAACCTCATGATTATTTGGCTAAGCTCATTTCCTATTATATTGTAGTTAGTTCTTGGTGAACAACTTATTATCACTCCTTTGCAGATCACTAATTGTTTTTATAATATAAAACAGTATTCCTTGGGGCAAATGGAATTTTCATCATTATAAGGATTATTCAAAGTAAGATTTATAAGTGATTGTTATCGAAATGAAGTTGTTTATAAAACACCTTGGAAGACTTAATTGTTTTCATAACAAAGAAAATCTTTGTAAATTTATTTTTGATTCTTATTTAAGAATTAAGCATGAAAATGTTTTTATTATAAACATGATGATAAAATTTTGACGAACTGAGTATTGCATCGTTAATCTTGAAATTGTATATAGTTGCGCGCCTACATACAATTTGGAAGTGACCATGCAAGGCTGATTAGTAGTCACCATAAAATTGATTGATAAACACTACATTTTCTTTGAAATTGTGGAAGATTAAATTTTATGAGATCTGCAAGAAGTGCAAAAATAGGGACATATTGTTAGGGACACCTACAAATGTACCCGTACTATTATTCTTCTGAATCGAATTTACTTATCTGTGGATATTGTCTTATTTGACAATTGATATTCCCTTCTTGTCCAATTCTCCCGTGGTGAGATTCTTTGGAAAAGTATCTGATTACTGAGTGTTGATACCCGACTGGATGTATCAACTTTCTTGTCATTTCTTTTGATTAGATTTCATCTGAATGGCCTGGGTAACGTTGCGAGGAGCTTTCGAATGCGTACTCAAATTATAAAAACATGGGATATATTCATATTCGTTAAATGTTTTCGTCTGTATCTGATTTGAAATTCTCTCGCGTAGATTATGCGTTGACCTTACTCTTTTAATGGTAGTTGTATCTCCATATATCCTTGAGTTTGTGAAGGATTATGAGTTATTATTAGTCTTTTGAGAAGTTTACATCTTATCAATGGCAATAAAACTGAAAAGTTGATAGTGCCAGTATAATGGATTGATTGATTATGACATGACGACATTGTCTTAATTGATGGGAGCTCGAATAGAATTCCCCTAAATGATAAGATGTTGATTATCAAAAGTGATCTAAATAATTCTTGATGGATGACCATATCCTGCATTTAGACTTGAAATTATATCATGAATAGTTATGAACTAGTCATAGATCTTGCAATCTAGAAAGAACCTAATGTGAATTTATTTTAAGATGTTTCTGTTATCTGAAACTTTAGGAGGTATTGGTAAATTACCTAGACTTTCGCCATTAAGGCAAGTTGAATATGGTATTGATTATATTCTCGATGCTGTACTTGTGGCATGTGCACTGTACGTCAGCACCATCTGAATTAAATGAATTACCATACAACTGAGAAAGTTGTAGGAGAAGACTTTTATTCTACCAAGCTCGTCATCATGAAGAGCTATGGTGTCATCATTCCTTATATTTGTTGAATTATCGTGAACTAGGTAAATTGATGATAAAAATCTATATCCATTACCCAAGATGATAGATTTGTGCGATCATTTACAAGGTTCTAGCGTATATTCAGGAATTTGATCCACGGCATGGTTATCATCAACTCCGCGTCTGCGAAAAAGATTATCTATTCCAATCACTACATCTAGAACTTGTAATAAACATTATAAGTTTCACGTGATGACGTTTGGATTGACTAATACACATGTAGCATTCATAAATTGGGTGAATCACGTGGGTAGGCCGTAAATTGATAAATTCATGCTTGTGATCATTAAGGACCATCTGTTTGTTTATAAGAATAAGAATGAGTTAATAATTAGTTATAGACTGCCCTAAATTGGCCGAACAATGAAAACTTGTACCTTGAGTATTTAACATGTGATTAAAGACTTAATCCTTTACATTATTTGACCGTGTGATTAATAAGATAATGGAATCCATATTGACTCTTCAAAAATTTAGAGCCATTTTAAGACTTTGGGTTTTACCAAAAAGAAAGTGCAAATGTGTTTTGACAAATGTTTTATCGAAAAGAACTTTTGAGGGATTATTCCCTTATACCCAGAACATTTAACTAAACTCCTGTTTAGGGGTAAATGTTCGTGTATACCTTAAGACACTTAAGAAGGATTGAGGAAAACCATTTATATCATGACTTGAAATTTGAAATGACAATTTTTGCTTTTCAGCTAAGAAAATTTTGACCAAAGTATAACCAAAGATTTTCGAACATTTACGAATCTTAATAATTATTTTAAATTTATTTTGAACATTTTTCTATAATTAGATGAACTGAGAAAATTTAAAACTTTTACGTTTACGTTTCATAAAAACTAAACATTTATTATTTGAAATATTTAACGACGCTTTAAACGTCAAATTGAGCAAAAATGATAAAAAATGATAGTTGAGACGAAACTAAAACCTAGAAAATGTGAAGAAAGAAATTTTGAATGAATACGGTCATGATAATTATTTCATCAGGGAAGGTGAATGTAAATACTGACACATTATGTAGAAAAGATAAAGAACCAATTAGGATGTGTTTCTTAATAATGACTGTGCAAAATAAATTGCCGAACAATATAAAAATAAACGATGTTTATAAAAAGGATAATATAGATAAAAAAGGGGGTTCGCGGCTAATGTGAACCATTAGAATTGAGAAGCCGATGACGTTAGATGTTTTAAAGGCCACTTGTAGTTGCCTAAATGTGGGAATTTTGAGATTTAGTCATGCTGGAATCTCGTAAGTATAAGTATTCTATTCATGTCATTTCGGATTAAGTGTATCTCATCTGAAGAAGTTGTATTGATGGCAAATTATGAAGGCAGACATCGCCTCATACATTAGTAAACGTCTAACTATTGCAAAGGTCATCATCTGAATTTGATTCGATTTGGGTCATCGTCGACACACTGACAAAATATGCTAATATCATTCTTGTTAATGATAGATTCTTGATGAAGAAGATGACTCTTTTGTATTTAAAGGAGTTGAGTAAACATGGTGTGAATGTATCGATCATCTCTATCAAGATCCTCGCTTCGTATCGACTTTCTAGAGATTTGATCAGAAGTCATTGGGAACGAACCTTGATGAGAGTACTATTTACCACCCCAATCGAAGGGACGAGGCAAAGTAACGATACAAAACACTAGAAGTCTTGTGTTATGCTTGAATAATTGACCTTTGGTAATAAACTGTAAAATAGTTTTCCTTTGGAGAGATTATCATTGATAATTATCGTATTAAGATCAAGATCGAATCTTGTGAGGATATATATTAGAGCATCTGTAAGCAGGAGTTGGGACGAAGACACCCGAAATACACCCACTGTGAGTTGGACATGTCTTTTAGGTTTAAGGTTTTCTATGACGACAAACCTAACCTTACAAAATACCCGACCCGCGAGACCTGAATTGATTGTTGAAATTAGGATTTGATTATTGACTGCCAGTAGTGGGCAAAAGGTTATATAAATATGAAATGTAGATCCTGAAGTGCAGAATGGGTAGCGAAGTTATGCTAAAATTTTGACCTTGGAAAAATGAATTGATGATCTGAAAGATCATGGGAATTAAGTCCCCGTTGTATGGGACCATTGAGATGATGTAAAAGATTGGTTTGAAAGGCATATAAGCTGGATCTACCCTAGGACTTCAAGAGCTGCGTGAATTATGTTTCGTATATCGAACTTGATGAAATGTCTATCAAGTGAGAATCTGATCACTTCTTGATAAAGTTTAGATCGGCGAAAAGTTGCATTCATCAAAAACCCGTGAACATCATGGATAGAGAAAGTAAGTCAACATTAAGCCTGATCTTATTCCCGTAGTTATGTTTGATGAAACTCGCGTATTGTAATGAATTACACTTGTGACAAAAGACCGAATGTGGAGGAAATACCCACATGGCTTTAACTCTATAAGAAGCGAGTAGTAAGATAAGATGATCTTTGAGGACAAAGATCCTGTTTAGGGGTAAATGCTTTGACAATCCGTCAATTTATGGTTTATATTTTATTCTCAAATATTATTTAAAAACATTATTTAAATGTTATATTATGAACTTACTTATTTTTGGGAAGAAATTTAGATTTACGTCTTGAAGTAGCATCGACTACATCTAAACCGGAGGATTCTACGTTACGTGCTTACGTTTACATACACCGTTTTGGTGACAGTCCGACATTTCAGAAAATAAATTTGTCCGTGAATATTATTTTGAGATTTTAAATTTGTGTTGGTTCATAAACTCACAAATTTACGAGAAGAGATTAGGACTTACGATTATAATTTAACGTCCTTTACGACTAAACCGGAAACCTTAGGATTACGTATTTACGTTTTTGAACTCCGTTTTTGATGAGACAATTTTTATTAGATTCGTTTTGTGCCGTTGATTCATAATTTATAAAAACGTTTTTGTAAAACGACCTGAGGGCACGCAAATCGAGGAAACTAGAATCGAGGAATACCCGTAAATTAGCGGGATGGGACAAAACAAGTTTATCCCACCCCACAAACACATGGGACGGCCAAAGAGGACACCACTTCCATGATGTGGCACCCTTATAACATGTAGCTTACACTTGTAAGCATTAGCTTAACAAGTAAGCTACTTATCCCACCTAAACTAGCAAAACCACTAACCCTTTACCATTTACTTCCATACTACATGCAAAAAAGCTCACACATACTCTCTCTCTCTACACTTGCCGTCTCACAAACACCATCAAACACCATCAAACACCCCATTTGATATTTTCTAGCCACAAATCTCATGTTATCTAACCATATTATGGAGAAACCTTGAAGCCTTGATTGTTTGGTGGCCATATTAACAACAAAGGAGGTGATTTGATTGTGTCCTAGGGCTAATTTATTAACAAACTATCTTGGTGGTTGATGATCTTGGAGATATATTTGGTGTTCATCAAGTTGTTGTCATCCAAAAATAAGATATAATCTTGGTTGGTAAAGAAGATCATCCTTTCCATTTCTCTTGTTATTTTTGTAAAGATCAAATCTATTTTCTTTCTTATTGTATATGTATATGATGAATATATGATGATAAAAATGTTGTGTGGGGATCAAGTGTTGATAAACATGATTAAAAAGATGAATAACCATAAGAAACAAGGCTAAAATCTTGCTTAAATTGTTGGTTGTATAAAAACAGTAAGTAACCAAGTCTTAAACTGATAAAATTGCATGGTGAAATCCATTTACAGTAAGTTTTATATGTTATACACATGTGAGAGTTGGCCATGCAATGGAATCATCAAAATGAGTGAGACATGATCAAAACAAGATGAGTGTACCAATCTGAATAGTCTATTCTGTAGGGACTGTTAAGGATAGTTAGACATGGAATGAGAAGTAGCTATAACTAACTTATTTGTAGCACATAATATGAAGTTTATGCCATCCAAAAATGAGCTTCTATCTCCTTATAGAACTCAAGATATGATAAAAATGGTGAAGATGAAACTAAAAATCAGATTTTGAAGAATTAATGTTTAATACTATTATATAAGCACTCAAAATAATATAGTATAAAATGTGAATTAAAACCCACTAACTTATAAATTTCATTTATATAAGGTTAAATAAATGGACACTTTATAAAAATAGTAGTTGAATAAGATTTATAAGTTATAAAAATTATAAACATGATTTTTACGACTTTTTCGGCTGTTACCGTAAATTAACGTTTTTCGTCAATTAAAACTTAGACGATCAAACCCGTCTAATGTAAAGTTTTTAAAAGTCATATACTGATATATAAGTACCTAATACAAGTAAAAACCGATAAAACCCGAACTATATGACATACGGACATTAACGAGCTAAGTTAGCATATTTGGACTAATAATTTAACTAAATAAATTAAACACTTATGAAAATTACTTATTGGGCTTAACCCATTTGGGCCCAACATGTAAAGTATAAATACTGATAATACAAGTATAAAATGGATTAATACAAGTTAAAGAACTTATAATAAGCTTATTGGACTTAAAATATGTAAATAGGTAAAACTAGTAAACTAGTAAGAAGTTACCAACACATAAACACTAAAATGAGTAAATAAGAATATATAAACCCACTTGATCATCATCATATGTATAAAATCATCATATGTATACATAATTGTTATTTTTATAAAGTCATTGGACAAGAGTCTAAGACAAGTGTTATTTGTCTAGGTTTACGTGATTGAAGCACGTACCGTACATCCGAACTACCGATAACCCGCTTTTCCACATCAACGTGAGTTCATAGCCTCACACTCTTTTAAATCCTTTTGTGAAATGTTTTATAAACCCGCGAGGGAGATAACATGTTAGTTTTTATGAAATAGGACTCTAGTTGTCCCGATTGTTTGTTTATTGATTTGGACCCGAATGATTGTATGACCCGATGAATGATTAAATGACCCGATAGATGAAATGAAATGGATTATTAAAGTTAGGTTATGTCACAAAAAGTCTCATTAGCATGAATTGTGAACTACCGGGATTTGGTAGACGCTTATGCATATAATAGTACTATTTGGGGACGATCACCCCAGTTCGCGCCTTGACGGTTGATCCCCGTCGTGCCACATTGATTGGTAAGCGAATTTATGTATGAGAAGATTTACACAAGCGTGATTATTGTGACGACACGCTAATTTAGATGGGCAAAATGAGTTTCGGGCTAGCTACCCGTTGTTTGTTGTAGTAAGGTAACAATGTCATGCGGCTTATAATAATCCAAAAATAACGAAATACTGCAATAGGCACCGAATTACGATATATTGCCTGACTAGCAATACAGGGTCTTATTATTGATATTAAGTTCGTGTTTTGGTTTTATATAACCATATTCATATAACAGTTTTTATTTAATCTATACAACGTTATAAAGCGTATTGTATGATGTTTTTAACGACAATGGTTCGTATAATGATTTTGAAGGCGAAAGCCTATATTATGATTTTGATAAGGATTTGTATAAAATGACTTTGGCTATTTTATGGCCTATTAAAATGATTTGTACAAAATGATTTTCGGTAATAGTTTTATACCGATGTTATATTGATGGATTTCATTAAACTCTATGAATTCACTCGGCGTTTTCGCTGACCTTTTCTTTTAACATGTTTTATCTCAGGTACTTGAAGGTAATTCTCGGGAAGACAACAAGAATTCATGGCCCGCACTTAAATAATAATTTCCATTCAAATGCTTTGTAAAACTTGTATGAAATACAATGACTTGGGACCTATGTAAATTTGATATTTATGAATGAAAATGCTTTATTAATAAACGACGCGATTTTTAAACGTTGTCTATGATGTGAGTAATGTGCTATCCCGTAACACCAACGAGTCTTCCGCTGTATTGAATTATGTAAATTTGGGGGTGTTACAGTTGATATTCTCTTCGTGAGATGATTCAAACTCGGGTCAAAAGACTTGATGCCTCGGTGACACACAAAATACTCCGATGCACCAAACTGCCGTTAAAAAAAGATATACGACACTTTTCATGTGAACAAATGTAAAAGTCGAGTACTTAAATACATCACAAAACCATACTCTTACTGTTTAAGAGTATATAGGTTTTTTTAATAAAAGAGTTACCGTTTCATAAAATCATACTCTTTACGAGTATATAGTTATTTAATAAAAGAGTTATCGTTTCATTAAAAATTATGTCTCACATTACATCTCCACGCTTTTTTTTGTTTGTTGAAGAGAAAATATAAAATATACTAGCCATCTCAAAAATATTTATCCATCTTCTTTGTGACAATCTAACATTTTCAGGTAGTGAAATATTTTCTCGTATAATATTTTGAAACTTATTTTTATGTTGATTGACGAACTCACAATTTACGGATTTAAATTTGGGCTTACGTGCATAATTTGGCGTCTTTTACGACTAAACCGGAAACCTTAGGATTACGTATTTACGTTTTTGAACTCCGTTTTTGATGAGACAATTTTTATTGGATTCGTTTTGTGACGTTGATTCATAATTTATAAAAACGTTTTTCGTAAAACGACCCGAGGGCACGCAAATCGAGAAAACTAGAATTGAGAAATACCCGTAAACTAGTGAGATGGGACAAAACACATTGTCCCACCCCACTAGCATGGTTTGGACGGCAACATGACACCACACCATGAAGGTGGCATCAAGTTAGCTTAACTTACACCAAGTGTAAGCTAGCTTACACCTTAAGCCTTTTACCATTCCACTAACTAGCAAAACTAGCTACTTGTTTTCTCATTCCATCTTTCTCACATGCAAACCAATATCAAACTCTCTCAAAATCTCCCCTTTGCCGTTCAAAATAAACCAACAAACACCCCATTTGATCTCTTCTAGCCATGAACCACATGTTTACTAGCTCTATTAAGGAGTTATCTTGAAGCCTTGCTCATTTGGTGGCCATATTAACATCTTTGGAGGTGATTTTCTTGTGTCCTAGGGCTGATTTTCCAACCTATGTTCTTGATATTTGATGGTCTTGGAGATACTTATTATGTTCATCAAGTTCTTGTCTTCCTAAAACAAGAAATCCACTTGGTTGGTAAAGAAGATCATCCTCTCCATTTTTCTCTTGTTATTTTGTAAAAAACACATGTATTTTCTTTCATTTTGTATATGTATATGATGTATATATGATGATAAAAATGTTGTGTGGGGATCAAGTGTTGATAAATATGCTTAAAAAGGATGATAACTATAAGAAATGAAGCTAAAATCTTGATTATTTAGTTGGCTGTGTAAAAACAGTAGATAACTAAAGGATGAACTGATAAAATTGCATGGTTTGATCCATTTACAGTAAGTATAAGATGTTATACACATGTGAGAGTTGACCATGCAATGGAATCAAAATAATGAGTGAGATATGATCAAAACAAGTTAGGTGGTCTAATCTGAATAAGCAGTTTTGTAGGGACTGTTAAGGCATGATAAACTTAAAATGGGCAGTAGCTATAACTAAGTTAAATGTAGCACATAATATGAAGAAAATGTCACCTAAAAATGAGCTTCTAATTCATTATAGAACTCTAGATATGTTAAAAATGGTGAACATGAAGTTAAAAATCAGATTTTTGGAAATAATGTTTATTATTATTATATAAGCACTCACATTTTAATGTATAAAATGTAAAAATAAAAACCCACTAACTTATAAAACTTACTTATATAAATATATAAAAGGTTAATTGAATGGGTAAATTATATAAATGGTGGTGAAATAATATTTATAAGTAATAAAAACTATAAACTTGATTTTTACGACTTTTTCGGCTATCGCCGTAAAATTAACGTTTTTCGCCAAATAAAACCTAGACGACCAAACCCGTCTAATGTAAAGTTTATAAAAGTCATATACTGATGTATAGGTAACTAAGACAAGTAAAAACCGATAAAACCCGAACTATAAGAATTACGGACATTTACGAGCTAACTAAACATATTGGACTAATAATTGGACTTAATAAGATAAAAACTTGTAAAAAGAACTTATTTGGCTTAACCCATTTGGGCCCAACATGAAAAGTATATATATACTGATAATATAAGAATAAAATGGATTAAAACAAGTTAAAGAACTTATAAAAGGCTTAATGGACTTAAAATAGGTAAATAGGTAAAACTAGCGAACTAGTAAGACGTTACCAAAACGTAAACACTAAAATGAGTAGACAAGGATGTATAAACCCACTTGATCATCATCATATGTACAAAATCATCATATGTATATTGTTATTTCGATAAAAGTCATTGGACCGAGTCTAAGACCGATTATTATTTATATAGGTTTCCGTGACCGAAGCACGCCCGTAGCCGATAATCCGCCTTTCATTAACAACGTGAGTTCATAGCCTCACACTCTTTTAAATGTTTTATAAAATGATTTGTAAACCCGCGAGGGAGATAACATGCTAGATTTTTTATAAAAATAGAACACAAGTAGTCCCGATTGTATGCTTAATGATATGGACCCGAACGATGCTATGACCCTATAAACGAGACTAAAAGGATTATTAGTAGTTAGGTTATGTCACTTAAAGTCCCATTAGCATAAATTGTGAACTGCCGGGATTTGGTAGACGCTTATGCATTTGATAGTACTATTTGGGGACGATCACCCCAGTTCGCGCCTTGACGGTTGATCCCCGTCGTACCACATTGATTGGTAAGCGAATTTATGTATGAGAAGATTCCATAGCGTGATTTTTGTGACGACACGCTAACTTAGATGGGCAAATTGTTTGTCGGGTTCGCGACCCGCTGTTTTCATAGTAAGGTAACAATGTCATGCGGCTAATAATAATCCTAATCCAAATAAAAATGTATCCTATATACGATAACGACGCTATTACGATGAATATATTACCTATCATGGTAATATAGAGACTACGGTCTCATGGACGGTTTAAGATGTATGCTGGATATATATTGCCTGACTAGCAATATGAGGACTTACTTCCGATATTATGCTTGTGTTCTGATTTTAAATGATTGTTTTATATAACGGTTTTTATTAAACTCTATGAATTCACTCGGCATTCGCTGATATGATTTTTGCATGTTTTTATCTCAGGTGCTTGAAGGTAATCCGGATGGAGATCGACTCTGATGGCCCACATAATATGAAAAATGTTCATTCGATCTATGTTTTGTAAACTAAATGACCTGTATAATTTGGGACCTGTTGTACGCTTTTAAAACTTTTTATCGAATGAATGTATGTTAAACCTTGAACAACCATTTTTATGTGTTGTCTATGATTGGAGTTATTGTGCTATCCCGTAACACTCTGAAAGACCCTTCCGCTGTACCGATACGAAAAATGAGAGTGTTACAGTTTGGTACCAGAGCTCTCGTTATAGAGAACAAAGGATTTAAAAAAAAACCAAGGTTTTGAACAAAACTTTTCAAAATCTTTTGACAATGAACATTTGAGAAAATATTTGAAAAATCTTTTGACTATAACGGTGCCAGAGATCTCCGACGTTACCAACAAGCCCTATTGAGAAGATATATATTTTGATATATATAATTTAATTTATATATATGTATATATCGTGATTTCATTATGTAATTGTTTAACTAGTATGTTATCCTAATACGAGATATATATATATATATATATATATATATATATATATATATATATATATATATATATATATATATATATATATATATATATATATATATAAATGCAGATTGTCATGGCTGGCCCTAATATTCCTGTAGAAAACCATGCTATTCCCGAACCTAATATAGAAGATGATCCTTATTTAGACTTAGTAGATTATGATATCGATGATGAGGAGGAACCATTTGAGGATCCTGAGCCCGAGTTAGGACTAGGAGATCAGATTGCCCCTCAGGTTGACTTGGTAGAGAATGAGATTGAGAATGTGGATATTGAGAATGTTGATATTGAGAATGATGATGAGATTGGGTTAGATAATTTAGATGATGAGATTGACGACCAGGATGTCGAGGAGGATGTAGGTATAGATGTTGAGGTTGATGACGATCAGGAAGCTGAGCTTATTTATCCTTATGATGTTCCAGAGGGCGAGCCTTTGCCCCCACCAGTTTGTTTGTCTGATTCTGAGGAGGAGTTACCTAGGGATGAAATGTCTGAATCGTCTGAATCTGATTCTGAATCAGAGGAGGATGAGGATGATGATGCACCTGACGGTACGGATGGTATTGCTACTCGTAGACGTGAGATAGGAGAGTCGTCTAGTACTCGAGAGGCTATTCATATTGATGGTCTTGCACCATGGGCCTTGAGACGTGATATAGATGCTTCCTGTGTTAAGAGTTGTGTGACAGAGGTTGGATTAGGTGTTGTTCAGACTCAGGTTGCTTATTTGGAGTCGAAGACTAAGGTTAGCGAGAAAGAGCGAGAACTGCTTAGTTTGGATTTGAGTGATGTAGAACGTGGTTTGAATGAGGCTTTTAGGAGGTTATCGGTGTTGGAAAGTGGTGAGTATGCTGCTATGAAAAGAAAGGTGAATACTATGGAGATTCAGTTGAGTGTGGCTCATGCGATGCGTGAGAAAGATGAAAAGGAGTTGAATATATCCGTGGGATGGAACAGTAGATTTTATGCTGACATGGTTGAAAGAGGAGTAATCCGTAAGCGCCCAGCTGAAGATGTGTCTAGTGATCGTCCGACGAAGATTCAGAAGACGATGGATGATGGACCATCTGGCGGTTCTCAGTAGACCAGTCTGTATTTAGTAGTGACCTTTATATCTTTTGTGCTTGTAGCTTTGACTGAACCGACTTGTTAGTAATAGACTTGGCACGAATTTTGAGTGTGTATAGTGCTAGAACTTTGATATGGGATGTACTAAGACAATACTTTTGTTTCAAATCGAATGAAATATGTATCTTGTCTTGAATTCCATATTGTGCCTTATTTGTATCTTGATTATGAATTCGATCCATATTATATGAATCCTTTGTTGGGTGAATGCTTAATACTTTGAAATTGTGGAATTATAGAACTATGCCGCCCAAGAAGGCTGTGACTGAGGATGATGTACGTAGGATTATTACGTAGCAAGTTACCGCATCTATGACTGAATTTATGGCAAATGCTAGAAATGAAGCTGGCGGTAGTGGAGCTGGCGGTAGTGGAATTGGCGGTACTAATGTGAATGTGAATGCTAATAATGTGAATGCTAATGCTGGAGGAAATGTAGGAGGACTTGGAACTAATGCACCTGAAGTTGGTGGCTGTACTTATGTGACATTCATGAAGTGTGAACCTCTACCTTTTAATGGAAATGAAGGTGCTGTAGGACTAAGCCAGTGGATTGAGAAGATAGAATCGGTGTTTCGGATTAGTAAGTGTAAGGAGGAAGATAAGGTGACTTTTGCTATGGCTACCCTTAAAGGTCGTGTGTTGACTTGGTGGAACGGGAGAATTGCTTTCATGGGTCTTGATGCTGCTAATGCTACTCCTTGGGCTGAAATTAAGAAGTGGATGACTTTGGAGTTTTGTCCTTGTAGTGTGATCATTAGGTTAGAACAAGAGTTGATTCATTTGAGAATGAAAGGTGTGGACATCGATAGTTACACGAATCGATTCCATGAGTTAGCCTTGCTATGTCCTCGATTGGTTGAACCCGAAGAGATCCGAATTGAGCAATATGTTAAAGGGTTGACCAGGAATATCCGGGGGGACGTGACATCATCTAAACCACTGACCATTGATGATGCTGTTCGAATGGCTTACCAACTCATTGGACAGATAATTCAGGATAGGGAAGATGAAGCCCGTGTAGGTGAGAAAAGAAAGGGAGACGGTGATCGTGTAGATAGAGGTGATAATAGGAAGAATTTCAATCGCCGTCAGAACCAGAGAAAGGGAAATGAAAATGCTCTTACCTACAACACACCGCGCAACGATGATAGATGTCCTAAGTGTGGCAACAAGAGGCATGCTGGCGACTGCTGGAAGTGCCAAAATTGCGGAAAGCTTGGACACAAGGTTGAAAGGTGTAAGAAGGGAACCATTTGCTTCAACTGTAATGAGGAAGGTCATAGGAAATCGGAATGCCCCAAGTTGAAAGCGATTGTACCTGGAAGAAACCCCCAGGGTGGTATCTACCAACTTGGAACAATTGAGGTGAAGAAAGAGGATCCGAATGTCGTTACCGGTATGTTTTTACTCAACAATCATTATGCTGTTGCTTTATTCGATTCGGGTGCCGATAGGAGCTTTGTATCCACTAAATTTAGTGCCTTTATTGATATTGAACCTATTGAGATAAGTACCAGTTACGAGGTGGAATTGGCTGATGGTAAATTAGTAAAAACTAATAAGCTATTAGAAGGATGCTCTCTAAATCTCTTGAACCATTCCTTTCCGATTGATTTGATGTTGATAGAATTAGGTAGTTTTGATATTATTATTGGTATGGATTGGTTGTCGTTGAATAATGCTACTATTTTATGTGGAGAGAAGAAGGTTAAGATTCCTCTTAGGAATAGGACGTTAATAATTGATGGTAGTCGAGGTGAATCCCGTTTGAAAATCGTTTCATGTATTAAAGTCCAAAAGTACATCAGGAACGGTTGTGAGTTATTCTTAGCTCAAGTGACCAGGAATGAGTCTAGGGAGAAACGATTGGAAGATGTACCTATTATTTGTGAATTTCCTGAGGTATTTCCTAAAGATTTACCCGGACTTCCACCGATAAGGCAAGTAGAGTTTCAAATCATTTAATTCCTGGTGCTGCACCGGTGGCACGTGCGCCTTACCGATTAGCCGCTTCTGAATTAAAGGAGTTATCTGAGTAACTTAAGGAGTTGTCTGATAAAGGTTTTATTCGACCGAGCTCGTCGCCTTGGGGAGCTCCAGTCTTGTTCGTTAAGAAGAAGGATGGATCTTTTCGTATGTGCATTGATTATAGGGAACTGAATAAGTTGACAATTAAAAATCGATATCCTTTACCTAGGATTGATGATTTGTTTGATCAACTGCAAGGATCTAGTGTGTATTCTAAGATAGACTTGCGGTCAGGATATCACCAACTTCGCGTCCGTGAAGAAGATATTCCTATAACTGCATTTAGAACTCGTTATGGACACTATGAATTTCAAGTAATGCCATTTGGGTTAACTAACGCACCTGCGGTTTTCATGGATTTAATGAATCGAGTGTGCAAGCCCTACTTGGATAAATTTGTGGTTGTGTTTATTGACGATATTCTGATCTATTCTAAGAATGAAGATGAACATAGAGAACATTTGAGGATTGTTTTGAAATTGCTGAAGGATGAAAGGTTGTATGCTAAGTTTTCGAAGTGTGATTTCTGGTTAGATTATGTGCAATTTCTTGGTCATGTGATTAACAGAGATGGAATTCATGTTGATCCTGCAAAAGGTTGAAGCTATTAAGAATTGGTCTGCACCGACAACGCCAACGAAAGTGCGACAGTTCTTAGGATTGGCTGGCTATTATAGGCGATTCATTAAAGAATTTTTTTTGATAGCTAAACCCTTGACTAAGCTTACTCAGAAGAATAAACCTTTCGTTTGGGGAAGTGATGAAGATGGAGCATTTCAGACATTGAAGCAAAAATTATGTAGTGCGCCAATCTTATCATTACCCGACGGGAGTGAAGATTTTGTAGTGTATTGTGATGCATCTCTTAGAGGTTATGGAGCTGTTTTGATGCAGAGAGAGAAAGTGATAGCTTATGCTTCTAGGCAATTAAGGAAGAGTGAGGAGAATTATACTACTCATGATCTTGAGTTAGGAGCTGTAGTCTTTGCTCTTAGGTTGTGGAGACATTATCTGTATGGCACCAAGTGTACGGTATTCACCGATCACAAAAGCCTACAGTATATTCTCGACCAGAAGGAATTGAACATGAGGCAACGAAGATGGATAGAGTTGTTAAGTGATTATGATTGTGATATAAAATATCACCCAGGAAAAGCCAATGTTGTTGCCGATGCGTTAAGTAGGAAAGATAGAGAGCCTATCAGGGTGCGTTCTCTAGTCTTGACCGTGCACAATAATTTGCCTGAGCAAATTAGAAATGCGCAAATAGAAGCTTGTAAGAAGGAGAATTTTGTTAATGAAGGGTTCCGAGGAGAAGGAGATCCTTTAGAGGTTAGAGCTGATGGAGTGAAATGCTTAAGAGGTCGTATGTGGATACCTAAGTTTGGCGGCTTAAGAGACTTGATTATGTTAGAATCCCATAAATCTAAGTATTCCATTCATCCGGGATCTGATAAGATGTACCATGATTTGAAGAAGTTGTACTGGTGGCCGAATATGAAAGCTGACATAGTTATGTATGTTCTTCAATGCTTGACTTGTGCTAGAGTTAAAGCCGAACATCAAAAGCCATCAGGACTACTTCAACAGCCAAATATTCCTGAATGGAAGTGGGAGCAAATTACGATGGACTTTATCACCAAGCTTCCTAGAACATCATCTGGAAACAATTCGATTTGGGTTATTGTCGACAGACTGACCAAATCAGCACACTTCATTCCAGTTAAGGAGCAGTTCTCACTAGAGAAGCTGACTCGAATATACCTTGATAATGTTGTATGCAAGCATGGAGTGCCTGTATCGATCATTTCAGATCGAGATCCTAGATTCGCATCGAATTTTTGGAAATCTCTCCAAAGATCTTTGGGAACGAATCTCGATATGAGCACTGCTTATCACCCCCAGACTGATGGGCAGAGTGAAAGGACGATACAAACACTGGAAGATATGTTGAGAGCTTGTGTGTTATACTTTAGTAAGAATTGGGATAAACATTTGTCGTTAGCAGAGTTTTCGTATAACAATAGTTACCATTCTAGTATTAAGGCTGCACCGTTTGAAGCTTTGTATGGTAGGAAGTGTAGATCTCCTGTATGTTGGAGTGAAGTTGGGGATACCCAGCTCACGGGACCGGAATTGATCCGGGAGACTACGGAGATGATAGTTAAGATTAAGAATAGGTTGCTGACTTCCCGTAGTAGACAAAAAAGTTACGCGGATGTGCGGCGGAAGCCAATGGAGTTTGAAGTGGGTGACCGAGTAATGTTGAAGGTATCGCCATGGAAAGGCGTTATAAGATTTGGAAAGCGAGGAAAATTGAATCCCCGTTATATTGGACCCTTTAAGATTTTACTAGAGTAGGTCCGGTGGCTTACAAACTAGAGTTACCCCCAGAACTTCATGGTGTTCACAACACATTCCATGTATCTAATCTGAAGAAATGTCTAGCAGTGAGTGATGAGAAAATTCCGTTAGGTAAGGTTCGAATAGATGGGAAGTTTCATTTTATCGAAGAGCTCGTAGAAGTCATGGACCATGAGGTAAAGCAACTGAAACAAAGTCGGATACCTATTGTCAAGATCCGATGGAATTCAAAGCATGGACCGGAGTATACTTGGGAACGAGAGGATGAAATGTGGAAGAAATATCCGCACCTCTTCGATTTCAATAAGAAACGGACATCCAAATGAAATGGATCACGAGGACGTTGATCCCTTTTAGGAGGAAAAGCTGTGACAATCTAACATTTTCAGGTAGTGAAATATTTTCTCGTATAATATTTTGAAACTTATTTTTATGTTGATTGACGAACTCACAATTTACGGATTTAAATTTGGGCTTACGTGCATAATTTGGCGTCTTTTACGACTAAACCGGAAACCTTAGGATTACGTATTTACGTTTTTGAACTCCTTTTTTGATGAGACAATTTTTATTGGATTCGTTTTGTGACGTTGATTCATAATTTATAAAAACGTTTTTCGTAAAACGACCCGAGGGCACGCAAATCGAGAAAACTAGAATCGAGAAATACCCGTAAACTAGTTAGATGGGACAAAACACATTGTCCCACCCCACTAGCATGGTTTGGACGGCAACATGACACCACACCATGAAGGTGGCATCAAGTTAGCTTAACTTACACCAAGTGTAAGCTAGCTTACACCTTAAGCCTTTTACCATTCCACTAACTAGCAAAACTAGCTCCTTGTTTTCTCATTCCATCTTTCTCACATGCAAACCAACATCAAACTCTCTCAAACTCTCCCCTTTGCTGTCCAAAATAAACCAACAAACACCCCATTTGATCTCTTCTAGCCATGAACCACATGTTTACTAGCTCTATTAAGGAGTTATCTTGAAGCCTTGCTCATTTGGTGGCCATATTAACATCTTTGGAGGTGATTTGCTTGTGTCCTAGGGATGATTTTCCAACCTATGTTCTTGATATTTGATGGTCTTGGAGATACTTATTGTGTTCATCAAGTTCTTGTCTTCCTAAAACAAGAAATCCACTTGGTTGGTAAAGAAGATCATCCTCTCCATTTTTCTCTTGTTATTTTGTAAAGAACAAATATATTTTCTTTCATTTTGTATATGTATATGATGTATATATGATGATAAAAATGTTGTGTGGGGATCAAGTGTTGATAAATATGCTTAAAAAGGATGATAACTATAAGAAATGAAGCTAAAATCTTGATTATTTAGTTGGCTGTGTAAAAACAGTTGATAACTAAAACATGAACTGATAAAATTGCATGGTTTGATCCATTTACAGTAAGTAGAAGATGTTATACACATGTGAGAGTTGGCCATGCAATGGAATCAAAATAATGAGTGAGATATGATCAAAACAAGTTAGGTGGTCTAATCTGAATAAGCAGTTTTGTAGGGACTGTTAAGGCATGATAAACTTAAAATGGGCAGTAGCTATAACTAAGTTAAATGTAGCACATAATATGAAGAACATGTCACCCAAAAATGAGCTTCTAATTCATTATAGAACTCTAGATATGTTAAAAATGGTGAACATGAAGTTAAAAATCAGATTTTTGGAAATAATGTTTATTATTATTATATAAGCACTCACATTTTAATGTATAAAATGTAAAAATAAAAACCCACTAACTTATATAAATATATAAAAGGTTAATTGAATGGGTAAATTATATAAATGGTGGTGAAATAATATTTATAAGTAATAAAAACTATAAACTTGATTTTTACGACTTTTTCGGCTATCGCCGTAAAATTAACGTTTTTCGCCAAATAAAACTTAGACGACCAAACCCGTCTAATGTAAAGTTTATAAAAGTCATATACTGATGTATAGGTAACTAAGACAAGTAAAAACCGATAAAACCCGAACTATAAGAATTACGGACATTTACGAGCTAACTAAACATATTGGACTAATAATTGGACTTAATAAGATAAAAACTTGTAAAAAGAACTTATTGGGCTTAACCCATTTGGGCCCAACATGAAAGGTATATATATACTGATAATATAAGTATAAAATGGATTAAAACAAGTTAAAGAACTTATAAAAGGCTTAATCGACTTAAAATAGGTAAATAGGTAAAACTAGCGAACTAGTAAGACGTTACCAAAACGTAAACACTAAAATGAGTAGACAAGGATGTATAAACCCACTTGATCATCATCATATGTACAAAATCATCATATGTATATTGTTATTTCGATAAAAGTCATTGGACCGAGTCTAAGACCGATTATTATTTATATAGGTTTCCGTGACCGAAGCACGCCCGTAGCCGATAATCCGCCTTTCATTAACAACGTGAGTTCATAGCCTCGCACTCTTTTAAATGTTTTATAAAATGATTTGTAAACCCGCGAGGGAGATAACATGCTAGATTTTTATAAAAATAGAACACAAGTAGTCCCGATTGTATGCTTAATGATATGGACCCGAACGATGCTATGACCCTATAAACGAGACTAAAAGGATTATTAGTAGTTAGGTTATGTCACTTAAAGTCCCATTAGCATGAATTGTGAACTGCCGGGATTTGGTAGACGCTTATGCATTTGATAGTACTATTTGGGGACGATCACCCCAGTTCGCGCCTTGACGGTTGATCCCCGTCGTACCACATTGATTGGTAAGCGAATTTATGTATGGGAAGATTCCATAGCGTGATTTTTGTGACGACACGCTAACTTAGATGGTCAAATTGTTTGTCGGGTTCGCGGCCCGCTGTTTTCATAGTAAGGTAACAATGTCGTGCGGCTAATAATAATCCTAATCCAAATAAAAATGTATCCTATATACGATAACGACGCTATTACGATGAATATATTACCTATCATGGTAATATAGAGACTACGGTCTCATGGACGGTTTAAGATGTATGCTGGATATATATTGCCTGACTAGCAATATGAGGACTTACTTCCGATATTATGCTTGTGTTCTGATTTTAAATGATTGTTTTATATAACAGTTTTTATTAAACTCTATGAATTCACTCGGAATTCGCTGATATGATTTTTGCATGTTTTTATCTCAGGTGCTTGAAGGTAATCTGGATGGAGATCGACTCTGATGGCCCACATAATATTAAAAATGTTCAGTCGATATATGTTTTGTAAACTAAATGACCTGTATAATTTGGGACCTGTTGTACGCTTTTAAAACTTTTTATCGAATGAATGTATGTTAAACCTTGAACAACCATTTTTATGTGTTGTCTATGATTAGAGTTATTGTGCTATCCCGTAACACTCTGAAAGACCCTTCCGTTGTACCGATACGAAAAATGAGAGTGTTACATTCTTCCCTCGCCTCTTACCCTCTCCCCTCTCACACTCTTAAGTTGAGAATCATAAAAAATATCTCCCCTCCTCGGTCTCTCATTTCTTACTGAACATGTGTACACACTACTTGTTTTTCTTACAACATAGATGATGTGTTACAAAAGTTTAAAGTTTTTAAACTAGTTTCAACCGATAGTATTACTAACACACGGAAAAACTATACTTTTTTGTTTATAATAAAGTAATGACAAGACCTGATCGTTCCATATGATTTTTGTTACCAATTAAAATCAAATATATATATATATAGTGTCACAAATTCTAAAGATTTAGTTTCAAACAAAGATTTAAAGGAGTGTATGGTTTAGGCCGAGAGCCATGAAAAAAACATCTAAAATTGATAGATTATATGCACACAAACAAGATACGAAGACAAGTAATGAGGGTTAGTCATACAAGTATCATCTATTAAATATAAAAAGAAATTCTTTCAACCTATAAATATCATCATATCAAATGCATAAATTTTTGTTTGTGTTGTGTTGGGAAATATTCATTTACACTTAGTACCGTTAGTTATAGTCAAAGTACAACTAGTATTGGTTTGTACTCCTATTGTTATTTTGTAATAGTTAGTACTGGTAGTTGTTTGTGATAGTATCGGTAGATAGATATGTACGAGTTATAATAGGAATAGATATGCATAGAATGTACAAGAATAGTGTAAGCCCATTAGGGTTCTATAGTTCTTTGTTGTATAAAAGGAACTCACGACTATTGAGAAATATATAACTCACACAGCTTTTTGATCAATAAACGATTAATAGTTAGTATATTTCTTGTGTTCTTCCTAGAATTAGTAAGTTAGATTCCGCCTAACTTATCATTGTTTAGTCTGAGTTTCTCTAGTGCTTAGTTTGTTTATCAATCTAGTCACAATACTTAACAGGCTGAAGATCTATTCATTGGGATAAACAAGTGGTATCAAAGCTTGTTTAGAAACTCTGAATAAGAAGAACTAACCCTTACACACATAATCACCTTTACTTCACTAAGACAAACCTTTCAATGGCCATAGAAGAAATCCACTAAAAGCCAAACAGAAAGAGAAAATGATGAAGAACTTTCAGAAACTGAACATGGTATTGATGGAGAAGATGATCGCTCACAGAAGGACAAAAATCCTCCTGATGCACCTGCATATGTCCCATATACCATCTCCTCTATCAAACTTCCATTCCTTACCACATATAATTATGATACGTGGGCCATGAAAATGGAACACTATCTAAACAACACTGACTACACCTGGTGGGAAGTTATTCAGAAGGCGAATGGGAAGGTTAATGTAGTCATTACAGCGGATTGCTCAATGAAGATTCTTCTTTCATAGACTGCTGCTGAAATTCAAGATAGAGAGAAGGAAAGAAAGGCTAGGACTACTTTAGCGCCATGGCCTTACCAAAAGATTATCTAGCAAGTTTTCATCATTATAATGATGCTAAGATCATGAGGCATGCTATCAAGTTAAGATTTGGTGGAAACACTAAATCTAAAAATATGAAGAAGTCTTTGTTGAAGCAACAGTCTGAAAGATTTACAATATCTAGCTCAGAAGGAATTCATAAAGGGTATGACATAGTTCATAAGTTGTTGACTTAGTTGGAAACACATGGTGCTGGTGTTTCTATAAAAGACGCAAATATGAAGTTTCTAAGATCGGTACCGCCTGAATGGAAACCTTCCTCTTTGAATTTCATGACCAAAGATGATATTGATAATATCTCATTTGATGATGTGTATAGCAATTTGAAGTATTTGAATCTGATATTAAAGGGGTTACTATATCATCATCAAGCACACCAAACGTGGCGTTTGTGTTTGAGAACTCTAGCGGTACTTCACATTATGGTACCGCCAGAGGTTATTCCCCTACTGCTTGATCTAATGGAAAGAAGACAACATCATGTAATGATTATATCATATATTCTTTCTTTTCAAATCAATAATAGTGGACTTAAGATGAATTGTGATGATCTGGATCAACTGGATGATTCTAATTTGGAGGAGATGGACTTAAGGTAGCAAGCAGCTATGATATTTGTGAGGTTGAACATATTTTTTAAAAAACCAGGAAGAAGGCTACACTTTGATTCAAAGGAACCTCTTAGTTTTGATAAATCAAAGGTAGAGTGTTATAACCGTCGCAAGCATGGACACTTTACGAGGGAGTGCACGACTAAAAAAGTTGAATGGAATCCAAGGTATACTAGAAGTGTGTTCAAAAGCACTGAGAGATCTACACAACAAGGAGCCCCCAAGGCATTAATAGTTGTTGATGGATCTGTAATTGGACTGTAGATCCAGAATCAAAAGAACGTGCTATAAAGGTTATCTCTCAAAATGGCCATGGATCAGACAGTGAGGTACAAACTTGTTCTAAAACATGTGCGAATAAATTCAATAGTCTTTAAAAGTATTTGATGAACAATGTGAAAAAATAAGTGATGATGGTTTTGAGATAATATCTTATGAAAAAGCATTGAAAAGGTTGAAGCTAATCTTGTTCTTTATCAAAAAAGTCAACAAGTTTATGAAGAAAGGATTAGGTCTTTGTCTCTTAGTTTTAATGAAAAAAAAATTGAACTTAAAACAACTAACAAACAGCTTTCTAATACTTTAAAGGAAAAAAAGGATTTAAAGGTTAAGCTTAAAAATGAAAAGGATTTTTTTTTTCAATAGGCAAAATTATTCTAAGGGTTTGGGTAAGCCTATAGATTCTCAAATGAGCTACTATGACAAGGCTTGATTAGGTTATGGGAATAAGGAACCTGTAAGAGTGTTAAGTTATGAAAAAAGAGATGTCAAAAAGTGTGTTTGAAAGCTCTAAAAGTGATAAAGAAAATGTTTCTGCTAACAATAGGTATGTAGAGGGGATGCATAATGTACCCCCTCCTTTGTCAAGAAATTTCATACCTGCTATAAACACTATAGAATTTGATGAGTCTAATGTATGATAAACAAGAGTCAACTACTAGTGATACTAAATTTGACACTAGTAAATACTCTTCATGCACATCTAATTCTATGACATTGACATCTAAAAACATCCCTACACAAGCTGATGTTAAACCTAAGACTGTTTGTGAAACCAAACTGTCTAGTATTCCTCCTTTAATAGAGCATTTTGTCTTTGAAAATAAGCAATCAATTCCTAGTTGTGCTCCACGGCATGTAAAAAATCCTAGAAATACTATGAGTGAGACCACTACACACAATGCAAACACGAGGAGACCTAGCCTAGGATTTAATCATATTAGGACTAAAGTACCTTTTTACCTAACCATGAAAAGGAAAACATGTTTTGCGTGTGGTAGCTTTAATCATTTAGTTAAAGATGGTACCTTTCATGAGGATAGAATTGCTAGACAAATTGCTGCAAACAAGGTTGCTTAGGGTACTAGTCAAAGGGAGTCAAGACATGTAAGTGGAAATTATCCAAGTGTGAATAAACAAAACTTTTCTAATAAATACACTCACCAAAATGCTAATAGGAACTTTGTTCCTAAAAAGGTACTTCTAAGATCTGGAAAAATATCTTTAAGGCCAACTGTTGCAAGTACCGCCAGACCAATTCCATGTACCACTAATCTAAAAACAGTTGTGGACTTGAACTCTAAACAGAAAAGTTTGTTTTTCATAGTAAGACCACACTCTCCAGCCAGAATGTTCTTTTACAACACCAAAGTGACCAACAAGAAATGGGTACCAAGGGGTCAAAGTATTGCTCAAACACCAATAGTAGTTGGGAAAATTGCCAAAGCTAGTCCAACACCTTATACTTGGAATAGGTATAACAAAACTATGACCTTTGAATCCAAGTGTAGCAAACAAGCCAAAGTACCTATAAGAAGTACCAATATATTGTCCGAAACAGATCTAAGCTAGGCATGTCTTGGGTCCCCAAAGAAAACTAATGTTGTTTTCTTTATGTGTGGTACTATTCACACAATTATTTAAAGGACAAAGGTATTATGGATAGTGGATGTTTTAGGATCATGACTGGGAATAAGCATTACCTTGCAGATTATGAAGAATACAAAGGTGGTCAAGTTGCTTTTGGTGGAAGTAAAGAGAGGATTACTAGTAAAGGAAGAATAAATATTGGAAAACTAGAGTTTAAAGAAGTGTTCTTTGTAAAGGAGCTGAATCATTTCAACCTCTTATCTCTCTTTCTCACATATGTGTGACAAGAAGAACAAAGTCCTTTTCACTTACACAGAATGCACGATACTAACTTCAGACTTTGAAATGCCCAAGGAATCTCAAGTATGACAACCCATTGAATTCACAAGTGAGATATATATCATGATTGAATGGAATGAAAAATCCATTAGAAATTTTTGCATTTTGTGTATTACTTGGTAGAATGAACTGTTTCTCACACCTTGAACTATCATATCAACATATTCCTATATGTTGTAAGGCACAATGTATACAACAAGTATAAGTTCTAAAAATTATTTAACAAGTGTACTATGAATAAGAACATCTCAAGTATAACTATGATGCCCTAAATTCCCATAGAAACCGTAAGATCCCTATAAAGGAATTGTAAACTCAAGGATTATAAGAACATGAGTACAAAACATATATAACAATTAATCAAGGATTACAAAAGAGTAATACACTTATCATATGAAAGTATAAAGTTATCCAATAATAAGTAAGTGTAAATCATACAAACCTAAAGTACAAATAAGTGTACATAATAGTCTAAATCATTACCTAGAGACCTTTATAAAACAATATTTCAAGCAATATAATTATACAACAACTATGTATCTATACTCAATACAATATACTAGTTATAATCTACTATATAAAGAAAAGTTAAGCAATCACAAAGTACTAATATTCACTAATCTCAAGCTAATTACAAGAAAATGACTTAAAACCAAGATTAGCATATAAAATCCGTTCTATAATGAATTAAAGTCTAATATTTTGCAACCAATTATAAAACTCAACTAAGTATCATATTAAGGTAATACATTTGTCTCAAGCTAATTTACAAGTTAATTAAGCAAAAAGTACAAGTTATCAAAGCATAGGATCTTAAGCTCCCATAATTAACCCTAGATTATGATTACCCTATATAAACCCTTAAACTAAGAATGTAGAAACCATAGAAGTCATAAACATATCATATAAGCACTAGAATAAGTATACATAAAGATGTAAACTCTAATTACCTAAAATAGAAAGTCATTAGGATTAGTGTAAAACCCGCATGCTTTTACCTTGAATAGTACCCTTACGATAGTACGTACATGATTAGAACTTTCCTTTTATAGCACGTTTATGTTTCATGAACAAGAATTACGAGTATTACATACGTGTTATAACACGATAAGTATTTATTACGTATTAACACACGATAATTATTTCAATAATAATTATAATCACGAACATACGAACATGAAATCATGAACGTAAATTAATCATGAGATAATATTATGTATGTATGTATATTTATTACGAGCACGAATAAATATATTAAGTCACGAACGATAACTAAGTAATCACGTAATTTACGAACACGAGAACACACTTATATTTTTAGACACGAGAAAGGTTCGGGTTACCCTTATGTGGGCCCCTACCCGCGGCTACAACAAGAAACATGGGCCAAGCCTATGTAAAATATACTAACTAGGGAAACAGGGAAAAAACATGTTTCACTATTTACACAATTTAGAAAACAAAGAAAACCCTAATTCTTCCTTTGGTGCTCCTTGGCCGCCGGGTTTACATCACCACAAGTGGTGATTCGGGTTGATTTTAGTCTTTAATTTATTGCAAGGATCGTTGTGTGTTCATCCTCATTCGATTCACGTGATTGGTATAACCTTTAAGTTTTTTCTTTTATGTTTTGATTTGTTTATCACATAAAATCATGAATGTTTTTAATAAACTAATTAAAAAAAGATATAAACATGGTATTTAATCATGGGGTTAAATCAATCAAGTGTTAAGGGGTGTTTTGTTGTGGCCGACGCCTAACCGAGCCCCAAGAGGGGTCTCGACTTGGGTTTACTCGCACCACCGAGACCACATGGTCTCGGTTTGGTGATGATGGTGTCACGGCAGCAACAAGGGGAAGAAACCCCGACCTAGGTCGGGGTATGGTGATGTTTTGGGTCCGGTTCACGGGTTAAACCCGGGTCCGGTTCACACATGTTTAGATTTAAAACACGGCCTGGTTCATGAGTTATTTTTACAAGGTTTAATATGTTACAAGTTATATTTTTTTTTCAAGACTTAAATTAAATTAATTAAAACATGAACATGATTAATTTAATTTACATGACTTAGGTTATTAATTTTATTATTAATACATGAATTTTAACCTAAGTATTTATCTTTTAATTAGACTATATAATTAATTAATTATTATAACCATGACTTATAATTAATTAATTTACATGACTTAGGTTATATTATTAATAGATAATAATACATGTTTTAACCTAAGTATTTATTTTACCTTTATTTAATTAAATCATGTTACATTTAATTAAATACTTTAACCTATAGTTTATTAAATTCACATGAAATAATTAATAAACCATACTATATAATTATGACTTAGAATAATAATCAGTAAACACTTAAGCTTAAATAATTAGCTTAATTATCCAGCTTATATCTAATTATGGAAACTTTCTATTTTAGAAACCTATCTATTTTAAGCAGTAATTCTAATTTTGGAAACTTTCTATTTTTGGAAACTTTCTATTTTTGGAAACATTCTATTTTTGGTAACTTTCTTTTTTAGGAAACTTTCTATTTTAGGAAACCTGATATTTTTAGAAAGTTACTTCTTATTACACAACAAGTATAATAATACATGAAATACAAGTAGTACTTAATCAGAATAGACATAATATATGATAAACACAGTATAAAGCTTAAATCAGTAAAACATGACATGAACACATAAAAGAAGCTAAGACATGATATAAAACCAGTTACGTACTCAGTAATCAGATACTTATACACGTATGTATTTGTGTAGCATTAGTGATACCGAAGTAGGACTCTCTTCCGTTCGTCTTCTTCGTTTACTGGACATAAGGTACGGATTCTCCGTCCTTTCAGTATGGACAATCTTTCCTTATTAGGATTTCCCGTATGCAGTGATAGGTGTGAAAACACCCATCCTTTTTACCACTTAATTACAATAATAACCGAGCCAAAACGTGTATTTTATATCATTTATGTCGGAATTATGCATGGTTTGTGTTTTTGTTGTGATTTAGGACGAAAAGGTGAAAAGTGGAGAAAACACGGCATTCACGGGCTTTTATCGAAGAAAAAGACGAAAGATGAAG
Source organism: Glebionis coronaria (assembly GCA_025667525.1). Taxonomy (NCBI): domain Eukaryota; kingdom Viridiplantae; phylum Streptophyta; class Magnoliopsida; order Asterales; family Asteraceae; genus Glebionis; species Glebionis coronaria. The sequence continues at coordinate 425,970 of JANFOE010000825.1, read as the reverse complement.
TCGAAAGATCAAGAGTGGAAAAAGAACGGAAGTCCAAGACCAATTCTGAAGATTTATCGAAGAAAAAGTCAAAAGACGGAAGTTTACTAAAAGCCGAAAAACTCGAGTCTAATTTATTGAAAATTACAAGACGAGTTTAAAGAAATCCCAAGACAAAGTCCAAGTATTAAGAAGATTAACAAAAGATTAAGAAGATCAAGGACTAATGGTGCAATTAAGAGAAAGAAGAAAGAGGGAGGAAGCTTCCTAAGCTCCTCCCTAATCACCCCTATAAATAGATTAGGCTTAATTCATTTTCTTGTTGTTGAAGGCCTGACAAGCCTCTCTTCCCCATTTTTCATTTTCCTGTTCTTTCATTTTTATGCACTTTAATCTTCATGTAATGCACCTTTAGTTTTCTTTTAATTCCAAGTAAGTTTACATTTAATTGTTGTTAATCTTTACTTTTCTTGTTCTTATAATAACAACGACAACTCTCTATTTATTTGTTCTCTATTTAATAAAGGGAGTTTAAGCATTTAATTAAGCCATGTGTGTAAGTGTTTGAAATGCTAACTTATAATAACAATGATCTCATTTTTAAGCTTAGTTTGGGGAACGTGAAACTTGAGGATGATAAATCTTCGCAGCACCAAAGCCCTAATGTAAGTCCTTGATCTCTTTGTAAGTTATTTCCATCCTTTTATTTACTTCAAAGTTTTGATTTCTCTTAGTATTTAAATTTTTGTTTAGTAGTATGATTAATAAGGCCAAGGTTGATTGACTATGAGAAAAATGTAAATTTGCTTTATCACTAAGCATTACATGAGGGCATGGCAATGGTTAAGTGTAGGGGATTTGATAGGTGTGAAAACACCATCCTTTTACCACTTATTTCTTACTAAAACAAGACCAAAACGCGTGTTTAATATCATTTGTTTGGAATTATGCGCGGTTTTTGTGTTTAATGTGTTTTTAGAGTCAACCGGATGAATATTGAAGAAAACATGGGATTACACGGGTTTTATCAAGGAAAAAGACTCAAGACGAAGTCTATTATTCAAGAGATGCAAAAGATTTGAAGTCAATGGGCCTATCTGAAGATTTATCGAAGAAAAGGACCAAAGATGGAAGATCTACATATGTCGAAGAAACACAAGTCTATTAAACGAAGAAATTAAAAGACGAGTTGAATTTAATCGTCGACAAATCCCGAATCAGAATCGAAAACGTCAACTTTTCTGAAAAGACGAGAAGACAAGAAGAAAGGGAGAAAGCCCACTCACCAACCAACCACTTAGCCTATAAAAGGAAATCCTTCACACAATTTGGCATTGAGTTTTTTAGTTTTAGTTTCATTTCTCCTAGTTCGTAGGAAACCATCTCCCTTAAGGAGTGGTTTTCATCTCTTTGATTTCTTCTTTTAATCTTGTAAGTTTGATCCTTTCCTTTTGTTTACTGAATCTTAATCATCAATACAAGTGTTCATTTAATCTTTTCATTCCTCTTGTTCATCATCATCTTTTATTCAAAGTTCTTAAGTTTTTATTTAGTTCAAGTTTGATCTTAAAAAGTTGTTGAATTTGTGTTTTTATGATTGGGATTTGATCCTTGTAGTTAGTAGATGATTTGTGGTTAATTTGGTTAAACCGTTTTGATTATTTAGCTTGATTTGGCTTAAAATTGGTGTCCCCTGTTTTAAATAACTGCTACTGTTCTTCATTCCAGTTATTCCGAGTAGTCATCTTAATTTTTCCTTTATTCGGAACTTTCTTATTATTCCGCATAGTCTCTTTCTTTTTCCCTTATTCGGAATATTTCTATATTCCGAATAGCCGGCTTATCCTGTCTCTTATTCGGAATTATATATATTCCGAGTAGCTTACCTGTTATGTTCCTTATTCGGAACATTTAATATTCCGCATAGAGCCCCATTATTCCGAATTGCCAATTCCTTTTTCTCTTATTCGGAATATAATTTATTCCGAATAGCTTTCCTAGATTTTTCTTTTATTCGGAATTTTACAGTTATTCCGTATAATATTATTATTCCGAGTAGTCTCAATTATTCCGCATAAGGATAGCATTCCGAGTAAGCTTGATTATTCCGCATAACCCTTTATTCCGAGTAAGCTTAATTTTTCCGCACGGTCGTACATTTAATATTCCGAATAGAGCACATTTTCAGTAAGTTTATTTGATTGTTTTATCATTTATCTGTTTCATTTGACTTCAAGTTCTAGTTAAGTAAGTGGTTAATTTAAATGTTTATTTTCTTAGAATAGAAAACCCAAACCACTTTTTGTCACCAAGAACAAATCATTCCACTTTTAGAAGTGATCAATTCGAGGAGATACCGAGAACTAAACTTGAACCATTGCAAAATTTCTTGTATCAAATGGCGCCGCTGCGGGGGAACGTGAAACTTATAATAACAATAATAACAACGATCTCGTTTTTAAGCATTTAATTAACCATTTAATTAAGTGTTTAAATAAAGCCTTGAAACAATAAATGTTTTATTTTCTTGAATCAAATAGAGAGTTGTCGTTGTTTAAAACTAAAGAAAAATAAAGACTTGAAACAATTAAAAATTAAGTAAAGAAGGTAAAAAGAAACGACAATGAAAGATTAAAGATTAAAACTTGACGGGAAATAAATGACGAGAAATTAAAGGCAATAAAGGTAAATAACTCAAACGTAAACTTAAATAAAAGGGAAGCAAGTAAAAGTGCAAATAAAGGAAAAGGAGGGAAAAATAAAGTTTAAAACTAAAAACTGAAAAACCTATTCGGAATAATAAGATATTCCGAATAAGGACTCCTATTCGGAATAATAAGATATTCCGAATAAGGACTCCCATTCGGAATAATCAGATATTCCGAATAAGGACTCCTATTCGGAATAATCAGATATTCCGAATAGAGAATCCTATTCGGAATAATCAGATATTCCGAATAGAGAATCCTATTCGGAATAATCAGATATTCCAAATAGGGGACTCCTATTCGGAGTAACCTGACATTCCGAATAGAGGACTAAATGAGCAAACCATTCGGAATCTTTGGCAAGATACAGTAACTTTAGCGAAGAACAGGGGAAAACAAAAAGAGCACGAATTTGATCAACTCTAACCAAAACAAACCAAAAGATTAAACCAAAACAATCAATAAGCATCAACTAACAATAAACAATCAAAACAAATCATTAAAACTAACAAATGAAGCCAAATAAATCAAAACCCACTTAATCAAAATCATAAAAACTCAAGAACATGAACACAAAGATTAAGAACAAATCAAACAAGAAAGGTAGAAGGAGATTGAACAAGAAAAGTAAAGATTCAACAATAATTAAATGTAAACTTACTTGGAATTAAAAGGTAATTAAAGGTGCATTACATGAAGATTAAAGTGCATAAAACTAAAGAACAAGAAAATGAAAAATGGGGAAGAGAGGCTTGTCAGGCCACCAACAACCTAAACAAAATGAAAGTGGAAACTATATATAGGGGGATTAGGGAGGAGCTTAGGAAGCTTCCTCCCTCTTTCTTCTTTCTCTTAATTGCACACTTAAGTCCTTGATCTTCTTAATCTTTTGTTAATCTTCTTAATACTTGGACTTTGTCTTGGGATTTCTTCAAACTCGTCTTGTAATTTTCAATAAATTAGACTTGAGTTCTTCGGCTTTCTAGTAAACTTCCGTCTTTCAACTTTTTCTTCGATAAATCTTCAGAATTGGTCTTGGACTTCCGTTCTTTTTCCACTTTTGATCTTTCGACTTTGTCTTTTGCCTTTTTCTTCGATAAAAGCCCGTGAAATCCCGTGTGTTCTCCACTTTTCGCCTTTTCGTCCTAAATCACAACAAAAACACAAACCACGCATAATTCCGACATAAATGACATAAAATACATGTTTAGGCTCGGTTATTATTGTAATTAAGTGGTAAAAAGGATGGGTGTTTTCACACCTATCAAATCCCCTACACTTAACCATATTAATGTCCTCATGCAATGCATTAGTTACAAAGCACTTTTACATTTTTCATCACAATCAATCCACGTTGGCATTTATTAAAGAGATAGAAAATTATAAACATACAAAGTAAAGAAATCAAAAACATACCTTGGGTTTTGAAAATGTCATGAATAATCATCATCCTCAAGTTTTCACTTTCTCCAAACTATGCTTAAAAACGAGATCATTGTTATTATAAGTTAGCAAACTAACACGAACTCATGTGGGCCAATTACTTACTTAGACTCCCTTATTCCTAGGGGTATCTCTTATATTTTATTGTTGTCTTGAATGATCACGAGGATGCATTTTGACTTATTTCGATAGTTATTTAGGCTGAAAATAAAGTGAACGATTTAATAATAGTTAGCTAAAGGACAAAATCTTTTAAAACTGCTTCTCGGGACCTCAAAAAGTTCATATCTTGGCATAACTCGCTTCACGATTTGAGACCTTTCTCGGACCGATATTTGGCAGCGACTTCATACTTCAAATCTTGAGAGACGTTCATGAAATTATGGTCTTCTCTTCATAATATGAATTTTGTCACTTGAAGTTTTGAGAGATTCTTCATAAATAGACCACGACTTCTTCATTTTTCTCCAATCATTACTTTGGACTTTGATATACAACGATCCGCCTCCTTTTAGGACTTGGATCTATTTATCCTCATACCTTGCTAGGGTCTTTTCGGATAGACTTCTCCATGACTTTTGGGGAGTATTTGCTTTTCGTCGTGTGTCTTGATCCTTCATATTGATTTTCGATAAATGATTCTTCACATCACTTGGGATCTTTAGCAACAAAATGTAGCCCTCATGCCTTGTTAGAGCCTTTTTGGAATCGCCAATCTTCGCATCCCGCTTCAATAAGTTATGCCTTGGCTATGAACTCTAATCCATACCGAGCAACTTTTAAACGATCTTGGGCTAGAAGCTAAGTAACTTTTCAAATCGTACAACCTTATTTATTGCAGATAAACTTATTAGCAAGCGATGGGAGAATAGGCTTATAATCAACTCACATAAATTCACGAAAGAATACCAAACTTATAATTGACTCTATCATCTCTCGTTCTCCACAATTTAAAATCTCAAGGAATGAGACTCGTGGATGCTTAGCCAATTAAATCAAAGTTTTGGGTTTTCGAGTCGCCTATAGGATCTTGCAAACTCTTAGACTTTTCAAGTTTAGAAATCGCATTTTAAAGTTCCCTTGATAAACGACTCTCTAGGATCAATTATAGGAACTTGCGAAAAGTTCTTGTTCTTAACCCGTGAGAGTTAAGACTTTCTCGTTTTATAGCTCCCTATATAAAAGCCTAGCAAAACTTGACTTAAACATGTTAAGGATACTAGCTAGAGTAACTTAGACAAGTAAACTCGGGTTGAGTCAAAAGATTCATAACGTTTAAAAATTAAAACCACTTTATTAAAAATTTATTCTAATAAGGAAATAAAATAATTATACAAAGGGAAAAACTAATAGGCCAAAATAGATCAAAAATTTTGAAAAATGTCGAAAAATTGATTTTCCTGTTAAAATGAGGACAAATACAAGGAAAAGGCCACTTAACTTCGATAGAAGTCCCCCCTACACTTAACATAAACATTTTCCTCAATGTTTAGGCATGTGGGAGTAAACTTCCCTACACTTAGGACATTGTGCACTTGTTTAAATCTCGCTAAGGAAGAGACAACTAAAGAGATTCCTATTTTAATATTGAGAAAATATAAAATAGTGAATCGAAAAGATTTTAGGATAGAACCGGGAAGAAGGGAACACGGAATCACGGTTCGTCAAAAGTCATCAAGAGTGTGTCTTTGAAGCTCTAATCCCTGCACATGATAAAAAAGAAAGCAAGAAACACCACGGGGCTCCCCTACACTTATGGTGAAAATAGATAGATAATTGGGTTGCCTCCCAAAAAGCGCTTGTTTTTGTTAACCGAGTCACGAGCCTGACTCGTCCTCGAATTAAATAGTCCATGGGGAAGCCTCGAATGTGATACCGGGATCAAAGACCTTGTCCTCGTTCCCGGTTGACATCAACAAAGGAGAGGCGGGGGGATAAGTCTTGGATGGGATAAAGGTCCTTTCAACATACGAGAAGTATGTGAATTCAAGATCCACGGGAGGTGGGTTGGGTAAAGTAAGCACATTGTCCTCCCCCAAAGACAATGGATGTCGAGCAAGCGGCAAAGCCGTATTGTTATCAATCATAGCATAATCAATGTCACCTCCCGGGTCAAAGCATTCATCCTCCGTGATAGAGGCTAAAGGGGAGGATGAAAGGTGCTTGGGAGGGGGACTTGGGTCAATACTTTCCTGCAGCAAATTATCAAAAATAATGTCCCCCTCCATATCATAATCATCAATACCTGGAGGAATGGAGTGGATATCGATTTCTTCCAGCAATGGGTCATTATCTTCAACGAGAGGAATAGATGGAGGTAAAGACTTGGAAAGAGAAGGAGAAGTCAACTCTTCGATTTGAGCAATAAGAAGGTGCACTTTCCGTAATCTATCACGAAGAAGTACGTCTTCAACCTCATCCACAAGATCAAGTTCATCGGTGAACTTCTCGTAAGCCGGAGAGAATAAATCGTCATCACCCGCATCTCCCGGTGGAGATTGAGAAATTTCAAAAGTGAAATTCTCATAGCAGAGAGAAGAATCGTCATCACTAGGATCGACCTCTTCCGTAAGAGCAACGTCGTCCTCAGGCTCCATAGCAGGCAAGTCATAAACCTCATCATCCAATACTTTGTCGAGACAAACATCACTAAGCTCATTCAACGAATCTAGATCCTTAGATGCAGTAGGAGCATCGACAGTAGGAGCAGCAACTTCAGAAGATTGGTTGAAAGTGTAGACATCATCGTCGTCGTCATCATCATAATAGATGGGACGAGTCCAATTAGGAGTGACGTAGTCGGCTAACTCTTCCTTGATAACCTCCACATCTTTAAGAAGCTCATGCATCAACTTTTGTTGTTCATCGCCCCGAGTATGTTTAATTTCACCAATTCTATCCCACACTGTAATTAAACATTTTGGTGTAGAAAAGAAGGGAAAACGACTAAATTGGCTCAAAAAGGTGTCGGTGGTTTTCAAGGTGTCGTCCACATCAAGCAACGGTTGCCTTTCCTGATGCAAGTCAGCTCGGAGTTGAGCTAGACTTTCTAGAATGCCATTCAAAGAAGTTAGTTGTTGATCAAGATGAATTTGCTGAGAGGATTGATTATTGAGGGTGTGATGTGGGGGCTCAAAATGTTGAAAACCTGAATTATAGCATGGTTGTGGCTCATAGTAGTTCATCGGTTGGGAAGAATTAGAAACCGGGTTTGGTTCATAATAATCCATAGGTGAAGAAAACTGAGGACACGGATTTTGCTCATAATAATTCATTGGTTGACAATAGGAAGTATCGTGAGGACCCCCACAGTTGTTGCAGAACGGTTGAGGAGAAAGACTGGGTGCGTCTTGTGGATAACTATTATCATAGTCATAATTGTACCCCGGTTCTTGCTCGTCATCATACGGGTATTGAACCGGGCACGAAATATGCCAATGAGAATCGCTTCCACAATAGATGCACGTGGGAACAGGAGGTGGGTTCAAAATGGACGAATTAGTCGAGTTGCACAAAGGACAAAATCCGAATTGTGTGTTGTCGATATAGTTTCCGCACCGCTCACATGTACACCATTGACAAGAATCGTTCCCGTACAATCGTCTCCCACACCCGACACAATGAACATAAAAATCCATAAAGAAAGATAGATAAGCAAGAAGAATATTTTTGGTGCAAAACTTAGAAAAAGAAATGCTTTTTATGATTTTTCAAATGTTTTTGGATTTTTGAAAATTTTTTTTGATACGAAAAAGAACGTTCACAAGTGAACGGATCCCAAAAGCCAACGCGTCTCTCACAAAAAACCGTAAATCCTCACGAAAAGAGCCGGCAGCGGCACCATTTTAATGTAAAGATTTTACTAGTTGAAAAAGTTCGTTTTCTCGGTATCTGTTCGAATTGATCTCTGGTTAATTGTGCAACTCAGTTGTTCTTGGTGAATCAAATGAAAGAGTTGTCGTTGTCTAAAACTAAAAAAAATAAAAAACTTGAAACAAATAAAAATAAAGTAAAGACGATAAAAAGAAACAATGAAAGATAAAAACTTGGCGAAAAGTAAATTGCGAGAAAATTAAAAGGTAAATAAAGTAAATGACACGAAATAAAACTTCAATAAAAGGAAAGCAAATAAACATGCAAGTAAAGAAAAAGACGGGAAAAATAAAGTTTAAAACTAAAGACTAAAAATACTCTACTCGGAATAAAATTCTATGCGGAATAAAAACAAGTCTATGCGGAATATGAATGCTATGCGGAATAAAAAGAGAAAAGGCTACTCGGAATAAAAAGAGAAAAGAATGCTATGCGGAATAATAAACTCTACTCGGAATAATAAAAACCATGCGGAACATTTGCCCTATTCGGAATATTACCCTTATACGGAATAATACATCATTCCGAATAAAGTAACCTATCCGGAATAACTAAATATTCCGAATAAAGCAACCTATCCGGAATAATATAACATTCCGCATAGAGGTCCTATTCGGAATAACCAAACATTCCGCATAGAGTCCCTATCCGGAATAACCAATATTCCGCATAAGGAATAAAGAAAATGGGTGATTCGGAATATTAGAAATATTCCGCATAGAAGGATAATAAAGCAGTCTATTCGGAAAGTTCTGGGCAAGAACAGTAACTTGAAAATGAAGAACAGAAAGATGAAATGGAACACGAATTTGATCAAATCTAACCAAAACAAGCCAAATGATTAAACCAAAACAACCACAAAGCATCAACTACCCATAATCAATCAAAACTAATCATCAAAACTAACAAACAAAGCCAAATAAATCAAAACCCACTTAATCAAAATCATAAAAACTCAAGAACATGAACACAAAGATTAAGAACAAATCAAACAAGAAAGGTAGAAGGAGATTGAACAAGAAAAGTAAAGATTCAACAATAATTAAATGTAAACTTACTTGGAATTAAAAGGTAATTAAAGGTGCATTACATGAAGATTAAAGTGCATAAAACTAAAGAACAGGAAAATGAAAAATGGGGAAGAGAGGCTTGTCAGGCCACCAACAACCTAAACAAAATGAGAGTGGAAACTATATATAGGGGGATTAGGGAGGAGCTTAGGAAGCTTCCTCCCTCTTTCTTCTTTCTCTTAATTGCACATTTAAGTCCTTGATCTTCTTAATCTTTTGTTAATCTTCTTAATACTTGGACTTTGTCTTGGGATTTTTTCAAACTCGTCTTGTAATTTTCAATAAATTAGACTTGAGTTCTTCGGCTTTCTAGTAAACTTCCGTCTTTCAACTTTTTCTTTGATAAATCTTCAGAATTGGTCTTGGACTTCCGTTCTTTTTCCACTTTTGATCTTTCGACTTTGTCTTTTGCCTTTTTCTTCGATAAAAGCCCGTGAAATCCCGTGTTTTCTCCACTTTTCACCTTTTCGTCCTAAATCACAACAAAAACACAAACCACGCATAATTCCGACATAAATAATATAAAATACACGTTTAGGCTCGGTTATTATTGTAATTAAGTGGTAAAAAGGATGGGTGTTTTCACACCTATCAAATTACTTTATTTTTCCCTCCTTTTCCTTTATTTGCACTTTTACTTGCTTCCCTTTTATTTAAGTTTACGTTTGAGTTATTTACCTTTATTGCCTTTAATTTCTCGTCATTTATTTCCGTCAAGTTTTAATCTTAAATCTTTCATTGTCGTTTCTTTTTACCGTCTTTACTTAATTTTTAATTGTTTCAAGTCTTTATTTTTCTTTAGTTTTAAACAACGACAACTCTCTATTTGATTCACCAAGAACATCTGAGTCGCACAATTAACCAGAGATCAATTCGAAGAGATTCTGAGAAACGAACAATTTCAACAAGTAAAAATCTTTACATTAAAATAGCGCCGCTGCCGGCTCTTTTCGTGAGGATCTACGGTTTTTTGTGAGATACGCGTTGGCTTTTGGGACCCGTTCACTTGTGAACGTTATTTTTCGTGTCCAAATATTTTCAAAAATCCAAAAACATTTGAAAAATCATAAAAAGCATTTCTTTTTCAAAGTTTTGCACCAAAAATATTCTTCTTGCTCATCTATTTTTCTCAATGGATTCTTACGTCTATTGCGTCGGGTGCGGGAGACGATTGTACGGGAACGACTCATGTCAATGGTGTACATGTGAGCGGTGTGGCAACGATATCAACAACACACAATTCATATGCGGATTTTGTCCTTTGTGCAACACGACTAATTCGTCCTTTTTGAACCCACCTACTCTTTCCCCGTGCATCTATTATGGAAGCGATTCTCATTGGCATGTTTCGTGCCCGGTTCGATACCCGTATGATCACGGGCAAGAACCGGGGTACAATTATGACAATGATAATAGCTATCCACAAGACGCACCCGATCTTTCTCCTTACCCATTTTGCAACAACTGTGGGGGTCCTCACGATACCTATTATTGTCAACCAATGAATTATTATGAGCAAAATCCGTGTCCTCAATTTTCTTCACCAATGGATTATTATGAACCAAACCCGGTTTATAATTCTTCTCAACCGATGAACTACTATGAGCCACAACCATGCTATAATTCAGGTTTTCAACATTTTGAGCCCCCACAATACCCCATCGATCATCAACCCTCCTTCGAACAATTGAGCTCCAATGAACAATGGGACACTCTTGTTAAGCAAAGTCAACAAATTCAAGAAGCTTGCAACAAGATCATCGAGAAATGTCAAGAGGATCCTCGACAGGAGCAAATATCAAATATCGAGACTTATACTACTCCCCCGGTGTATCCATACTATTATGATGATGATGGCGATGAGCCTACTATTTCTTGGAATGACCTTACTGCTCAATGTCCTAGTGCAATTGTCATCCCTCCTCTTAATTTCCCAAACGTGTCTAAGGAGTGTGATACATTGAATGAGCTTAGTGATGTTGGTCTTTATAAAGTGTTTGATGATGAGGTTTGTGACATACCGACTGCTATGGAGCCTAAGGACGACGTTGCTCTTACGAAAGAGGTCGATCCTAATGATGACGATTTTTCTCCAAGCTATGAGAATTTCACTTTTGAAATTTCTCAATCTCCACCGGGAGATGCGGGTGATGACGATTTATTCTCTCCGGTTTACGAGAAGTTCACCGATGAACATGATCTTGTGGATAAGGTGGAAGACGTGCTTCTTCACGATAGATTATGGAAAGTGCACCTTCTTATTGCTCAAATCGAGGCGTTGACTTCTCTTCCTCTCTCTGAGTCTTTGCCTCCATCTATTCCTCCCGTTGAAGATAATGACCCATTGCTGGAAGAAATTGACATTCACTCCATACCACCAGGTAATGATGACGATGATATAGAGGGGGACATTATTTTTAATAATTTGCTGCAGGAAAATATTGTCCCAAGTCCCCCTCCCGAGCACCTTTCATCCTCCCCTTTAGCCACTATCACGGAGGATGAGTGCTTTGACCCGGGAGGTGACCTTGATTATGCTATGATTGATAACAATACGGCTTTGCCGCTTGCTCAGCATCCATTGTCTTTGGGGGAGGACAATATGCTTACTTTACCCACCCCACCTCCCGTGGACCTTGATTTCACATACTTTTCGTATATTGACAGAACCTTTCTCTCATTCAAGACTTATCCCCCCGCCTCTCCTTTGTTGATGTCAACCGGGAATGAGGACAAGGTCTTTGATCCCGGTATCACATTCGAGGCTTCCCCATGGACTATTTAATTCGGGGACGAGTCAGGCTCGTGACTCGGTTAACAAAAACAAGCGCTTTTTGGGAGGCAACCTAATTATTTATCTATCTTTACCATAAGTGTAGGGGGAGCCCCGGTGGTGTTTCTTGCTTTCTTTCTTATCATGTGCAGGGAATAGAGCTTCAAAGACACACTCTTTATGACTTTTGACGAACCGTGATTACGTGTTCCCTTCTTCCCGGTTCTATCCTAAAATCTTTTCGATTCACTATTTAATATTTTCCAATATTAAAATAGGAATCTCTTTAGTTGTCTCTTCCTTAGCGAGATTTAAACAAAGTGCACAATGTCCTAAGTGTAGGGGAGTTTACTCCCACATGCTTAAACATTGAGGACAATGTTTATATTAAGTGTAGGGGGAACTTCTATATAAGTTAAGTGGCATTTTCCTTGTATTTGTCCTCATTTTAACCGGAAAATCAATTTTTCGACATTTTTCAAATTTTTTGATCTATTTTGGCCTATTAGTTTTTACTTTTGTATAGTTATTTTCTTTCCTTATTAGAATAAATTTTAATAAAGTGGTTTTAATTTTCAAACGTTGTGAATCTTTTTACTCAACCCGAGTTTACTTATCTAAGTTACTCTAGCTAGTATCCTTAACATGTTTAAGTCAAGTTTTGCTAGGCTTTTATATAGGGAGCTATAAAACGCGAAAGTCTTAACTCTCACGGGTTAAGAACCAGAACTTTTCGCAAGTTCCTATAATTGATCCTAGAGAGTCGTTTATCAAGGTAACTTTAAAATGCGATTTCTAAACTTGAAAAAGTCTAAGAATTTGCAAGATCCTATAGGCGACTCGAAAACCCAAAACTTTGATTTAATAGGCTAAGCATCCACGAGTCTCATTCCTTGAGATTTTAAACTGTGGAGAACGAGAGATGATAGAGCCAATTATAAGTTCGGTATTCTTTCGGGAATTTATGTGAGTTAATTATGAGCCTATTCTCCCATCGCTTGTTAATAAATTTAATTGCAATAAATAAGGTTGAACGATTTGAAAAGTTACTTAGCTTCTAGCCCAAGATCGTTTAAAAGTTGCTCGGTATGGATTAGAGTTTATATCCAAGGCATAACTTATTGAAGCGGGATGCGAAGATTGGCGAGTCCGAAAAGGCCCTAACAAGGCATGAGGGCTACATTTTGTTGCTAAAGATCAAAAGTGATGTGAAGAATCATTTATCGAAAATCAATATGAAGGATCGAGACACACGACGAAAAGCAGAAACTCCCCAAAAGTCATGGAGAAGTGTATCCGAAAAGACCCTAGCAAGGTATGAGGATAAATAGATCCAAGTCATAAAAGGAGGCGGATCGTTGTATATCAAAGTCCAAAATAAAGATGGGAGAAAAATGAAGAAGTCGTGGTCCAAATATGAAGAATCTCTCAAAACTTCAAGTGAAGAAATTCCATTATGAAGAGAAGACCATAATTTCATGAACGTCTCTCAAGGTTTGAAGTATGAAGTCGCTGCCAAATATCGGTCCGAGAAAGGTCTCAAATCGTGAAGCAAGTTATGCAAAGATATGAACTTTATGAGGTCCCGAGAAGCAGTTTTAAAAGATTTTGTCCTTTAGCTAACTATTGATTAAATCGTTCACTTTATTTTCGGACTAAATAACTATCGAAATAAGTCAAAAAATGCATCCTCGTGATCATTCAAGACAACAATAAAATATAGGAGATACCCCTAGGAATAAGGGAGTCTAAGTGAATAATTGGCCCACATGAGTTCATGTTACATTACTAACTTATAATAACAATGATCTCGTTTTTAAGCTTGGTTTGGAGAAAGTGAAAACTTGAGGATGATGATCATTCACGACATTTCCAAAACCCAAAGTAATGATTTTGATTTCTTTACTTTGTATGTTTATAATTTTCTATCTCTTTAATAAAGGCCAACGTGGATTGATTGTGATGAAAAATGTAAAAGTGCTTTGTAACTAGTGCATTGCATGAGGACATTGCAATGGTAAAGTGTAGGAGATTTGATAGGTGTGAAAACACCCATCCTTTTTACCACTTAATTACAATAATAACCGAGCCAAAACGTGTATTTTATATCATTTATGTCGGAATTATGCGTGGTTTGTGTTTTTGTTGTGATTTAGGACGAAAAGGTGAAAGGTGGAGAAAACACGGCATTCACGGGCTTTTATCGAAGAAAAAGACGAAAGATGAAGTCGAAAGATCAAGAGTGGAAAAAGAACGGAAGTCCAAGACCAATTCTGAAGATTTATCGAAGAAAAAGTCAAAAGACGGAAGTTTACTAAAAGCCGAAAAACTCGAGTCTAATTTATTGAAAATTACAAGACGAGTTTAAAGAAATCCCAAGACAAAGTCCAAGTATTAAGAAGATTAACAAAAGATTAAGAAGATCAAGGACTAATGGTGCAATTAAGAGAAAGAAGAAAGAGGGAGGAAGCTTCCTAAGCTCCTCCCTAATCACCCCTATAAATAGATTAGGCTTAATTCATTTTCTATTTGTTGAAGGCCTGACAAGCCTCTCTTCCCCATTTTCATTTTCCTGTTCTTTCATTTTTATGCACTTTAATCTTCATGTAATGCACCTTTAATTTTATTTTAATTCCAAGTAAGTTTACCTTTAATTGTTGTTAATCTTTACCTTATTGCTAATCTCCTTCTACCTTTCTTGTTTGATTTGTTCTTAATCTTGGTGTTCATGTTCTTGAGTTTTCTTATTTTCAATCAAGTGGGTTTTGATTGATTTGGCTGTAACACCCCCAAATTTATACAACTCAATACAGCGGAAGACTAGTTGGTGTTACGGGATTGCACATTACTCACATCATAGACAACGCATAAAAATCACGTCGTTTAATAATAAAAGTATTTCCATTCATAAATATCAAAGTTACATCGGTCCCAAGTCATATTATTTCATACAAAGTTTTACAAAGTATTTGAATGGAAAATATAGTTTAGGTGCGGGCCATGAATTCTTGTCGTCTTCCCGAGAATTACCTTCAAGTACCTGAGAGAAAACATGTTAAAAGAAAAGGTCAGCGATAACGCCGAGTGAATTCATAGAGTTTAATAAATTCCATCAATATAACTTTGGTATAAAATTAGTACCAAAAATCAATTCGTACAAATCATTGTAAAAGGCCGTAAAATAGCCAAAATCATTTTATACAAATCTTTGTAATAGGCCATAAAATAGCCAAAGTCATTTTATACAAATCCTTATCGAAAATCATAATATAGGCATTTGCCTTAAAAATTATTATACGAGCCAATGTCATAAAAACATCATACAATACGTCTTATGACGTTGTATGAAAACAAAAACCGTTATATGAATATGGTTATGAAAACCAAAACACAAACATAATATCAATAGTATGACCCAGTATTGCTAGTCAGGCAATACATCGTAATTCGGAGCGTCTAGTAGTATTTCGTTAGTTTGGATTATTATAAGCCGCATGACATTGTTACCTTACTAAACCAACAACGGGTAGCTAACCCGATACCAATTTTGCCCATCTAAAGTAGCATGTCGTCACAAAGGTCACGCTATGGAAATCTTCTCATACATAAATTCGCTTACCAATCAATGTGGCACGACGGGGATCAACCATCAAGGCGCGAACTGGGGTGATCGTCCCCAAATAGTACTATTAAATGCATAAGCGTCTACCAAATCCCGATAGTTCACAATTCATGCTAATGGGACTTTTAGTGACATAACCTAACTTTAATAATCCATTTAATTTCATCTATCGGGTCCTTTAATAATTTATCGGGTCATACAATCGGGTCATTCAATCATTCGGGTCAAAAATCAATAAACAAACAATCGGGACAAATGGTGTCCTATTTTATAAAAACTAACATGTTATCTCCCTCGTGGGTTTATAAAACATTTATAAAAACATTTAAAAGAGTGCGAGGCTATGAACTCACGTTGATGTGGGAAGGCGGGTGATCGGCAATTCGGACGTACGGTACGTGCTTCAATCACGGAAACCACCATGATGGTGTAGGTTGTGATCAAAACATGGATTTTGATGGAGAAACTTGTGATGCACCAAGACCATCTTCAAGACCACCATTCTTCATAAACACCTTGTGGAAAATCAGCCCTACTACTCCATGAAAACTCCTCCTTGGATGTTATAAGTACCACCAATCAATAGGGTTTCAAAGGGGCTTCAACATATGTGTAAATAACACATGATTTCATGGTTGATTTTGATCAAATTTGATGTTTAAGGGGAGAAATGGGACGGCATTCATGAGAGGAGAAGAGAGAGTTGTAGCTAGTTTGCATGAGTGGAATGAAAGCAAATGGTTTGCTTGATGGTTTTGTGTGTTGGTTAGCTTACAATGTAAGCTTTAAGTGACAAGTGTAGCTAGTTAAGTAAAAACTTGACACCAAAGTGGTATGTGTTGTTGTGTAGCCGGTTTTGATGGGGGTGGGGCAAGTGTCCCACTTGTCTCATCCCCATTTATTTACGGGTACTCCTCGATTCTAGTTTCCTCGATTTGCGTGCCCTCGGGTCGTTTCACGAAAAACGTTTTTATAAATTATGAATCAACGTCACAAAACGAATCCAACAAAAATTGTTTCATCAAAAACGGAGTTCGAAAACGTAAATACGTAATCCTAAGGTTTCCGGTTTAGTCGTAAAGGACGTTAAAATAAAATCGTAAGTCCTAATCTTTTCTCGTAAATTTGTGAGTTTATGAACTAACACAAATTTAAAACTCCAAAATAATATTTACGGATAAATTTATTTTCCGAAATGTCGGACTGTCACCAAGGACGGTGTATGTAAACGTAAGCACGTAACGTTGAATCCTCCGGTTTAGACGTAGTCGATGCCACTTCAAGACGTAAATCCAAATTTCTTCCCAAAAATAAGTGAGTTCATATTGTAACATTAAAATAATGTTTTCAAATAAATATTGAGAATCAAATATCAAACATAAATTGACGGATTGTCACAATGGCTTTGTTTGTTAGTTTTGATGATTAGTTTTGACTGATTATGGGTAGTTGATGCTTTGTGGTTGTTTTGGTTTAATCATTTGGCTTGTTTTGGTTAGATTTGATCAAATTCGTGTTCCATTTCATCTTTCTGTTCTTCATTTTCAAGTTACTGTTCTTGCCCAGAACTTTTCGAATAGACTGCTTTATTATCCTTCTATGCGGAATATTTCTAATATTCCGAATCACCCGTTTTCTTTATTCCTTATGCGGAATATTGGTTATTCCGGATAGGGACTCTATGCGAAATGTTTGGTTATTCCGAATAGGACCTCTATGCGGAATGTTATATTATTCCGGATAGGTTGCTTTATTCGGAATATTTAGTTATTCCGGATAGGTTACTTTATTCGGAATGATGTATTATTCCGTATAAGGGTAATATTCCGAATAGGGCAAATGTTCCGCATGGTTTTTATTATTCCGAGTAGAGTTTATTATTCAGCATAGCATTCTTTTCTCTTTTTATTCCGAGTAGCCTTTTCTCTTTTTATTCCGCATAGCATTCATATTCCGCATAGATTTGTTTTTATTCCGCATATAATTTTATTCCGAGTAGAGTATTTTTAGTCTTTAGTTTTAAACTTTATTTTTCCCGCCTTTTTCTTTACTTGCATGTTTATTTGCTTTCCTTTTATTTAAGTTTCATTTCGCGTCATTTACTTTATTTACCTTTTAATTTTCTCGCAATTTACTTTTCGCCAAGTTTTTATCTTTCATTGTTTCTTTTTATCGTCTTTACTTTATTTTTATTTGTTTCAAGTTTTTTATTTTTTTTAGTTTTAGACAACGACAACTCTTTCATTTGATTCACCAAGAACAACTGAGTTGCACAATTAACCAGAGATCAATTCGAACAGATACCGAGAAAACGAACTTTTTCAACTAGTAAAATCTCAACATTATACAGCCAACTGTTTTCCTCAGTATATGTTTTATATGTTTCTGAATTGCTTATGTTTAATTAGAATACCCAAAGCCATATACATCCATGACCAGTTTCACCTAGTTATGGAGGTACCATAACCATAACACTGGAGGCACCAGTGTTATGACTTCACCACGGCGGAGTGATAGCTCGTGGCGTCCCTTTCAGCTTTTGTCCATTTATTATATTATCAGGTGGGGCGTATGGGTGCATCCTAGTTACATGTTTTTAGCAGATTACTCAGTGTTAATGTGGTGTGTGCCTTGCATCCTTCACAAGGAGCTGATCCTCCTACCCAAAACCAGTATATTAAATTAGAGGCGACCCCTCTAATTTGCATGACGAGGTCACTCATCCAAGTATTCATGCACGTGGATATTTCATGACCTATATTGGCTAATGGTAAATATGTTAAACAGTTTTTACAAGATAAACATAAGGCTTTTCAAACTATAAAACCAGTTTTACTAAGATATAACTAGGTTATCCAAGACTTAGTTTCTTCCGCCGTTTCATGTTTATATGCTTATACTATTCATGCTCTTCTTGTATATCCGTGCACTGAGCGTATTGCTCAGCCGTTTTCCTTTTCATGTTCCCAAAACGGCAGGCACTCAGGGACGCTCGTAGACTTTAAGCGTACGTGCATATGGACTGGAAGCTTTCTAGCCTTCTTTACTTTATGCATTTCTTGATACTCATTTCCCATAGACATTGTCTAGTCCTTTCATTTACAGTACTTATGTTTGTGTGTGATGAGTTCTTACCGATGTTTGATTCCGGTATTTCCTTTATGGTCATGTAATGTTTAAACATTTATCCTTGTATGCTTTGATGACACGCCATAATCATGCGTGACATTCCATTTATCAAAATGTGGTGTTATAATTATGGTATCAGAGCCAAGGCTTCAACCTGTAGGCTCTCTAAACATGACCTGTGATTAGTAGATAGTCACTATGGTCTTCCTAGAACTAACAGTCGGTTTTCATGCATTCATCATTTTCATGCATACATATATATATGTCATTGTCGCAGGTTTATGACTAAGTAATGGTTGGTACAGGATTGGCCCTATTTAGTCGCATGTGTTTTATCGAAACTTTTATTTGAGACTGACCCATAGGCGTCCCCTCGCCATGTCTTTTGTTTTGGGTGAACTGACCATAGGCGTTCACTCTCGCGCATACAAAAGTTTTCATAAAACAGCATCATGCATCCATGTACGAAATTTTCTTGCATAAATTTTTTCTCATGATTTATTGGTATAATTTTTTTTCATGTATATAGTTATGTTTTAATCAGTTTAATCATGTATTTTATGTTATACTGTCAGATGGCAAACACACACAATATCCGGGAGATGGTTGCAGCTGCCAATGCAGACTTGCAAGACATCCTTCATCAGAACGACAACTATCCTCCCCCACCTCACATCTTTCCCACGAAAGGAAGGAATAGGCTCATGAAAGAGTACTACACCATTAGACAGTGACCTGAGGAAAATTAGTAATGATTTCATGCAGCGTTTCCTTCGGTTCGCCGGTGTCCTGAGAGCAGCTGCGGGCACCACTAAAGAGCAGGCACAACATTTTCGTTGGGCCCTTTCTCCGATGATTGCCAATAACTTAGAAGGTGCTCCGTTAGACACGGTAGCACAAGTGGCCGATGCAGCGCGTATGCTGGAGATGCTACAGGAGAGAGATGAGCTCGGGGAAGCAGAGAGACCCGATAAGAGGTAAACATTCGTATTCAAGCGGTGACCAATCCGTATTCTTTCAGTATATGTCAAATATTTCCTCTCTTTAAATTATATCTTCCAGGAAGAAGACTGGGGACCGGTCTCAGCCGGCTACTCAGCAGCAACCTAACCAGCCCAAGGGAAACGATCAGACTAACGACTGTTCTGCTACGGATAGGCGTGGCGGTAATGATAATTACCGTAACAACGCTGGACACTCCAATAGCAGCAGGTCCTTATACTTATGCATTTTTCTTATGATTACATGTTATAACTCTTAATTCTAACACATTAGCAAATCTTCTACCAGGAACCATGGTAACGGTAGGGACCAGAACCAGAGAGGTTCACAGCCTAACCGTTCAGCTATCACTGGTATTCAACCTTACGATTATCCGCATTATCCTTTGTACCCTATTTTCATGTCTCATGTATAGTGTTTTTATCAGGTTCTCAGCCAGCCAGCACTCCTGCTGGAGGATATACTCATCCTCTTTGCTCTACTTGCCACCGTAGGCACCCAGGGCCATGTCACCGCGACAGTGACGTATGCTTCAAGTGTGGTCTTCCTGGCCATCGCATGAAGGATTGCCGCAAGGGCTAGATGGAGGGTACATCGGGACATGCTGATACCAAGCCGACTCCTCCTACTGGACGCGTTTATACGACATCTCGCGATCAGGCCAACAAGTCTACAGGTACCATCACTAGAATCTTATATATGTATGGTCAAGCTGCATGTGTTCTGTTTGATACGGGTGCTACTCACTCGGTCATTTCTACTGCGTATGCCAAGAATGTTAGGATACTCCCCATGCCACTAGAGAATAGACTCAGTATTTCCATGCCCTTGAGAGACTCTGTACTTATAACCCATGTGTACAAGAGCCTTCCCCTAGAGTTTGACGACAAGGTTCGTCCTGTTGACGCACTTCCGCTGGACATGAATGATTTTGACATGATTTTGGGCATGGATTGGCTATCCAATCATCATGCTACCATAGACTTCCATTCATATCGAGTCATTTTCGATGATGTTAATTCGCTAGAGTACATTCATAACGGGTTCGTACCCGGTAGGTCTATACAAATCATATCAACCCTGCAAGCACGTGCACTACTTTCACATGGTTGCGAGGGGTATCTAGCTACTGTTCATGACATGGATGTTGAATTTCCATCAATTCAGGATCAGCCGATAGTGTCAGAATTTCCAGATGTATTTCCAGAAGAACTTCCGGGTATACCGCCTGCACGTGAAGTAGAATTTAATATCGAGCTCATCCCAAGAGCTGAACCGATTTCCAAGGATCCTTATCGCATGGCTCCCATAGAGTTAAAGGAGCTGAAGGATCAACTACAAGAACTTCTGGAACGAGGTTTAATTCGACCGAGCGCATCTCCATGGGGCGTACCGGTCTTATTTGTTAAGAAGAAGGACGACAGTATGCGCCTTTGCATAGATTATCACAAGCTCAACAAGATTACCATCAGGAATAGGTATCCACTGCCACGTATAGACGATCTGTTTGACCAACTCCAAGGGGCCAAACATTTCTCCAAGATTGATTTATGGTCAGGCTATCATCAGCTACGGGTTAAGGAGCAGGACATCGCCAAGACTGCTTTACGTACACGCGATGGCCACTACGAATTTGTAGTCATGCCATTCGGCCTTACCAATGCTCCAGCAGTGTTCATGGATTTGATGAACAGAATCTTCCATGAATTTCTGGACAAGTTTGTCATTGTCTTCATCGATGACATCATGATTTTCTCTAAGTCCAAGGAGGAACACGAACACCATCTTCGTACAGTACTACAGATTCTTCGCCAGAAGCAGCTGTATGCTAAATTCTCCAAGTGTGAGTTCTGGTTAGACAAGGTGGCATTCTTAGGTCACATTGTATCAGCAGTAGGAATCACGATGGATCCAGCGAAGGTTAAGGCTATTACAAAATGGACAAGGCCGACATCAGCGACTGAAGTCCGCAACTTCCTAGGCTTAGCTGGTTATTACCGTAGGTTCGTGGAGAACTTTTCCCGCCTAGAACTACCATTGACCAAACTGATGCGGAAAGGGGAGAAATTCGTCTGGACTGAAGAACGAGAGAAGAGCTTTGAAGACCTGAAGCAGAAGTTAGTATCTGCACCGATTCTTACTCTCCCATCTGGTACGGGTGGATTTCAAATCTAAAGTGATGCATTGGGGAAGGGACTTGGTTGTGTTCTCATGCAACATGGGAAAGTGATCGTGTACGCTTCACGACAGCTTAAGCCTTATGATGAAAACTACCATACGCATGACTTAGAACTTGCAGCAGTCGTGTTTGCATTGAAGATATGGAGGCACTACTTATATGGAGAATCATGTGACATTTTCACAGACCACAAGAGCTTGAAGTATATCTTCACTCAGCGTGAATTGAACATGAGACAGAGGAGATGGTTAGAGCTGTTGAAGGATTATGACATTAATCTGCAGTATCATCCCGGCAAGGCGAATGTAGTAGCAGATGCACTTAGCAGAAAGTCTGGAATGATCAATGGCATTGATATTGAGGAGGAAATCATAAGAGACTTGGAGCGACTAGACATAGAGATCATGGTACGTGGACAACATGGTTACTGGGCTAATCTTAGAGTAGAACCCGAGTTACTCTCTAAGATCAAGCAAGCTCAGAAATATGATGGAGAAATTTGGGCGATAATTCAGAATTCTGAGAAGCAGACAGAATTCAGAGTAGATGCAGATGGTATCTTATGGCAGGGCACGAGACTTTGTGTTCCTGATGACCAAGAAATCCAGGTGTAACACCCCATTTTGATAATGGAATGCCACGCTTAATTATGGTGTGTCATCAAAGCATACAAGGATAAATGTATAAAACATTACATGACCATAGGGATAACCGGAATCAAACATCGGTTCCCAAAAATAAGCCCAAAACATAATAAAGCAAAAGAAATGAATGAAAGACTAAACAAGCATAAGTATATGAAGGCAAAAAAGGAGAAGAAGTCTCTAGCAGCTTCCATCCTATGCACGTCCTCTAAATGCTCGAGTCTTTCCTAGGGTACCTGCCGTTTTGGGACAAGGAAAGGAAAGTAACGGCTGAGCAAAACGCTCAGTGCACGGATATAGACATAGTATAAGTGACTAAAACATAATAGAGACTTAATAGCAGCGGAATTGTATAAGTCCTAGAAAACCTGAAACATGTTCATAAAACTGGTTTTATAGTTTGAAAAGCCTTATGTTTATCTTATGAAAACTGTTTAACATATTTTACCATTAGCCAATATAGGTCATGAAAATCCATAGTGCATGAATACTTGGAGGGGTGACCTCATCATGCAAATTAGAGGGGCTGCCTCTAATTTAATATACTGGTTCTGGGTAGGAGGGATCAGCTCCTTGTGAAGGATGCAAGGCACACACCACATTCACCATGAAATCCTGAATAAAAAAACATGTAACTAGGATGCACCCATACGCCCCACATGATAAATATAAATAGATGGCCAAAAGCTGAAGGGACGCCACGAGCAATCACTCCGCCGTGGTGAAGTCATAACATCAGTGCCTCTAATGTTATGGTTATGGTACCTCCATAACTAGGTGAAACTGGTCATGCATGTATATGGCTATAGGTAATCTTAATTAAACATAAGCAATCAAACTCATAACTTATACTACGGGAAAACAGTTGGCTGCATACGGAGAATCCTAATAAGGAAAGAATCTCCATACTGAAAGGACGGGAATCCGTACCTTATGTCCAGTGAACGAAGAAGATGAACTGAGAGAAATCCTACTTCCGAATCACTAGTGCTACATAAATACATACATGAATAAGTATCTTCTTACTAAATACGTAGTTGGTTTTATGTCATGTCTTAGCTTATTTTATGTGTTCTTACTATTTTACTGTTTTTAAGCCTTAAACCTTGTTTATCTTATATTC
This sequence comes from Glebionis coronaria, assembly GCA_025667525.1. Classification (NCBI taxonomy): domain Eukaryota; kingdom Viridiplantae; phylum Streptophyta; class Magnoliopsida; order Asterales; family Asteraceae; genus Glebionis; species Glebionis coronaria. Next base: position 402,425 of record JANFOE010000825.1, on the reverse strand, counting down.
TGTTTAATCTGATTAAGTATTTCTGGTATTTCATGTGTTATTATACTTACTGTGTAATAATAAGTAACTTTCCAAAAATAGCAGGTTTCCTAAAATAGAAAGTTTCCAAAAATAGAAAGTTTCCAAAAATAGAAAGTTACTAAAAATAGAAAGTTTCCAAAAATAGAAAGTTTCCAAAAAGAGAAAGTTTCCAAAAATAGAAAGTTTCCAAAAATAGATTTACTGCTTAAAATAGATAAGTTTCTAAAAATAGAAAGTTTCCATAAATAGATTAGCTGCCTTAATTAAATAAGTTTCCATAAATAGATTAGCTGCCTGAAATAAATAAGTTTCTAAAAATAGAAGGTTTCCATAAATAGATTAGCTGCCTTATTTAATTAAGTTTCTAAAAATAGAAAGTTTCCATAATTAGAAATAAGCTGGTTAAATAAGCTAAGTATATAAGCCTAAGTGTTTTCATGATTATTTTCTAAGTCATATGATATAATGTATAGTTTAATAATTATTTCATGTAATTAAATTAAACTATAGGTTAAAATATTTAATTAAAGTATAACATGTTTTTAATTAAATAAAGTTAAGTACTTAGGTTAATACATGTATTATTATTTATTAATAATATAACCTAAGTCATGTTAGTTAATTAATTATAATCATGGTTTTTAAATAATTAATTAATTAAAAGTCTAAGATATAAAATACTTAGGTTAAAATAATTTCATGATCATTAATAATTAAATAACCTAAGTCATGTTATTAAATTAATCACATCATTTTATTAATTTAATTTTTAACATAAGTTCATAAACATAAAAAAAACTAACATACACCATGAACCAGATCTAGACTGAAAAGCATGAACCGGACATGAAATCGACACCGTACCCCGAACCAACTGGGGGTACCCCGTGTTTCCCCTTGCTGCCGTGGGACCCACACGCACCAACCAAGACCATATGGTCTTGGTGGTGGTCGGCTTGGCAAACCGAAACCCTCTCGGGTTCGGTTGCAGCCTGCGGCCAAAACAAACACCCCTTAAAAACAACCCTTTGATTTAATTAATCACCAAAACATGTTAGATCTATGATTAATTATTATGTTTTTATAAAAACATCACATGTTCATAATTAATAAAAAGATTAAATTAAAAGAAAAGGTTTAAAAAGGTTTTACCGAATTCGTGGATCAAGAGAACGAAGAACCAACACGATAAATCACTAGAATTCTGAGATCCAAGATCAAGAACCACCTTGTATGGTGTTCTTAGGGTGGCGGCACAAAGAGGAGGAGGAAGGAGGGTTTTTAGGTTTTTCTTAAAAATCTTCTGTAAGTTAATTTTGAGTAGTAAAAGTAAACATAACCCCCTTTAGTAAATTTGACAATGGGCTTGGCCCATTGCCCTTGTTTGGCCGCGGGTAGGGACCCCACATGGGGTTCCCGTACCTTTTTCTGTGACTCGTTATTTAGTTACTCGTTTGTGTTTATTTATTCTCGTGTTTTAAATGTTCTCGTTACGTAAATACCGTGATCTACTATATTTAATTACGCTCGTAATAAATATATATACGCAATTAATAATAGTTCGTGTTTTAATTACGTTCATGATTTCATGATCGCATGTTCGTGACTAATTATTGTTAAATAATTATTACGTGATCGTGCATATAAAATACTTATCGTGTTTTAACATGTACGTAATACGTAAACTCCTAACACGTAATCGTAATCATGCTATATTAGGAAAGTTTAAATCTAGTACGTACGATCTTAAGGGTACTATTCATGGTAAAAGCATGCGGGTTTTACAACTCTTCCCCCTAAAAAGAATAATTCGTCCCCGAATTATAGATAACGTAACTGAAAGAGAAACATTCCCGAATCAAACTGAGAGGGTATGTAAGATAAATTAACGTGCAGGTGACCTGGCAGAAAGAACGCGGAACGTGATATGTCTAAAAAGGACATGGAACGTGACGTGGCTGAAAGGACATATCTAATTGATAAGAGAAAACGGATAAGAAGTCCGGATGAACTTGTCCGTTTCCAAGTGGCTACCCTCTTGGAACGGTTCCTTTATAAGATCTTGACATGAACGATAAGTCTTGGTCCTCCTGACCTTGACTTGGAATACGAAGAAGTTCTTGGTTATCAACGTAAGGTAGATCCCCTAAATTCGATCGAGGAAAAATAAGAGTTAACGTGCAAGGGTAACTGAAACGTTACGATGAAAGACAAACTGAATTAACTGTTAACTAGAAACGATGCGCGAGACATAAAGAAACGTAGTACGTGAAAAATTTTGAACGTGATACGTGAAAAATTTTGAACGTGCTACGTGGAGATATGGCGAGTGTAGTATGAGTAAACATATCGTGATCCATGATACGTGGTAACATATCTTGATCATGATATGAGGAACGTGGAATGAACATGACATGTGAAACATATCGTGAACATAGAATATAATGGCGGTAACGCCAAACGCTACCGGGTGAGACATAGAATATGAAGAGAAACGTCTATCTAAGGATAGGGAGTTATACTAAACTTGGGTCCGGTCTCTCAAGTTCTTGCAAACTTCCTAGAATGAGAAGAAAATGAACGTTAAATCGTAAGCCAAAATACGATCATGAACGTGAATAGTGTCATGAACGCGAGCGCGAAAACAAGTCGTGAAATTAGGACAAGGACGTGAAGTAAATAAGGGCATAATTACGAATATTTGTCTGACCCGATAATTGAGAAACTGCCAAGTGATCGGATGAGCCTTGGCTGGAACATGTCCGATCAATCTGTTGGTTCTGAAATCCTTGCGGATGTAAGGATTCTGCAGACTTGATCAAACTGTTTGTAATAACTCAGATAACATCATGCTTCTTCTGAGTTTTCATTAATCTGGTAACCAAAATCCGTGGAGATCTTGTCCCATTTTAGTTCACAAGTTCAGATGATAAAACATCCCAGTTTGTTGGTGTCCTATCTTAACCTGTTGGTATGTCAGGTACATAGATATGGACGTAGCTGTATCCGGCTTCATAGAAACTTGATACATAGAAGGTCGCGAAATTCTGAATCTCTGAATCTAGACTTCTCCTAGCGTAGGATTTCCTAGAACACTTAATGTAGTGTAGGGTTATCTCCTTTACGCATAAGCTGAGTCATGGTAAGATTAACCATGCAAATCCATGTGATCCAGTGTGTCACTGTAATCAACAGAATTGATATTGGAAAATTTTTCCAGGGTAAAATTTCTCTTGTCATAGAATTTGCAACATCGTGCAGATATGGTCTTCCTGTTCTTCTCTAGGCTTAAAGGAAATCAGGTTATCCTCAATGAAAACACTGATGAATTTGCTATGAGTTCATGGAAATTCATTCTTATAATGCCGTTGGAGCATTGATGAGGAAAATTCCGAAACCATAAATCTAGCTGACCGAGTCGTGAACGAATAGCAGTCATGGACATGTCCTGCTCTTTCCCTCGTCACTGTTGGCAGCATGATCATGAGTTCGATCTTGGAAAAAGTGAATAACACTATAAGGTCGATTGGACATGTTGTCCGTACGTGGAGGAGAATAACGGTCATGAATGGTGATTTGTTTAAGCCGACGGTAGTCGACACATAATCTCATGGTACCATCCTTCTCCTTGAAGGTTCTTCTGGAATGTATGGTAAGATTTTGGAATAATCAACTGGCTATGCATAAAAGGACTTAAGTAGTCGTGTCTTACTGACAGCTAGAAAATTTTAGCGACCATGGCTAACAACGCACATGCTTGTAAGCATAAATAATTGTACAGATTTTCCTGATGGAAAATCAAGCTAAATGTATTCAGGAGCCTAAACATTATTGTACATAAATATGAATCGTAGCATGGTGTGCTGTTCATAGTCCATAATTAGGATAGAATTCATCTCGTGTCTGTCCGAGGAAATGCGTTAGCAACTTGGATCTCATCATTAAGCTGAAGGAAAACCCTCGTATACATGGGAATACGAAAGGCGTCCTTCATGGTCATGAATCAATGATTTATGGTTACAAGAATGAAAGTGACATCGGCAATGTGACAGTTCTCACTGATGCGCCGGTAATGGTATTGAAATTCTTGTGGCCTGCTTAATACATGGCACAACAAAATGGATATACCCTTGGAGGGTACCCTGAATTTCTTAGAAATGTTCCATAGTTGGACGTGAGTCATGTGTCTTGACTCGTTTCTTGGAGCTATAAGCATGACATATGTCTTGACTGGTGTCTTGACATGTGTCTTCAGGAGGTATACGTGAGACATGTGTCTTGACTGATGTCTTGACATGTGTCTTCCGAAAGTATACGTGAGACATGTGTCTTGACTGATGTCTTGACATGTGTCTCGAGATGTGAAACAAATAGAACTACAAATATTAGGTTATTATGCCAGAATTGGCGGATCGGTTGGACTACTGATCATTTGTATTCTGATCACGTCCGCGGCCGGAGCCTCGGTTGCGATTTCTAGGATAGTTGCTGTCATAGTAGTGGTTACTATCGTCCTGTCTGTCAGTTCCATGATGGTCATTCTCATGACCGTGATTCATGTACTATTCAGCTGAGTGGCCGGCTGGTACCGGTTTGCACTCATATGACTGAAATGACAGCCGAATGACGTGTGACATGTAACTAAGAATTACGGGCAATGATTGATGGGAATCATCTTATGGTGAAGCATCTTATCGTCCAATTGCTTTGCTCTGACGCCTTTGTCTTCGTCTTGTAGGATATCCAGGTTGTGAACAGCATCCGCATCTCGTAGCGTCTCCGAACGCCAGCAGTGTCAATCTTTAGTAACATCTCCCAGTTATGAGCGGCACCAGCAATCTTGTAGAATATCAGCAATTGAAAATACGCCTGAGGTGATTTAGAATCGACCAGCAAATACTCGTGAAGTATTGCAAGTGGAATATACATGGATTAAGGTACGTGTAATACACATGAAATACGGTACGTGGAGTACACGTGGAATGCACATGAAATGATCGATATGGGGTCGATCATTTGTCATGATTTTAGGAAAGTATATCGGTTAAACGGTTAGGAAAACCATCATGATAACCTGGCAGTATTAGCATAGACATCATTCTGGTTATAACGGAAACGTTAAAGTGTAGTTACACAAAATTTAACGATGATTTTCCTGACAGCATGATCAATGAAGATCAACCATGACTATCATGAAAGTAGGATTCAATGAAATCTATCAATGTCTTGCAGGACAACGTAAATAACAAAAGAGGAGTAAAACATAATCAACATGAAGACGGAATTATCATGAAGAAACATGAAACCATCTATCACGAAGAAGTGTATAACATAATCAGCATGAAACTGAAGTTAACCATGACAGTATGGAAACATACTTGACATAAAAACATAATAACTTATGAGGGGACATGAAATTTTTTTATGCCAATTTAAATCATGAGAAAAATTTTATGCATGAAAACAGTGCATGAATGCGTAATGTAGTTCATAAAAACCTTTTATATGTGCGAGGGGACGCCTATGGGTCGGTCCCAAAACAAAAGACATGGCGAGGGGACGCCTATGGGTCGGTCCCAAAGTTAAAAGTTTCGATAAAAGTACATGCGACTAAATAGGGCCAGTCTTGTACCAACCATTACGTAGTCATAATCCCTGCAACAATGATACATGAAACATAAATGAATGAAACTCGTTTGTCGACTAATTATGAACTACTGGGGTTCAGTCCACATAGCCACTGTTCACGAGGAACATTATGCATGAAACAATGACACATAACTAAATATGAATGACGGTTGTCCATCCATATTAGTAAAACAATATCGATGAAAACATCAAGGTTAAAACCTCAAGGTGCTGAAAACATCATGGTTAAAACAACAATTCGCTGAAAACGTCAATACGTAGAATGACAAACGTTGACTTAGGGAGCTTCTGGTGACTACCCACTAGTCACAGGTCGAGTTTTAGAGCCTACAGGTCAAAGCCTTGGCTCTGATACCATAATTGTAACACCCCATTTTGATAATGGAATGTCACGCGTAATTATGGCGTGTCATCAAAGCATACAAGGATAAATGTATAAAACATTACATGACCATAGGGATTACCAGAATCAAACATCGGTTCCCAAACATAAGCCCAAAACATAATAAAGAAAAAGAAATGAATGAAAGACTAAACAAGCATAAGTATATGAAGGCAAAAAAGGAGAAGAAGTCTCTAGCAGCTTCCATCCTATGCACGTCCTCCAAATGCTCGAGTCTTTCCTAGGGTACCTGCCGTTTTGGGACATGGACAGGAAAGTAACGGCTGAGCAAAACGCTCAGTGCACGGATATAGACATAGTATAAGTGACTAAAACATAATAGAGACTTAATAGCAGCGGAATTGTATAAGTCCTGGAAAACCTGGAACATGTTCATAAAACTGGTTTTATAGTTTGAAAAGCCTTATGTTTATCTTATGAAAACTGTTTAACATATTTTACCATTAGCCAATATAGGTCATGAAAATCCACCGTGCATGAATACTTGGAGGGGTGACCTCATCATGCAAATTAGAGGGGCTGCCTCTAATTTAATATACTGGTTCTGGGTAGGAGGGATCAGCTCCTTGTGAAGGATGCAAGGCACACACCACATTCACCATGAAATCCTGAATAAAAAAACATGTAACTAGGATGCACTCATACGTCCCACATGATAAATATAAATAGATGGCCAAAAGCTGAAGGGACGCCACGAGCAATCACTCCGCCGTGGTGAAGTCATAACATCAGTGCCTCTAATGTTATGGTTATGGTACCTCCATAACTAGGTGAAACTGGTCATGCATGTATATGGCTATAGGTAATATTAATTAAACATAAGCAATCAAACTCATAACTTATACTACGGGAAAACAGTTGGCTGCATACGGGGCATCCTAATAAGGAAAGAATGTCCATACTGAAAGGACGGGAATCCGTACCTTATGTCCAGTGAACGAAGAAGATGAACTGAGAGAAATCCTACTTCCGAATCACTAGTGCTACATAAATACATACATGAATAAGTATCTTCTTACTAAATACGTAGCTGGTTTTATGTCATGTCTTAGCTTATTTTATGTGTTCTTACTATGTTTTACTGTTTTTAAGCCTTAAACCGTGTTTATCTTATGTTTTGTTTAATCTGATTAAGTATTTCTGGTATTTCATGTGTTATTATACTTACTGTATAATAATAAGTAACTTTCCAAAAATAGCAGGTTTCCTAAAAGAGAAAGTTTCCAAAAATAGAAAGTTTCCAAAAATAGAAAGTTACCAAAAATAGAAAGTTTCCAAAAATAGAAAGTTTCCAAAAAGAGAAAGTTTCCAAAAATAGAAAGTTTCCAAAAATAGATTTACTGCTTAAAATAGATAAGTTTCTAAAAATAGAAAGTTTCCATAAATAGATTTGCTGCCTTAATTAAATAAGTTTCCATAAATAGATTAGATGCCTGAAATAAATAAGTTTCTAAAAATAGAAGGTTTCCATAAATAGATTAGCTGCCTTATTTAATTAAGTTTCTAAAAATAGAAAGTTTCTATAATTAGAAATAAGCTGGTTAAATAAGCTAAGTATATAAGCCTAAGTGTTTTCATGATTATTTTCTAAGTCATATGATATAATGTATAGTTTAATAATTATTTCATGTAATTAAATTAAACTATAGGTTAAAATATTTAATTAAAGTATAACATGTTTTTAATTAAATAAAGTTAAGTACTTAGGTTGAAACATGTATTATTATATATTAATAATATAACTTAAGTCATGTTAATTAATTAATTATAATCATGGTTTTTAAATAATTAATTAATTATAAGTCTAAGATATAAAATACTTAGGTTAAAATAATTTCATGATCATTAATAATTAAATAACCTAAGTCATGTTGTTAAATTAATCACATCATTTTATTAATTTAATTTTTAACATAAGTTCATAAACATAAAAAAAAACTAACATACACCATGAACCGGATCTAGACTGAAAAGCATGAACCGGACATGAAATCGACACCGTACCCTGAACCAACTCGGGGTACCCCATGTTTCCCCTTGCTGCCGTGGGACCCACACGCACCAACCAAGACCATATGGTCTTGGTGGTGGTCGGCTTGGCAAACCGAAACCCTCTCGGGTTCGGTTGCAGCATGCGGCCAAAACAAACACCCCTTAAAAACAATCCTTTGATTTAATTAATCACCAAAACATGTTAGATCTATGATTTATTATTATGTTTTTATAAAAACATCCCATGTTCATAGTTAATAAAAAGATTAAATTAAAAGAAAAGGTTTAAAAAGGTTTTACCGAATTCGTGGATCAAGAGAACGAAGAACCAACACGATAAATCACTAGAATTCTGAGATCCAAGATCAAGAACCACCTTGTATGGTGTTCTTAGGGTGGCGACACAATGAGGAGGAGGACGGAGGGTTTTTAGGTTTTTCTTAAAAATCTTTTGTAAGTTAATTTTGAGTAGTAAAAGTAAACATAACCCCCTTTAGTAAATTTAACAATGGGCTTGGCCCATTGCCCTTGTTTGGCCGCGGGTAGGGACCCCACATGGGGTTCCCGTACCTTTTTCCGTGACTCGTTATTTAGTTACTCGTTTGTGTTTATTTATGCTCGTGTTTTAAATGTTCTCGTTACGTAAATACCGTGATCTACTATATTTAATTACGCTCGTAATAAATATATATACGTAATTAATAATAGTTCGTGTTTTAATTACGTTCATGATTTCATGATCGCATGTTCGTGACTAATTATTGTTAAATAATTATTACGTGATCGTGCATATAAAATACTTATCGTGTTTTAACACGTACATAATACGTAAACTCCTAACACGTAATCGTAATCATGCTATATCAGGAAAGTTTAAATCTAGTACGTACGATCTTAAGGGTACTATTCATGGTAAAAGCATGCGGGTTTTACACCAGGAAGCATTGTTAGCTGAGGCTCATAGCTCCCCATTCTCTATCCATCCTGGTTCGACCAAGATGTACCATGACATCAAGCAGTACTTTTGGTGGAGTGGTATGAAACAGGATGTTGCCACTTACGTCTCCCAATGTCTTACCTGCCAGCAGGTTAAGATCGAGCATCAGCGATCTGACGGTCTTCTTCAACCGCTAGATATTCTAGAGTGGAAGTGGGACAAAATCACAATGGATTTTGTTACTGGTCTTCCGCCAACCAAGAGGAAGCACGATGCAATTTGGGTTATCGTAGATCGACTTACCAAATCAGCTCATTTCTTACCGATCCGCAAGGAAGATTCGGTCAGTAAACTCGCCGATACTTATAGAAGGGAGATCATGAGACTCCACGGTGCTCCATCCAGCATCATCTCAGACAGAGATCCTCGATTCACTTCGCGATTATGGAGAAGTCTGCAGAAAGCTTGGGGTACACAACTTAAGCTTAGCACGACTTTTCATCCTCAAACAGACGGGCAGTCAGAGCAAACTATTCAGACATTAGAAGACATGTTGAGGTCATGTGCGTTTGAATGGACGGGTGATTGGGACGATTATATCTGTTTGGTGGAGTTTGCATACAACAACAGTTGGTACGCAAGTATCAAGTGTGCTCCTTTCGAGATGTTGTATGGCAGGAAGTGTCGCGCCCCAATCTGCTGGGATCAGGTTGGCGAGCGAACACTTGAAGGACCAGAAATCATAGAGCTGACTAATGAGAAGGTCGCAGTAGCTAAGCAGAAATTGCAAGAAGCATGGTCACGTCAGAAGAGTTACGCAGACAAGCATCGTAGGGACTTACATTTTAACGTAGGAGATCACGTTTTCCTTATGGTTTCGCCGGCACATGGTGTTAGACGTTTTGGAGTTAACGGGAAGCTCAGTCCTCGATTCATCGGACCGTTTGATATCATTGAACGAGTCGGTGAAGTATCTTACCGTTTAGCGTTACCTCCGCAGCTTTCTCATGTACACAATGTGTTTCATGTGTCCTTACTCAGAGGGTACCAATATCATCCCCTTCACATGGTTCAGTATCCACTGGAACAGATTAGTGAAGATCTCACTTTCATAGAAGAACCCGAACAAGTTCTTGACAGACAAGAACGAGTCATGAGAAGGAAGACGATTCCATTCATCAAAATTATTTAGAGGGATCATACCGAGCGGGAAGCCACTTGGGAAACAGAGGAGTCTATCCCGGCTTCTTACCCTCATTTCATATTTTGAATTCGGGTATGTTCTTCTTTTCCAGTTTACTTTATCTATAATTCGGGGACGAATTATTCTTTTTAGGGGGAAGAGTTGTAAAACCCGCATGCTTTTACCATGAATAGTACCCTTACGATAGTACGTACATGATTAGAACTTTCCTTTTATAGCACGTTTACGTTTCATGAACAAGAATTACAAGTATAACGTACGTGTTATAACACGATAAGTATTTATTACGTATTAACACACGATAATTATTTCAATAATAATTATAATCACGAACATACGAACATGAAATCATGAACGTAAATTAATCACGAGCTAATATTACGTATGTATTTATATTTATTACGAGCACGAATAAATATATTAAGTCACGAACGATAACTAAGTAATCACGTAATTTACGAACACGAGAACACACTTATATTTTTAGACACGAGAAAGGTTCGGGTTACCCTTATGCGGGCCCCTACCCGCGGCTACAACAAGAAACATGGGCCAAGCCCATGTCAAATTTACTAACTAGGGAAAAAGGGAAAAAAACATGTTTCATTATTTACAAAATTTAGAAAACAAAGAAAACCCTAATTCTTCCTTTGGTGCTCCTTGGCCGCCGGGTTTACATCACCACAAGTGGTGATTCGGGTTGATTTTGGTCTTTGATTTATTGCAAGGATCTTTGTGTGTTCATCCTCATTCGATTCACGTGATTGGTATAACCTTTAATTTTTTTTTATTTTATGTTTTGATTTGTTTATCACATAAAATCATGAATGTTTTTAATAAACTAATTAAAAACAAGATATAAACATGCAATTTAATCATGGGGGTTAAATCAATCAAGTGTTAAGGGGTGTTTTGTTGTGGCCGACGCCTAACCGAGCCCCAAGAGGGGTCTCGGCTTGGGTTTACTCGCACCACCGAGACTACATGGTCTCGGTTTGGTGATGATGGTGTCACGACAGCAACAAGGGGAAGAAACCCCGACCTAGGTTGGGGTATGGTGATGTTTTGGGTCCGGTTCACGGGTTAAACCCGGGTCCGGTTCACACATGTTTAGATATAAAACACGGTCCGGTTCATGAGTTATTTTTACAAGGTTTAATATGTTACAAGTTATATATTTTTTTTCAAGACTTAAATTAAATTAATTAAAAACATGAACATGATTAATTTAATTTACATGACTTAGGTTATTAATTTTATTATTAATACATGAATTTTAACCTAATTATTTATCTTATAATTAGACTATAGAATTAATTAATTATTAAAACCATGACTTATAATTAATTAATTTACATGACTTAGGTTATATTATTAATAGATAATAATACATGTTTTAACCTAAGTATTTATTTTACCTTTATTTAATTAAATCATGTTACATTTAATTAAATACTTTAACCTATAGTTTATTAAATTCACATGAAATAATTAATAAACCATACTATATAATTACATGACTTAGAATAATAATCCGTAAACATTTAAGCTTAAATAATTAACTTAATTATCCAGCTTATATCTAATTATGGAAACTTTCTATTTTAGTAACTTATCTATTTTAAGCAGTAATTCTATTTTTAGAAACTTTCTATTTTTCGAAACTTTCTATTTTTGGAAACTTTCTATTTTTGTAAACTTTCTATTTTTTGTAACTTTCTATTTTTGGAAACTTTCTATTTTAGGAAACCTGCTATTTTTAGAAAGTTACTTATTATTACACAACAAGTATAATAATACATGAAATACAAGTAGTACTTAATCAGAATAGACATAATATATGATAAACACAGTATAAAGCTTAAATCAGTAAAACATGACATGAACACATAAAACAAGCTAAGACATGATATAAAACCAGTTACGTACTCAGTAATCAGATACTTATACACGTATGTATTTATGTAGCATTAGTGATACCGAAGTAGGACTCTCTTCCGTTCGTCTTCTTCGTTCACTGGACATAAGGTACGAATTCTCCGTCCTTTCAGTATGGACAATCTTTCCTTATTAGGATTTCCCGTATGCAGCCAACTGTTTTCCCCAGTATATGTTTTATATGTTTCTGAATTGCTTATGTTTAATTAGAATACCTAAAGCCATATACATGCATGACCAGTTTCACCTAGTTATGGAGGTACCATAATCATAACACTGGAGGCACCAGTGTTATGACTTCACCACGGCGGATTGATAGCTCGTGGCGTCCCTTACAGATTTTGGCCATTTATTATATTATCAGGTGGGGCGTATGGGTGCATCCTAGTTACATGTTTTCAGCATATTACTCAGTGTGAATGTGGTGTGTGCCTTGCATCCTTCACAAGGAGCTGATCCCTCCTACCCAAAACCAATATATTAAATTATAGGCATCCCCTCTAATTTGCATGACGAGGTCACCCCTCCAAGTATTCATGCACGTTGATATTTCATGACCTATATGGGCTAATGGTAAATATGTTAAACAATTTTTACAAGATAAACATAAGGCTTTTCAAACTATAAAACCATTTTTACTAAGATATAACCAGGTTATCCAGGACTTAGTTTCTTCCGCTGTTTCATGTTTATATGCTTATACTATTCATGCTATTCTTGTATATCCGTGCACTGAGCGTATTGCTTAGCCTTTTCCTTTTCATGTTCCCAAAACGGAAGGTACTCAGGGACGCTCGTAGACTTTAAGCGTACGTGCATATGGACTGGAAGCTTTCTAGCCTTCTTTACTTTATGCATTTCTTTATACTTTGATACTCATTTCCCATGGACATTATTTAGTCCTTTCATTTATAATACTTATGTTTGTGTGTGATGAGTTCTACTTTTGGACTACCGATGTTTGATTCCGATATTTCCTTTATGGCCATGTAATGTTTAGACATTTATCCTTGTATGCTTTGATGACACGCCATAATCACGCGTGACATTCTATTTATCAAAATGGGGTGTTACAATGAGTGACATAGAAACCCTTATATTAAGAAATCTATATAGAATCGTTACCTAGTCTTATAGGACAAGTCTACAAACACTAATAGAATTTCATTAAGGTTATAATATTATGATAAGAAAATGTAAAAGTACCCTAATGCACAAGGTACAAGATTTTAATGCATGACTTGTAAATTAGGTCAAAATAGGTATTTTCACTCTTTAGACATGTTTACTTAAACAAAACCATCAAACCAAGTGTAACAACTCCTTGGACACTTAAAATTCAATTTCTAGGACCTAAATTAAGTTTGCATCCGTAGTTAGTTGAAGGATAAAGCCTTTTACTATGATTCAAACCTAGATCATTAGAAAATACTAATCTACATAAGTTTACTTCCTATTTTTACCTCAAACCTTTGTTAAACTTCAAACCAAGGACCCAGATCTCTTAAATAGAATGTATACACCATAATTAATCCTTAATCTATCACTAATCACTTTCCTAAGTCCCTAATCACCAAAATCACAAACCATAAGTTACAAGCCCTAATTTCTATACCCGGTTTTCTATTTTCACTCCAAAACACATTTTAAACACTTTCCCCCCAATCTAAGTTCAAAAAACCGATATTTACATGTTTTAAGATATTATTAGAAGTGGTGAAAAGTAGGTGCATCACCTACTTGGGTGTTACACATCATCATTCTTATCACAATGATGTCGTGACCTAATATGACCCACAAGTGAAGATTGGAATGAAGCTAGAGTCTAGGAACTTTAATAGAGCTTCAATAGCTATCCTTAGTAATTATTCTATCTATGTTACACGTATAGGACCAGAACTTGGACCCTAATTCTTGCAAATACTATAAATAAGGGCGAATACACCACAATAGAACTCGCACCCGGTTTTCTCTTAACCTCCTACCCATTCTTCAAATTCACTTCTATAAACATCTTGGGACATCTCCCAAGACCAAAAACCAGGTCTAGAAGGATTCTATTGAAGCTTTTAAAGCATTGATAACAAGTAGTGCTCATAAGAATTCATAAGGAGCCATTTTGGAGCTACCTAGGTAATCTTTATATTACCTAAGCTTTGATCTTGTTATAATAATATATTAGACTTGTTATAATGTTAGAAAGATAATTTAAAAAGAATTAATTCATATGATCAATTTAAATGAAAGTTATAAGCTAAAGATGTCTTAAAACTCTAGTTTTTTATTTTACATGAAATAATGACTTAAAACCTACTTCAAAAGCTATAGTTCTGTAGAAATGTTGTTATTATGATTATAAATGTGTTTTGAAACTTCTTTTAAAACTATTGATCATTGGTACATTTTTTAGAAGTTATGTTATTTTTACAAGTATAGGGACCAAAACTGTTTTTTGAAACTATCTAATATTTTGGGCCAAAAGTATCATTTTTTGAAAGTTAAACCTATAAGAATAAATTTTGAAAAGTTTGAGAAACTAAAGTTAAATATTGAGGGTTGAAATTGTAAAAATTAAAACTATATACTTTAAGGGTTAAAAGTGTAAATATGCTAAACTTATGAAATTAAGTGTTAAAATGGTAATTAATATAAAATTATAAACTTCAAGGATTATATTGGTTATGAAACTATATGGATTAGAACTATATGATGAAAGATATTTTCTAAATTATTATAAAGTATAAGGACTATTTTTGCCAATTATGAAACTAATGGATTAAAGATATAAATATAAAAGAAACATACCAACTTTTGAAGAAATTTCTAAAAATATATATTACTATGTGTCATGTTAGTAGGGAACTTTGTACAAAGATGTTCCATCTCGATATTACGTTCTGACTGAGTGGTTGGGTTTACGATTTAAAGTGCCCTCGCTCCTCAAACGTTTATAGAATGGCTTCTAAGTATAATGGCCCGAACAATGATACAATATTATCACAACAAATAAATTAAAGAATACATAAATAATACATAAGAATGTTGAACTCATAATCAAAGACTTAATACTATACCATGTGTTAAACCAGGTTGGTGTGAGATTGAGTTCTTGTTTGTTAGATCAAGTGATTCCGTGTTGTATAAACCTAACAAGTGTTGGGAATAAATCTATGCATACTTGTTACCCCTGTTAGTTGATTATTCGTACCCCTGCTAGAGTAAGTTCCCCCTGCCAAATAACAAAGGCAGGGGGATTGGTTCCCCTGCTGAAGTTAAAGGCCCTGCCGTCAGAGATAAACTTGGAATATATTTTTACGCGTTTCTGTTACTACTCCTTAATACTTTCAAAGTTTGTTAGTAGTGATCTTGTACGTGAGTCCGTATGCCTATAAAAGGATTCACTAGGTTAGCATGCATAGTGTGTCTTTCTCTATTGTCTTTCATTATCATACTTTAAGGTTTTGTAAACCCTAATACCATTTTAGGGTATTCGTATATCATTGATATATTAAAGTTCAACGTTTGCTTCAATCATATTGTTCTTGTGCTAAACATTATATTCCGCATCTTGTTTAGTTACTTTGCTTTGCAAAGTTTCTCTAGTGTTAGATTGAATACTTTCTTTCTATCACAACCCT
The DNA here is from genome assembly GCA_025667525.1 of Glebionis coronaria. NCBI lineage: Eukaryota > Viridiplantae > Streptophyta > Magnoliopsida > Asterales > Asteraceae > Glebionis > Glebionis coronaria. The sequence goes on along the minus strand of JANFOE010000825.1, from coordinate 386,643 downwards.
TAAACAAGCTATTAAGGTTTAAGATCTGAGTTTGGGATCAACAAGTGGCATCAGAGCTTGTTGAGAAACTTTGTCTAAACCAAGAACAAAAACCTCATAACAACCATGTCTTCAGACTCTTCCTCAAACAGCAACAATCACAATAACCTCAAATTACCTATGTTGGATCCTGAAAACTTTGAATTATGGGAATTCAGAATCCAACAATACCTCAAAATGGAACACTATGTTTTCTGGGAGATCATAGAGTTTGGTGATCAATTCAACAAAATGGTGGCAGTTGAAGAGGGCAAGGAAGAAGAGAAAGGTGAAAGTTCCAAAGGTAAGGACAAGAAGAAATCTGCTGCTCTTTGTGATAAGGAAATACTGGCCAGAAGGAATGATGTCAGAGCCCACAGCTCATTGTTGGCTCTACCTGATAGACATCAACTAAGATTCAGAAAATGCAAGACAGCTAAGGAACTATGGGAAGCCATAGGCACAACCTTTGGAGGAAATGAAGCCACAAAGAAGAAGAAGAAGAAGAATCAAATGCTTGATGATTTTGCTTCTTTCAAAGCAATTGGTGATGAATCAATTGGAGCTATTTACAATAGGCTTCAAGATATGGTGGCCCAATTGGAATTCTTTGATATTGAGGTGACAAGAGAGCAGGTGAATACCAGGTTCCTTAACAGCCTCCAGAAGGAATGGTTTGTCTACAAGGCAATTTGGCAGAATAAGGACGACTTGGATAACAAGAACATTGATGACATATACAATAACTTGAAAGTTTTTGAACATGTTGTCAATGAGATGAAGTCAAAAGGAACGATTCCCACCAACTCAAGTGGATCTACTGATTCCCCTGCCAACATGGCATTCATATCTCAAAGCAGTAGAATCTCCAAAAGCAGTGGAATCGAAGTAGGCCCTGCTACTTATTCCCCTGCTACCAGGTCTGGATCATCTTATGATGAAGAAAGGCATGCAACATTCAGTCTTGACATTGGTTGTGCTTTCATAGCATCCCAAGGGCCACAAGGATCTACTGTGTTGCATGAGGATCTAAGTCAAATCAGTAAGCAAGGACTGGAGGAGATGGATATCAAGTGGAACATGGCTCTGCTTAGCATGAGAGCTAACAGGTTTTACAAAAAGTATGGAAAGAAGATCTCGATCAATCCCTCTGATGTGGCTGGGTTTGACAAAACAAAGGTTGAATGCTACAACTGTGGCAAGAAGGGTCATTTTGCTAGGGAATGCAGAGGACCTAAGACTGGGAACAACTATAGGAAGGAAACCAGAGATGATGATTCTAGTGCTAAAGCCATGGTAGCCATGCAGGGGATAGATGGAGCAGGTGGATGGGATTGGAGTACCATGACAGAGAATGTGGAAAGAAATCAAGCATTGGTTGCTGAGGAAAAAGAAGAAGATTTTGCACTTATGGCCATGTCAAGTTCCAACTCAGACAATGAGGTATACGATGATTCATATTGTACTAAAGCTTGTAGGAAAAATACTGAGTCATTGAATGATCAAATCAGAAAGATTAAAGCTGACTATATCAATTATGATAATGATCTTGATAATTATAGGCGTGCTTTAGAACAGTTAGAGTCCACCATAAGAGAGTTTAAACAAAGAGAAAGTGATTATAGGGATCACATTGTGATTCTAGAAAGAGATGCTAAGGAGAATAATAACTCCATTAAGGAGTTGACTGCTGAACTTGAAGTTTTTAAATCTAACAAAAAAATTGATGCTGAAACTGTTGAAAAATTTGGAAAAGCTTCAAAAGATTTAACTAAAGCAGTTGAAATTGGTCAATCTCCTAGGGACAAAACAGGGTTTGGAATTAAAAATGAGCATGCTACCATACCACCACCCCCTGCCAATATTCATGCACCTTTTCCTAGAAAAGACTTGTCTTGGACTGGTCTCCTTTGTTTTCAAAAACAGGATGATATTGAGTTTCACTTGAATGCTTACATACCTAATAGTCTTGATACTAAAGAGCCACTAGTGAAAACTAGTATTATTAGAGACTTTGAAAAGGAACAGATTGCTTTAAAACAATGGAAAATTGATAACCCTGTTCTATTTTCAAGAGGAGGACTTTTTGGTAGTGATTCTAGTTCTAAGAGTAGTTCACCCAAATCTAAAACCAGATCACAGTCCCCTAAGTCCACCATTAAATATGCTGGTATGTACAGGCCCGTCAGAGGTAATCAAAGAAATTGGAATGACCAAAAGTCTCATCAATTAGGAGAAGACTTTGTGATAAATACAAAGCCCTGCTTCACATGTAGCAGTTTTGATCACACTTATCAAGAGTGTAAGGCAACAATGGAAGTGGTGGCTGTAAATCCTTTAAAGGATATGCAACCTAAATCCATTCTTCTAAATGCAGGGGCAAAATCCTTTTCCCCTGCCAAGTATGTTGCCCCTGCCTTAAGAAACAGGGTTATTGACAAATATGTTGTTCCTGCACTTAGAAAGGTGAATGATGTTCATACCAAGCCTAGTACTTCAATGACCAACCCAACACCTCATAATGCATATAGATCTGGCCCTAGACCTTACCAACACATGAATAGAGGCCAAAACAAAAGATGGGTTCCCTCTGCTAAGCATAGGGATTCCCCTGCTAAATCTGGGGTATCCCCTACTAGCAAAGTTTTGCCTTCTAGGAACATGGGTAGATGGGGAAAAGCTGTGAAAGCCTCAGCTCGTTGGGTTTGGGTACCCAAAAGGGGTGCTCACTCTAATGGTGTATCTCTAGTTTTTGATAAGCTATCCTACATTGATACACGAGGTAGATCCAAGTCTGTAATGGCTTGGGTCCCCAAGAAAAACTAATTTGGTTTTCTTTTTGCAGGTGACAAAGAAGACAAAGGATGATAAAGCATATTGGGATAGTGGATGCTCAAGAAGCATGACTGGACAAAAATCTTATCTATCTAACTTTGTGCCCCTGCATGACAATGATGGTGTTTCTTTTGGAGATGGGCATGGAACAATAACAGGAAAAGGAACTATTATCACCAATGGGATGAACTTTGATAATGTCTACTTGGTGAAAGAACTCAAGTACAATCTCTTCAGTGTGTCACATATGACTAATAACAAGAATTATGTCTTGTTTACTGACACTGAATGTCTGGTGTTAGCAAAGGAGTTTGTCTTACCACCAGACACTCCTATTGTACTCAGAACACCAAGACAAAAGAACATGTACACAATTGATCTCAAAGACATCTCTCTTCAAGACAATGAAACCTGTTTCATTGCCAAAGCCTCAGTTGATGAGTGTAAGAAATAGCATAGAAGACGTGGTCATATTAATTTCAAGAACATGAACAAACTGGTGAAATATAATCTGGTTCATGGTCTTCCTTCCAAGTCCTTTGTCAATGATCATACTTGTGCTGCCTGTCTGAAAGGAAGCAACACAGAGCATCTTGCAAATCAAAAACAAGTATGTCCACTACCAAGCCATTGGAACTACTTCATATGGATATTTTTGGTCCTACTTCTGTGGTAAGCATAAAGAAGAAATGGTAATGCCTAGTGATTACTGATGATTTTTCAAGGTTCGCATGTACATTCTTTCTATTTGAAAAGAGAGACACAGCTGATGTACTCATTGGGTTCATCAGTCAGATTGAACTATCAAAAAGCATGAAGGTAGTGACCATGAGATCAGATAATGGTGGTGAGTTCAGAAATCAGAAACTAGATTCTTTTTGCATAAACAAAGGAATCAAGAGGGAATTCAGCATTGCAAGAACACCTCAACAGAATGGAGTTGCAGAAAGAAGAAATATGACACTCATTGAAGCTGCAAGAACTATGCTGTCTGATTCCAAACCTGCAGTTCTCTTTTGGGCTGAGGCTGTATCCACTACTTGTTATGTACAAAACAGGGCCTTGGTGGTTAAGGCACACAACAAGACTCCTTATCAACTGTTTAATGGAAGACCTCCTTTAATTGACTTCTTTAGACCCTTTGGATGTCATGTGGTCATTTTGAACACTATTGACAATCTGGGCAAGTTCAGTGAAAAGGGAGATGATGGATATTTTTTGGGTTATTCATTAAACAGCAAGGGATATAAGGTCTTCAACAAGAAGACAAGCAAAATCACAGAAAATCTTCATGTGGATTTTCTTGAAGACAAGCCTAAAGATGTTCAAACAGGTCCTGATTGGTTCTTTGATATAGAGGTTCTTTCAAAATCTATGAATTATGTACCTGTTGCATTGCAGAATACTAACATTTCAGGTACACAAGAACCAACTGGTGCAGAGAAGTCACCACTGAGGTACATGAAGGTACCCTCACTATTTCCTATTGAAGCTTCTGGTGAAGAAGATGATCCTTCTCTAGGAAAAGAACAGCCAACCTCTTCCCCTGCTATGTCACTTTCTGAAAGCAGCGGAATGGCTAAAAGCAGTGGAATCCAAGATTCCCCTGCTAGATCGATTGCTTCCCCTGCCACAAAGGATCCTGCTGCTAATGATATTAATGATGAAGAAAGAGTATCCCCACTCATTTCCTCATCTACACCCATATCTGATGGTCCTCTTATATCCAGCAGTGGAAGCAGAATAATTAAGAGTGGAGGTCCAAGTTACTCAGAGCTACATTCAGCTCATCAGCACCCATCCCTAGGTCATGTTGTATCTTTTGGAAGTTCTTTTGTGGACTTCTTTCCCAATCAAAATATCCCCATCAATTCTGATTTGGAAGAAGATGAAACAGAAGTAATCATGCAGCCTACCTACAGAATCAATAAGGATCACCATATCTCTCAAATCATTGGTGATCCTGAAGCCCCTAGACATATAAGGTATACAGCAAAGGATCACAGCTTCATTTCTAACATCACCATGAAGTTCAATCATGACAATATGCAGTGTTGCCTGTTTACGGCATTTTTGTCACAAGAAGAGCCAAAGAATATTTTTTAGGCTTTAAATGACCCAAGCTGGGTTGAAGCCATGCAAGAGGAGCTCTTACAGTTTGACATTCAAGAGGTTTGGATTCTAGTAGATTGTCCAAAATGGGCAAGGCCCATTGGGACAAAATGGGTGCTCAGGAACAAAAAGGATGAAAGGGGGATAGTTGTCAGGAACAAAGCAAGACTGGTGGCACAAGGGTATACACAGGAAGAAGGAATTGACTATGAGGAAGTATTTGCTCCTGTTGCCAGAATTGAAGCCATTAGATTATTCATTGCTTATGCTTCATTTATGGATTTCACTGTTTTTCAAATGGATGTCAAAAGTGCCTTCCTGTATGGCACCATTGATGAAGAAGTCTATGTTATGCAACCTCAACGGTTTGAAGACCCAGAACATCCAGACAAGGTATACAAGGTGAAAAAGGCTATGTATGGACTTCACCAAGCTCCCAGGGCCTGGTATGTGACTCTCTCTAAGTATCTCTTAGATAATGGTTTTAGCAGGGGAAAAGATTGATCAAACCCTGTTCACTAAGAAACAAAAGGGTGACCTTCTGCTGGTACATGTCTACGTTGATGACATCATCTTTGGATCCACTAACTCTATGCTTAGCAAAGAGTTTGCAAAATTGATGCAGGATAAATTTCAAATGAGTGCCATGGGAGAGCTAAATTTCTTTTTGGGGTTACAAGTTCAGCAGCGGAAAGATGGGATATTTATCTCACAAGACAAATATGTGGCTGAGATTGTGAAGAAGTTTGGCATGTCTGAGGGCAAGAAGGTGTCCACACCAATGGAAAAGGACCATCCATGGGGCATAGATGGTCCTGGAAAGCTTATAGATGTCAGGAACTATAGGTCTATGATTGGGTCTCTCATGTACCTCACAGCTTCAAGACCTGACATCATGTTTGCAGTCTGATTATGTGCAAGATACCAGGTGGCACTAACAGAGTGCCATTTATTTGCTGTAAAAAGAATTTTTAGGTATCTAAAGTGCCATCCAACCTTAGGACTTTGGTATCCCAAAGAGTCACCATTTGAGTTGATATCTTACTCAGATAGTGACTATGCTGGTGACAACAATGATAGGAAGTCTACAACAGGGGGATGCCAATTTTTGGGAAGCAGACTTATATCTTGGCAATGTAAAAAGCAGACAATTATGGCCACATCAACAACTGAAGTTGAGTATGTAGCAGCTGCTGCATGCTGTGGTCAAGTACTTTGGGTTCAGAATCAACTGCTTGATTATGGGTATAACTTTCTTAAAACCAAGATATTTATTGACAACAACAACACCATCTGCATTATTAAAAACCTGTTTTTCATAGCAAGACTAAGCATATTGAAATAAGACATCACTTTATCAGAGATTGTTTTGAAAAAGGACTAATTATCCCTGAGAAAATTGATACAGAACTTAATGTTTCTGATCTTTTAACAAAATCTTTTGAAGTGGGGAGGTTTCAGTACCTGGTTGCAGGTATTGGAATGGTTACTCCCTAAAAATTGATGTCTATTATGTCATGTATATTCAGGGTTGCTTTATTGCCGTTTTTGTATAACTGTTAGTCAATTTTTCCATCACTTTTCATTCCACTGCTTTTGAACACAGATCCCCCTGCTGGGGGTTCATTCCCCTGCTAAGAGAGGTTTTCTCTTTAAACTGGGTTTGTTCTTTTTAAAAGTGGTTATATGTGGTTTTAGACTAACAATGCAGAGTTCCATATGGTGCATACTATTCTCATTGGTGAATCAGGTATATGCTCTATGTTTAAGGGGAGGTTAGGTCACACCTTTAGGACTCAGGGTATCCTTAGGATGCTCATATATGATCTTAGACCATATCCATTGGTGAGTAAGGGTTAAGAGTGATGAGGACTTGCTGCAAAGCTTGTCAAAACTCTGAAACCTTGAGGCACTGTAATAGGTACTTGCACTTCTCTATCAAAACAGCTTGTTGTTCAGGTACAGATGTGTGGTATACATTGCCAAGACTAACTGACCATATGTAAGGGGAAAGGTAAGGATGGTGACTAGGGTATGCATATTTTCTTGGGTTGACCAGGTACATGGTGACTTATGTGTTGACTTTTTGTGCTTAGACCTTTGCTGAATAGAGGACTCTTGAGTTTCTATGTATCTATCTTGTGTATACAAGTGTGTGCATTAGAGCAGAGCTAGTTAGCATTAGTCTCTCCATCACTAGTCTAATACCCCTAGGAAAGTTTCCCATGCTTTCACCTTTTGCTTCCCCTGCTTTCATATCATTACCTTGTTTGACCATTGACCGACAATACCGTTACCCTGTTCATAGCCATTGGGCCTGCTTGCACAAATTTTGGTTAGGGAATATTTTATTGTTTTTAAAAGATATTTAAGGCGCTTTCTTCGCTGATTGGTAATCTTTACTTTATTATTTCAAATAAATTACTTTTTTTATCAAGATTTATCTTTGATATTTTTGCAATTTGAAAATTTGGTCCAATCACAGCTCTTCAATTCGCCTATAAAAACTTAATTCCCTTCACCAGCAGGTCCATCTCTGTCTCTCTCGACTAAATCCCACCTACCTCTCACCTTTATAAACCTTCAAAATATTTTCAAACTTTATCATGCCTCTCAAAATTGCTGCTAATCATAATCAAATCGCTTTATTACATGATGAACCAGTAGAGTTTGTTGATGCTGTGGCCTTTCTAAAGTCCTCGTATTTTAGAGTGGCCCTTCTCATCAACCCTAGAATTTACACCTCACACATTCAGCAGTTCTGGTCTAAATCCATGACCAAAACAGTGAATGGAGAGGTTACAATTCAAAGCACTGTAGATGGTCATCCCAAGGTAATTACACTTGCCTCCATCAGGGAAAATCTTCTTCTTGATGATGAGGATGGGATAACCAACCTATCTAAGGCTGAAATCTTTGAGGGTCTTGTTAAATTGGGGTACACTCTTTCTAAAGACCAAAAATGTAAGTTTGCTAAAGGTCAGTTTGCCCCACATTGGAAGTATTTGATTCATACAATTTTGCAATGTTTGTCACCAAAAACCACTACTTTCAATGAATTTGGTAGTGAGATGGTTTCTGCCCTGATCTGCTTAGCAACAGGGAGGAAGTATTGTTTTTCTCAAATGATTTTCAAAGGAATGGTTAAAAATGTTTCAAGCAATTCAAAGTTTTGTATGTACCCAAGGTTTATAGAACTTCTGCTGAATATGACTGATCATGGTCCAATCAAACACAAAAACTACTTTTCAGCAACCAAGCATACCACCAAACTATTCACCACACTTCTTGCACCATCACCACAGTTTTCTGGTAGGTCCATTCCACTCACTTCAATTATGATGAAACAAATCAGATAGGAAGAAGTCAAGACAAAAACAGCTAAACACAAACCTTCTGATTCCCCTGCCAAGAATCTACACCCTGCCAGTACTCTACCACCTACTGATCCACAACATGAAAGGCGATCCAAATCCAGGTTTGCCAGGTCTCCCTTACCTGGCGAATCTTCACAAGTAGCAGAGAGGAGAGTCTATAAGGGTTTGGAGCAAACTGAGGGTTTGGCTGCCACTACTATCTCATCCTTAAGGGGTGAGCAGGATAGTGACACCATCAGTAAGTCCTCTCCCTCACTCCATGATATCCAAAAAGGGGAGAAATCCCCTTCTAGGGTTGAGAGCAGCATGAAACCTATGACCATTTTGGAATTGACGAACATGTGCATGAGTCTGAAAAGGCAAAATGCACAACTTGTACAAAATGTCAAAAAGCAAGGTCTGGTCATCAATAACTTGGAAACCAGACTTGCCACACTTGAGGGGAGGAGAAAGCCCAGGCTTATCATATCCACTGTAACACTCTCAAAATCGGGTCACATTAGCGGAAGGGTTCTTGAGTGTTACTTACATGATACAATCACACAGTTATAGAAAACGGCTCAAAACGAGTCATTTTTATAATAACATCCATTCATTCATTCAAAAGATAATAATTTATACACGGTCCCAGATAATTTTAAAATATTTACAGTCCACATCAAAAGATAGAAGTTGTTTTGAATGGATATATTTTATAAAAGCGGGCCATAGTCACCAAAATTTAAGCAAGCTTCATGAAACCACCTTCCTTGAGTACCTTCTTTATGGACCTGAGATAAAACATGCTATAAAATCAACAAAAATTGTTGAGTGAATCCATAGAGTTTAAATTAAATAAAGAGAACACAAGTATTCTGAATAACCTTCCATGGTTAATAATTCATCGAAGGACAATTATGTTGTACGGACATAATTATCGGTGTTATTACATAAGCCTCATGACATTGAACGTTAACATATATTTATTTCAGCCCACCAACACACCAGCCAAGTGCGTATATTTCTCTTATACTAATGCATCCGATGTGCTCCAATACACATGTGCTTCACTACACATTGCGATAGCTAATCGCATCGGACTGGGCGTCACCCCACTAGATCTATCCATAGTATTAGCGTTCTTTCGATTAACAATTCATGATGGGATGTGGGTCTTTTTAAGGCTGTAAGCTAACTTATGTAATAACTTTCATCTAAGCATACAATCGGGTCCCTTGTGTTCTATTTAAAATAAATAGGGTTTACCACAACTTCTGGTTGCACCCATTCATGGGTTTAAAGCAACTCTTGTTGTACCCTTCATTTTCAATAAATACTTTTCAAGTAAAAAGAGCTTCCATAACTTCTAGTTGCACCATTTAATTGGTTTACCGCAACTTATAGTTGTACTCTTTATTTATAATAAAACAAGCATGTTATCCCCTCGCAGGTTTCTAAAACAATTAAAGAATTTAAAAGCGAGGCTATAGACTCACTTGTGAATGAAGATAAAGATGACTTAGAAAAAGTCGAGCTTTCTCGTCGCGCGGGAGTAGTCGGAGAACCGCAACCTATAAACAATTTACGGGTTTTAGGTTTTAGTCGTTAATTAAGCATAATTATAAAACGTTTATAATTATTGTATGTACATATATACATAGTATTATGTATGTGGTAGACATGATATTTATACATCCCATGAGTATAAATAAGGTTTTATACATTCACTAAGTCATTGTTTTATTATTAGGAAAATCATTTTGATTGAAAAGTTTTTCGGGTCGATTAATGTTTTTACTAGGTTTTGTAATATTAAAAGTGATACCATTTAAAATCTATAAATCTAATTTATGAGTTCTCTACATGTTTATAGAGCTATTTGAGTCTATTTTGCAGATTTATCACTTTCTTAATATCACTACCAACTTACATTACCCAAATAGTCTATTGAATACTAGTAAGTCACTTTTGATTTTAAGACTGATTTTTCATGTTCACCACTTTTGATGTCATTACCATAAACAATTGGTAAACTATCCAATTGATTTAAAAACTAAATAAAGTAAGCTATCTCCCATAGTTTTAGGTTTTTTGATGAATCCACATTCTACTGTACGAAACTTACTAATTAACAGAGCATGTTCCAAATTGACATGTTTTAATATTTTAATCATAAAACACTCATTTTTAGGAGTTAATGCATGGGTAAACTCTAAAAATGTTCACAAAACATAAGCCTACATGAATATTAAATAATATATTAGATCATATTTAATAAAAAAAACGTTCCAAAACATACGTTTTACTACTAACCAAAATTACAAGTTAATAGATCATGTTTTAGGGCTTCTCTATGCTAGATTTTTTTTTATAAATTTTTGTATGTAATCATGTCTAAACCTCATACATGTGTCAATACATATGTATATACATAGATTTATAGAGATTCATATAATAATCAAGTTAATGAAATCAAATATTTATAAAGAAATATGTAGCAAAACCTTCAATTAAAATGGAAAACAAAAAGATAAATATACCAAGATGATTAAGCTAAAGTAGTTTATCTTCAAATATTGATATTAATAACTAGTAGATTAAAAGTGTATGGTTATGTTTTTGGTGTTTCTTGGTTCGGCAATGATAAGGCAGAAAAGAAAAGAATGAGTTTTGATTATCAAAGTAATAAAAGATAAGGTTTACATATGAATATTTTATCATGTAAATGATATAAGAAAACACTTGTATCTCAAATGGCATGAGATAATGCCACGCCATGAGCTGGTTTGATATCATATGTTTTATTTGCTAAATAGATTTTTTTTTAAATGCTAAAGCGGGTATTATCGAAGCGTGATATTTTAAAAGTTACGCGATTTTAAAAGGTACACGTAAAACACGAGAAATTAACGCTCAACATAAAATAAAAACATCGACATTCAGAGGACATTTATATTTTGATAATTAACTGACTTAAAATATTTAATGCGTCAAATGAACGAATGACACTTAAAGGCTTAATGTAAATGACGAAAAATACTATTAAAACGAAAAATTAAATAACGACAATAGAAAATATTTCTATGTCATAACGAGATAATAAATATCGATACCTAACGTATTCCATGCCGGTTATAATCTAAACGAAATTCTTACGCTAAGTTTCAAGCCTTAACCTTTCAGGTTAGTCGATAATTTAAATTTCTCAATACAGTAAATACAAAATATGTAATAATCAAGATTAGAATAACGACCAGAAATATCAAGATTGTCACATCATCCCAACCAAATTAGGATCTTCGTCCTCGAAGATCAATTTGCCTTATAGTCTGTCTTCTTGTTGAAGTCATGCAAATGAGGATATTTCTTCCACATTTGATCATCCCTTTCCCAAGTGTATTATGGTACTTGTCTCGAGTTTAATTAAACTTTGACAATAGGAATTCAAATTTGTGTCGGTTGTTGAACTTCTTTATCCATAATTTCGACAAGCTCTTCGATGAAATTAATATTATCGTCGAATCTTACTTCGTCAGGAGGGATAATAAGATCTTCATCAGATAGACATTGATTTAGGTTCGACACATAAAAAAATAATGTGAATTCCTTGTAGCTCTCGAGGTAATTCAAGTTTTTATGCCACCGAGCTCACTCTCGATATCATCTCGAGTGGCCCAACATAACGGGGACTTAACTTCCCACGTTTTCCAAAACATATAACACCTTTTCTAGGTGACACTTTTGGCATAACTTTATCACCTACCTCGAACTCCAAAGATTTTTGCTTCACATCATCATAACTTTTCTGTCTACTACGTGTAGCTAACAAACGATTCATAGTTTGCACGATCATTTTATTATTGGATTGAAATGAGCAGATTTAGTCAATCGGACGACAATGACCAAAACTGAATCAAATCCAAACTGTTTTTTTTTTTTTTTTTTTTGAAATCGACGAGAACTCCACTGCTAGCAATCACATAGCTAAGAAATTTCATGCATTCAAGCCAAAACTCACATTTCGAAAATTTGGTATACAACTTTTTAATCCTTAGCAAATTCAAGATAGTCTCCAAATGTTCACCATGATCTTCTTTATTTTTACAATAAATCAGAACATTATCAATGAACATGATGACAAATTTATCAATATATGACTCGCACGCACGATTCATGAAATCCATATATATTGCCGGTGCATTGGTCAATTCATACGGCAATATTAGAACTCATAATATCCATAACGACTTCTTAACATCGTAAATGGAATATCTTTCTTGCGGATATGAAATTGATGATAAGTAGATAGTAGATCAATATTCAAATTGACACTAGAAACTTACAGCTGATCAAATAAGTCATTAATTCCTTAGCAAAGGATATCAGTTCTTGACCGAAAATTTATTCAGCTCTCGATAGTCGATGCACATGCGAAACAATCCATTGTTCTTCTTACGAATAATACCGGAGCTCTCTATGGCGATGAGCTCGGTCGAATAAAATATTTATTAGATAGCTCTTGCAACTGCAGAAATAATTCCTTCAGTTTGGATGGTGTTAAATGATACAGCGCACATGCGACGGGTGCAGCACCAGGAATTAGATCGATTTGGAATTATATTTTCCTTGGGGGCGGAAGCCCCGAAAAACATTGTGGAATGACTTTAGGATAGTCACGAATGACTGGAACATCTTCGACTCGCTTCTCATTTAATTCCTTCTCTGATTGAGCTAGTAATAATTCACAACCTCTCTCGATATACTTACGAGCTTTAATGCACGGAACGATTTTCAGTTGAGAATTATTTTTATCACCTTCAATAACTAAGATCTAGTCATTTAAGGGAATCCTAACTCTTTTTTTTTTTTTTAAGTACCATACGCTCCTCCTCCAAAACCATCTGCACCACAAAACCACTTGCTTCACCCAAACTACCGACCCACTAGAGCCGCCAGCTCCATCATTCATGTTGGCCATGAATTCAGTTAAGGATGCAGCAACTTGCCCATTAATAACTTAGCGTATACGTGCCTAATCACATTTTTAGCGACATGAATCTAGTACAATGCGAATCATAATGAGTATTCATTCAGTGATTTCATTACAAGTAAATGAATGATTAGAAGGAATAATTAGAAGAAACAAGCAAGGAAAGATAATAATTGAACGATGTAGAACTAGGAATCAAAAGATAGTAATGTAATCACGAACGAATACAAGTTGTATTTCCATGCATTATAGATTATCTTCTAATGCCATACAACTCGAGAAGACTAGTTCTAATAACTGATGTTACAGTTTAGTTAGTGATTTACAAAGGGTACTACAATTGATAAGCTAATTCACTAAAAGATTTTAGATGATTCATGTGGCTCAGAAGGCTCCTCGGTACCACTAGAAGAACATTTCTTTAGTGTCTATCTGGGTCGCTTGGTATTCTCCTCTATTGGCGGATTTGGAACAACCCCAATATAAATAATCACATGATCATAGAATTAGAGGAACATAATTAATGAATAAGTCGAGAAAATGATTTACGAATCAATAAGAGTTTATTTGCGTGAATGCTATACGCTTAAGCCCACACATTTATAAATCATTATATTCATGGATTGATCAAATCCATCCAAATAAGATTTAGAAATTAGTGGTTCAACAATTTATAATTTCCTTGTTCAAATAAATGGCCAATTCATTTCAACAAGACGATTATAAATCACCTTATTTAAGCATCGCCAGATCAACGCAGAAGATGAGGATCGAAACAAACGAGAATCGATATAACGAAAAAGATTAGTGATATGATATGGAATCCTATTTGGCATGTGAATAACATACCAATCAACCTGAATTCCTAACAAACAACAAGTACAATCTCAAAAAAACTTGTTTCTAAAACAGTAGAATGTCTAAGATTAATAAAATGGAGATTAAATGAAATGATGTAACACCCCCAATTTCACAAGGCAGCGGAATACCACTTTGGGGCGCTACTCATAGCATATCGCACACAATCATAGACAACGACCTCAAAAGAGATGTTAAAATAATACAAACCTTGTCTAAAAGTTTCTCATCCCGATATATAAAATCAGAGTAGCGTTTAGTCCCAAAAACCGTACCAACACATCACATTCATCAAAGACTTTAAAAGTCATTTATTCATTTCAAAGGATGGAAAAATAAATATAAATTTAGACAAGTAAGCACCAACTCCCTCCTCGCATGCTCCGTTGCTTTCCATCTTGATTACCTGAAATACATGCTTAAAATCATCAACACAACGGTTGAGCAAGTCTATAGGTTTTACAAAATCATAATTTGAACACAAGAATTTTAATCATCTCAAGCTTGTCACACAGACAAGTCATATATATATCGATAAATGCCTTAAGCTCATGCAACTGAACGTTAACCAACACGTCAAACCGAGTCACTTACGGCGCCCCTACAACAGGTAATATTGTCATATACCAACGACCTCTTATACATTATATCCCTCTCAGGTGATCACAAGGATACATACCCTAGGATAAGGCTGTCAAACCAAATAGATCTATCAAATGTATTAGCGTTTACCTCGCAAGGTAATTAACAGTTCATGAAATTCAGGGACTTCATAAGACAATGGTACTTAGGCATTTATCATCATATTCGGGTCCAGCATACCGAAAACAACTTGTGTTCATTTTATAAAACAGCATGTATTCCCTCTCGCGGGTTAAAAATCATTTACAAGATAATATAAAAGCGAGGCTATAGACTCACCTGATATAGTTATCACACATTTGCTATCACACATTTATCGAGGAACAAACATCCAATAGTCGATACAATACTTCACGAGATATCAGTCGCTCATTGCTCGAGAACGAGATGCCCAAGAGTCTTCATAAGACCGAACGAGACCTATAATGACGAGATGCGTCTTAGGATCTACACTATACATAAGTCAAACGAATATGTAAATAGTTCACTTTAGTAGGTTTGGACATTGCATAAGTTTTATAAAACTTTTCATAAGACTTTTGATAACAAACCACCATGTATTATCCAATTATGACTATTAAGCCCATTAGTGGCCCATTATAATTTCTTGTGACTTTAGTCCATTTCAATCTCAGTATTGACTTCTAAAATTATCATAAATCTTAGGCCCAGTAATGGTCTAATAGCCATTATAAGTGTAAGTTGGGCTTTTGTGGCCCAAGTCCACTTTATATGCATTACAGGTTCTAAAACGCCTCATAACGATGTCAACTTAATTTCCACGATGGTCGGGTCTCGGGTATTCTAGTTATCAATAAATAAACGAGTCTATATTTACTAAAAAGTGGCTCATACCATTTCGATGTTTATAAGAATCATCACGTTTTACGTTAATTAAATATAACCCAATTCTTACAATTTACCCGACATGTCTTGCTAAATAGATCATATCGCCTGAACCGTAAATCATCGAGGCGAACTATTTATATCAAAATTATTATCAAATTTTATACTTTACTGATTATAAGTTTAATTACCCCTAAAATATACTTATCATAGCTATTGCTCATTTTCTCACTTAGAAGAGTTGGCTGTTTTTCGCAGCCAACTTCAGTTTCACCGTTTTGGCCGCCATTTCCAAACCGTAAGGAATTGGTGGACCATCCAATTGATTATAGTTCCTCATATTTTTATCTACAATCTATAGTTTTACCTTTTTCAATAGTTCTGAGTTCTTGTTAGAGTTTTCAGTCGGTTTATACAGCATGTTCAGATTTGATACTTTTTATCGTTTCGGCCATATCTATTTCATCGGGTATCGTCACGAGACGAGCGACCCGGCCAAATCATCACAAAACACAGGGCTTACTCCCTATATTTTTACTTAAGTCCCATGAGCCACTGAGTTTACTTGAATAACACGTTTTATCCACTGATTTAATTATCAAAATCAAAATCAACACTTGGGACTTGTTTAGCTTTCACTTTGATGTAACAAATTTATATACAATGTCCTTTAACCCCTAATAAACTATTATAATATCAATCTCAGTAAAGAAATTATAAGTACATATTTGTAAAATGAATATACAATAAAAAGTTATAATAAAATAATCAAATAATTCTTACAATGAATAGATGAAAATATATCATCAAGGTTCAACCAACCCAACCTTACTTCAAGGGCCATCACTCCAATTCAAGTTTATAACCCAAGATTAACATATACAATCCATCATCTACTTAGCCTCATAAAGGTTATAAAACATTCGTATCCATGTTTCAATTGGTTAAACCAATATCACCATAAACTTAACTAGCTTTTATCAACTTATATGTGCTTCAATTATTTTGTCTTAATATTTAAAATAGTAATGGATGAAAAGGTGGTTGATATTCACGGATGGATAGGGAAGAAATAAGTGATGGGGTATTTTAGATGTACTTTGAGAAATGTGAGTGCATAAGTTTATGTATGGTGTTGGTTGTACACGTGTATATAACTAAGCATGCTAAATGATAACAATGAATATCAATTCTTGTTATATCTGTTTGAGTGGGGTGAGTGTTATATATTAAATTTGTTTCACAATATGTTAAAGCGGGTATTATCAAAATCTGATATTTTAAAAGTTACGCGATTAGAATGTTACACTTGAAACACGAAAAATAAACTCTCAATATAAAATAAAAACTTCGACATTTGGAGAAGATTAATATTTCGATAAATAAATGTGGCTTATTATTTAAAATATGTTAATTAAAAAAAATTAACACTTTATATAAACGAACGACGCCTAAGGGTTTAGCGTCAATTATGAAGAATGCTCATAAAACGAGAAATTAAAACGATAACAATAGAAAATCTTTCTATGACATAACGAAAATGTTTCACGGTCGATGGCGGAAATAGACTTTGTCGATAAATAATAAATGACACATATATGATACGTTAAATCTCTAACCTTGCCGGTTAGTCGAGAATTCAATATTATTAGTCGAACGTACATGACAAATAAAAGTCGATTAATAATTATTGGCCTGAATATTAAAAGTAGTTATTAGAACTCGGTCTAAATGTTGATTTAAAGTACGGGTTATTACATCATCTAACCCTTTAGGAAGCGACGTCCCGGCGCTTATTTCGTCTCAATAGTTTTTGGTTAAATGGCGAAGAGGTGAGAAATAGACAAGTTATCGCTGAGGTTTCTAACGAAGGTCAGGTGAATAAAATTCAAAGCAACGAGTATATGTAACGATCACAAGGGAACGGCTTGAGTGAAGCTTCAATCCTTATAAGGAAACTCAAAGAAAAGCCATTAGAAACGGAAAATTAACAAGTCATCAATTTTTGGAAGTGGTTCAAGGTAGATTACAACTAGCTTATCAAGCTTGCGATAATCAGGACATATTAGAAATTGTCAAAAAAGACAAATCATAAATAGAGAGGAGACTAACGGGTTACTCGTACATAGACGATAATAAATAATAACCATAATGATGACGGTAATGAACGATCCGTAACAACGAAAGACACGTCAAAGGAAATACATCCGTTTACAAAATAATCACAAACCAAGTCAGGCACACTTGAGCCCACTCATTTATAATTCCTTGTCTACATCAAAAGGCGTCCCCGTTCATGTATACAAGAGTTTATAAATTTACGGTTCGGGAACTTATAACTTTCTTGTTCAAATAAAAAGGCGTCCCAATCCATTTCAACGAGACGATTATAAGTCATCCTACTCAAGTATTACTACCTCTCAACATGATATGATATCCAAATACCATAGTAAATACAAGGTGTCAATAAACTTACATCATGGTTTCCGTATTCAAAAGTCCCATATCCATTTGAATAAGGAAAACACTACAATCTATGGTCCAGTGGTTTAAAATTTTCTTATTCAAATGTCCCAACCCATTTCAATAAGACAACCTTAAACGACTCATGGTTGGGCGAGTTAAAATCTATATATCTAAATGTCCCATTCCATTTAGATACAAGATATTACGTTACTCAACCGAATTACTACTACGAGCATATCTTTGTTGTACCCAAACTATATATATTTGATTAGGGTATATATATCTTAAGTCCAACATTGACATCCTCCTTTCGCCAAATAACGTAGTCATATAAAATCAAATCACACGTCGCATTACATAGAAGATATCGCCTCGGATAAATGATTCTTCAAAATCATATGAAGTATTTGGAACTCAAAAATCACATCAATCAATTACGTTTCGAAAGGAGATGTCCTAAAATGGCACATCACGATACGATGATAATAATCAAACTTAAACAAGTCGATATGCGATAGATTACGAAACAATATATATATACTCAAACTATCAAACGAGTTTCACACTCGTATTCAGATAATATACAATTATCAAGATCGGTGATTGTCAGTGAGGCCAAATTCGATACAAAACCGTATTATAAGATGTACGACAATCATGCAAGGACCATTGCTTCGCGTGCAATGTCCTTAAATACCATAGTATAATCATATATATATACATACTACCATTCTTATATACACATAGGTTCACATAATTACAATAAAAAATAAAGTAATGCAAGAATAGCCTTACCGAAGTCATGCGGAGTAGTTGCGTGCTTAAAACCTTTTAAAACGCACCAAAGTTATAGTTTAGGTTTTTCAAAATCGACCTAGTTCTCTACAACTTGTGGCTCTGATTACCAATTTGTAACACCCCCAATTTCACAAGGCAGCGGAATACCACTTTGGGGCGCTACTCATAGCATATCGCACACAATCATAGACAACGACCTCAAAAGAGATGTTAAAATAATACAAACCTTGTCTAAAAGTTTCTCATCCCGATATATAAAATCAGAGTAGCGTTTAGTCCCAAAAACCATACCAACACATCACATTCATCAAAGACTTTAAAAGTCATTTATTCATTTCAAAGGATGGAAAAATAAATATAAATTTAGACAAGTAAGCACCAACTCCCTCCTCGCATGCTCCGTTGCTTTCCATCTTGATTACCTGAAATACATGCTTAAAATCATCAACACAACGGTTGAGCAAGTCTATAGGTTTTACAAAATCATAATTTGAACACAAGAATTTTAATCATCTCAAGCTTGTCACACAGACAAGTCATATATATATCGATAAATGCCTTAAGCTCATGCAACTGAACGTTAACCAACACGTCAAACCGAGTCACTTACGGCGCCCCTACAACAGGTAATATTGTCATATACCAACGACCTCTTATACATTATATCCCTCTCAGGTGATCACAAGGATACATACCCTAGGATAAGGCTGTCAAACCAAATAGATCTATCAAATGTATTAGCGTTTACCTCGCAAGGTAATTAACAGTTCATGAAATTCAGGGACTTCATAAGACAATGGTACTTAGGCATTTATCATCATATTCGGGTCCAGCATACCGAAAACAACTTGTGTTCATTTTATAAAACAGCATGTATTCCCTCTCGCGGGTTAAAAATCATTTACAAGATAATATAAAAGCGAGGCTATAGACTCACCTGATATAGTTATCACACATTTGCTATCACACATTTATCGAGGAACAAACATCCAATAGTCGATACAATACTTCACGAGATATCAGTCGCTCATTGCTCGAGAACGAGATGCCCAAGAGTCTTCATAAGACCGAACGAGACCTATAATGACGAGATGCGTCTTAGGATCTACACTATACATAAGTCAAACGAATATGTAAATAGTTCACTTTAGTAGGTTTGGACATTGCATAAGTTTTATAAAACTTTTCATAAGACTTTTGATAACAAACCACCATGTATTATCCAATTATGACTATTAAGCCCATTAGTGGCCCATTATAATTTCTTGTGACTTTAGTCCATTTCAATCTCAGTATTGACTTCTAAAATTATCATAAATCTTAGGCCCAGTAATGGTCTAATAGCCATTATAAGTGTAAGTTGGGCTTTTGTGGCCCAAGTCCACTTTATATGCATTACAGGTTCTAAAACGCCTCATAACGATGTCAACTTAATTTCCACGATGGTCGGGTCTCGGGTATTCTAGTTATCAATAAATAAACGAGTCTATATTTACTAAAAAGTGGCTCATACCATTTCGATGTTTATAAGAATCATCACGTTTTACGTTAATTAAATATAACCCAATTCTTACAATTTACCCGACATGTCTTGCTAAATAGATCATATCGCCTGAACCGTAAATCATCGAGGCGAACTATTTATATCAAAATTATTATCAAATTTTATACTTTACTGATTATAAGTTTAATTACCCCTAAAATATACTTATCATAGCTATTGCTCATTTTCTCACTTAGAAGAGTTGGCTGTTTTTCGCAGCCAACTTCAGTTTCACCGTTTTGGCCGCCATTTCCAAACCGTAAGGAATTGGTGGACCATCCAATTGATTATAGTTCCTCATATTTTTATCTACAATCTATAGTTTTACCTTTTTCAATAGTTCTGAGTTCTTGTTAGAGTTTTCAGTCGGTTTATACAGCATGTTCAGATTTGATACTTTTTATCGTTTCGGCCATATCTATTTCATCGGGTATCGTCACGAGACGAGCGACCCGGCCAAATCATCACAAAACACAGGGCTTACTCCCTATATTTTTACTTAAGTCCCATGAGCCACTGAGTTTACTTGAATAACACGTTTTATCCACTGATTTAATTATCAAAATCAAAATCAACACTTGGGACTTGTTTAGCTTTCACTTTGATGTAACAAATTTATATACAATGTCCTTTAACCCCTAATAAACTATTATAATATCAATCTCAGTAAAGAAATTATAAGTACATATTTGTAAAATGAATATACAATAAAAAGTTATAATAAAATAATCAAATAATTCTTACAATGAATAGATGAAAATATATCATCAAGGTTCAACCAACCCAACCTTACTTCAAGGGCCATCACTCCAATTCAAGTTTATAACCCAAGATTAACATATACAATCCATCATCTACTTAGCCTCATAAAGGTTATAAAACATTCGTATCCATGTTTCAATTGGTTAAACCAATATCACCATAAACTTAACTAGCTTTTATCAACTTATATGTGCTTCAATTATTTTGTCTTAATATTTAAAATAGTAATGGATGAAAAGGTGGTTGATATTCACGGATGGATAGGGAAGAAATAAGTGATGGGGTATTTTAGATGTACTTTGAGAAATGTGAGTGCATAAGTTTATGTATGGTGTTGGTTGTACACGTGTATATAACTAAGCATGCTAAATGATAACAATGAATATCAATTCTTGTTATATCTGTTTGAGTGGGGTGAGTGTTATATATTAAATTTGTTTCACAATATGTTAAAGCGGGTATTATCAAAATCTGATATTTTAAAAGTTACGCGATTAGAATGTTACACTTGAAACACGAAAAATAAACTCTCAATATAAAATAAAAACTTCGACATTTAGAGAAGATTAATATTTCGATAAATAAATGTGGCTTATTATTTAAAATATGTTAATTAAAAAAATTAACACTTTATATAAACGAACGACGCCTAAGGGTTTAGCGTCAATTATGAAGAATGCTCATAAAACGAGAAATTAAAACGATAACAATAGAAAATCTTTCTATGACATAACGAAAATGTTTCACGGTCGATGGCGGAAATAGACTTTGTCGATAAATAATAAATGACACATATATGATACGTTAAATCTCTAACCTTGCCGGTTAGTCGAGAATTCAATATTATTAGTCGAACGTACATGACAAATAAAAGTCGATTAATAATTATTGGCCTGAATATTAAAAGTAGTTATTAGAACTCGGTCTAAATGTTGATTTAAAGTACGGGTTAATACAAATGAATGCATTGATGAATCAAGAATAAGGACGAATGAATCAAAATTCTTGTAACCAAATAAATATCATCGAGAATATTAACCATTTCGTTGGGATCATGAGTATCCATAACTTAGTTAGCCTCGAGAATAAATGGATTTCACTTCGTGAATACCTTTGGCGTCGTCATTAAAATGAATAGGGTTGCTTCGTGACAATCTACGTCGTATAAATATCTCGCATAAGTATAAAATTATCATTTATTATTAAATAAATGAAAGCATACCTTGTAATTCATAAGTACAAATAATCCATAATCATTACAGCATATATATATATATATATATATATATATATATATATATATATATATATATATATATATATATAATCCAATATATATAATTTTCTCATTCTCGTCCATTGGTAACTCGGAGGTTTCGCTTGCAACTATTATAGCCAAAAGATTTCAAAAATTCATATTTGGAAAATCTTTTCGTTCACTATAACTTGAGCTCTTGATACCAATCTGTAACACTCTCAAAATCGGGTCACATTAGCGGAAGGGTTCTTGAGTGTTACTTACATGATACAATCACACAGTTATAGAAAACGGCTCAAAACGAGTCATTTTTATAATAACATCCATTCATTCATTCAAAAGATAATAATTTATACACGGTCCCAGATAATTTTAAAATATTTACAGTCCACATCAAAAGATAGAAGTTGTTTTGAATGGATATATTTTATAAAAGCGGGCCATAGTCACCAAAATTTAAGCAAGCTTCATGAAACCACCTTCCTTGAGTACCTTCTTTATGGACCTGAGATAAAACATGCTATAAAATCAACAAAAATTGTTGAGTGAATCCATAGAGTTTAAATTAAATAAAGAGAACACAAGTATTCTGAATAACCTTCCATGGTTAATAATTCATCGAAGGACAATTATGTTGTACGGATATAATTATCGGTGTTATTACATAAGCCTCATGACATTGAACGTTAACATATATTTATTTCAGCCCACCAACACACCAGCCAAGTGCGTATATTTCTCTTATACTAATGCATCCGATGTGCTCCAATACACATGTGCTTCACTACACATTGCGATAGCTAATCGCATCGGACTGGGCGTCACCCCGATAGATCTATCCATAGTATTAGCGTTCTTTCGATTAACAATTCATGATGGGATGTGGGTCTTTTTAAGGCTATAAGCTAACTTATGTAATAACTTTCATCTAAGCATACAATCGGGTCCCTTGTGTTCTATTTAAAATAAATAGGGTTTACCACAACTTCTGGTTGCACCCATTCATGGGTTTAAAGCAACTCTTGTTGTACCCTTCATTTTCAATAAATACTTTTCAAGTAAAAAGAGCTTCCATAACTTCTAGTTGCACCATTTAATTGGTTTACCGCAACTTATAGTTGTACTCTTTATTTATAATAAAACAAGCATGTTATCCCCTCGCAGGTTTCTAAAACAATTAAAGAATTTAAAAGCGAGGCTATAGACTCACTTGTGAATGAAGATAAAGATGACTTAGAAAAAGTCGTGCTTTCTCGTCGCGCGGGAGTAGTCGGAGAACCGCAACCTATAAACAATTTACGGGTTTTAGGTTTTAGTCGTTAATTAAGCATAATTATAAAACGTTTATAATTATTGTATGTACATATACACATAGTATTATGTATGTGGTAGACATGATATTTATACATCCCATGAGTATAAATAAGGTTTTATACATTCACTAAGTCATTATTTTATTATTAGGAAAATCATTTTGATTGAAAAGTTTTTCGGGTCGATTAATGTTTTTACTAGGTTTTGTAATATTAAAAGTGATACCATTTAAAATCTATAAATCTAATTTATGAGTTCTCTACATGTTTATAGAGCTATTTGAGTCTATTTTGCAGATTTATCACTTTCTTAATATCACTACCAACTTACATTACCCAAATAGTCTATTGAATACTAGTAAGTCACTTTTGATTTTAAGACTGATTTTTCATGTTCACCACTTTTGATGTCATTACCATAAACAATTGGTAAACTATCCAATTGATTTAAAAACTAAATAAAGTAAGCTATCTCCCATAGTTTTAGGTTTTTTGATGAACCCACATTCTACTGTACGAAACTTACTAATTAACAGAGCATGTTCCAAATTGACATGTTTTAATATTTTAATCATAAAAACACTCATTTTTAGGAGTTAATGCATGGGTAAACTCTATAAATGTTCACAAAACATAAGCCTACATGAATATTAAATAATATATTAGATCATATTTAATAAAAAAATGTTCCAAAACATACGTTTTACTACTAACCAAAATTACAAGTTAATAGATCATGTTTTAGGGCTTCTCTATGCTAGATTTTTTTTTATAAATTTTTGTATGTTATCATGTCTAAACCTCATACATGTGTCAATACATATGTATATACATAGATTTATAGAGATTCATATAATAATCAAGTTGATGAAATCAAATATTTATAAAGAAATATGTAGCAAAACCTTCAATTAAAATGGAAAACAAAAAGATAAATATACCAAGATGATTAAGCTAAAGTAGTTTATCTTCAACTCTTGATATTAATAACTAGTAGATTAAAAGTGTATGGTTATGTTTTTGGTGTTTCTTGGTTCGGCAATGATAAGGCAGAAAAGAAAAGAATGAGTTTTGATTATCAAATTAATAAAAGATAAGGTTTACATATGAATATTTTATCATGTAAATGATATAAGAAAACACTTGTATCTCAAATGGCATGAGATAATGCCACGCCATGAGCTGGTTTGATATCATATGTTTTATTTTCTAAATAGATTTTTTTTAAATGCTAAAGCGGGTATTATCGAAGCCTGATATTTTAAAAGTTACGCGATTTTAAAAGGTTCACGTAAAACACGAGAAATTAACGCTCAACATAAAATAAAAACATCGACATTCAGAGGACATTTATATTTTGATAATTAACTGACTTAAAATATTTAATGCGTCAAATGAACGAATGACACTTAAAGGCTTAATGTAAATGACGAAAAATACTATTAAAACAAAAAATTAAATAACGACAATAGAAAATATTTCTATGTCATAACGAGATAATAAATATCGATACCTAACGTATTCCATGCCGGTTATAATCTAAACGAAATTCTTACGCTAAGTTTCAAGCCTTAACCTTTTAGGTTAGTCGATAATTTAAATTTCTCAATACAGTAAATACAAAATATGTAATAATCGAGATTAGAATAACGACCAGAAATATCAAGATTGTCACATCCACAGATGAGGATGCTTCCAAAGGGGAGGAAGTTCTAAATACAGAAGAGTCTACTCAGTACTATTCATATCCTGGTGGTGTACATGGAAAGATAGCAAGTGCTGAGAAAGGGATTGAGAAAGGAAGTGCTGATAAGGGAAGTGATAAGGGGAGTGCAACTAAAGAGATTGCTCAAACATTTCTAACTATGGGCAATCAAGAAGAAGCCCCTGCTTCAAAAGTTTCCCCTGCTGTTGCTGATCCCACTGCTGTAAGTCGTTCCCCTGCTAAGCCTATTACTCAAACTTTTGTTAGAAAGAACAGAAAGCAACCAGCTCAGAAGGGAATTACTATTAAAGAACCTACATCTAGAGTTAAATCAGCACCAGTAGTGGATCCAAAAGATAAAGGAAAAGGAATCATGATTGAACAACCCAAGAGAAAATACAAGCTAGAACTCCTGAACAGCAAAGGGCTCGAGAAGAATATGATGCACAAGTAGCTCTCAGGCTACAACAAGAGGAGATGGATATGCAGGATCAGAGAATGCAAAAGATGAGGCCTAAAGATATGCTCAAGCAGGTTGAGATTATGCATAGAGAGCTGGATGATAGGGTGCCTCATGTTGGAGAATTTCTAGATCAATGGGAGAAGGAGTTCATATATGCTCCTTTGGAAGACAGGTATGAGTTGACTTGCCTTGTTTACAAATATCAAACTGAATATCTGGAAAGGAGAGCAAATCAAATTCAGAGAGAGAAATATTTAAGTTCTGAGAAAGGGCAACTTGAACACTACAAAGTCTTGCTCAAGAGACATAAGAAGTGGAAGGATGGGGACTTCACAGTTATGAGTTTTGAAGCTATAAAAAGAGAAGTTAGACCAGTCTTAAGAGAATATGATGTGGAAGATTAGATGACTATGAACTCTCCTGAGGAAGCTGAGTATCTTAGGAGACAAAGTGAAGTGTTATAGAAAGTTAGGGAATCCAAGAAAAGAAAGGCTGAAGGAACAACTTTGGAAACTACACAAGCAGGTGCATCATCCCAAGCAGGTGCATCATCACAAGCAGGGGCATTACATCAAGCAGGTGAAAGTTTTCCAGAGATTGAGAAGTCTGTACTTAATGTACAAAGAGCAGCCAAAAGACTTAAGAGAATGGAGAAAGTTGGCACAATTACTAAGGAATCTCAACGGCCTTCAAATGATGAAATTGATAAACAGCTAATTCTGTAGGAAAATGATGATATCTCACCTAGTGAACTTGGAAAGAAGTTTGCTATCATAGAGTATCCTGTTTATGAACACAAAGGGAGGACTTGGTGGAAGCTTACAAGAGCTGACAATAAAACACAGACATTTCTAAGCCTAGATGTCATGTTTCAAACCTTGGATAGTGAGGACTTAGAAGATCTGTGGAAAATTTTGAAAAAGACTTTTGCTGCAAAACCTCCTACCATGGATGGTGTGGAGAAGGATTGGGTAATCTGGGAGTGCATGCATAGGATGTATGAGCATGAGTTATTTGATCCTATATTTGATGAAGTGAATAAAGGAGATTTGTTGTATTGGAAGCTGTTTACCAATTCTGGGGTCTATGAGGTAGTAATGGAAGGAGTAAGTGTGTACTTGATCAATCATCTTTATTATCCCTTCACTCAGGAGACCTTGAAGAAACTAGCACAGGCTAATTTGATTGTAGATGCTAAAACACCTGTTGCTTATGATCTGGTAAGGATGATGCATAGTCAGATTTGGCCAGAAAGTTTGTAAGCATCCTCATAAACTAGGATTTATTCAGAAACTTGTCTTTAGGGGAAAGCACAAGTTTAGGGGAGGATTGTTGGGAATAAATCTATCCATACTTGTTACCCCTGTTAGTTGATTATCTGTACCCCTGCTAGAGTAAGTTCCCCCTACCAAATAACAAAGGCAGGGGGATTGGTTCCCCTGCTGAAGTCAAAGGCCCTGCCGTCAGAGATAAACTTGGAATAGATTTTTACGCGTTTCTGTTACTACTCCTTAATACTTTCCAAGTTTGTTAGTAGTGATCTTGTACGTGAGTCCTTATGCCTATAAAAGGACTCACTAGGTTAGCATGCATAGTGTGTCTTTCTCTATTGTCCTTCATTATCATACTTTAAGGTTTTGTAAACCCTAATACCATTTTAGGGTATTCGTATATCATTGATATATTAAAGTTCAACGTTTGCTTCAATCATATTGTTCTTGTGCTAAACATTATATTCCGCATCTTGTTTAGTTACTTTTATTTGCAAAGTTTCTCTAGTGTTAGATTGAATACTTTCTTTCTATCACAACCCTTAAACAAGCTATTAAGGTTTAAGATCTGAGTTTGGGATCAACATCAAGATTACTGGACATAAGGTGAGTCCATAGCCTCACTTAAGTATACTACTTTCAATGATTTGAAAACCCGTGAGGGGGATATATGCTAAACTAAAATACAAGTATTTTTGGTATGCTTCTCATATATGATTATTGACAATACGTTACTACTGCCATTAAGTTTCTTTTTAAGCGTGACCGCTAATTATACAAGAAGGTGAACGGTAATATTGTGAATAGAACTATTTGGGGACTGGCATCCCCTATCTGGGCAGGTTAGACTTGCTAGAATGCCGATGGCTCTGACCTAGGCTAAAGGGATACACTTTATTTTGCTAACACAAGAGTTTGGCAGACTGCCTGCATAAGGGCAATTTGTTGGTTTCTGTATGTCAAGTAGTGGTGTACGAGCTAATACAATAATAACTGATTTATTTATGTGAGTAACGTAGCTCGGGAAAAGGACCTTGTATTCAAAATGATTTTAAACCTATGGAATCACTCAACCTTTGTGTTGACTTTAAGCATATATTTCAGGTATTGAAACTGTTAGCATGGAACAGCATATTGATGACGTGGAGAGATATAGACTTGGAAGTTTTTGTCATTCAAACCTATATTCTAGATCTCGGGAACCTGTGATGTACAGAGTATGTACAGGTTGTTTTACTGAAAATCTCTGATTTTGAATGATAATTTATAAAGAATAAATAAAGTTTATTTAAACACTCTTTTGAGTTGTTTTTCTATTACTGTGCTTTCAAATCATGAAGTAATACCCCTAAAAATATTATTCCGTTGCGTCAAGGTAAAATTAGGGGTGTTACAGAGTGGCATCAGAGCTATAGTTATACAGAACAAGAGATTAAAATCTTAACTATAACTGATTTTCTTAAGTAAATTCCAAGTGAAAATCTCCGCATCAAAACCATGCTGCTACAAAAGTTGTAAGTGATAATCTCAAGTTATGATTTTAAATAGTAATATTATGTGATTATATGATAGTATGTGTAAGTAATATACTAAATACCAATATAAATAATTTATTTTATCGACGTCTTCAGAAATATTTCTTCCTATTTTCATCCCATCGCCCTATCAGATTTGGATCCATAAAATATTTACCTTACGGATTTACCTAAACAATTAGTACTAGCCCTTTCTTCTAATAATAATAAATACCCTAATCCTTTATCTACAGAAAATAATCCCCAACCAAATAATATACCCATTCGGCAGTGACATATTTTTTCATCCCAAACATCTAATAATATCCCAAATACCCAAAATATATTTCTAGAGCAAATGGAGAATATGTTCAACTATTTTAACGAAGTGCCTCCCAAGCGTATTGAAGATCTGGAATATGAAATTGAAGGATTTTAGTATGGAAAGACGATAATGCAAGAGGAAATGGAAAATATGGAAAAGGATCTAATAAAAGTAAGTAATGAGAACCATGAGTTACGAGATAAGCAGAGGTTGCATAATGAGGAAATTACCTTAGCACGAGTAAGAATGGTAACAATGGAAAAGCTTATTGAAGATATTCAAGTACGAAACCAAGAAAATATCAAAGGACTCTTAGCCATAATCAAATATCTCAAGAAGAAGGAGTAAACCAACTCAAAAATATTTCAGCTTCCCTACAAGCCTTGTAAATATTTTTGCTTTCGGTTTTTACTTTTATATAACAAAGAAGCTTGCTTATCCATCAACAGAGTGGATTGTTAATAAATAATTTTTTTTTCTTTCCTTTATTTGCATATCATTCTAAAAAAGAGAAATACTTGACAAAGTATAAGTCTTTAAAAGAATTATAGCAAAAGAAAGATATTATCTTAAACTAAAAAGGATTTCTCAAGTCTATTTGTTAAAAGAAAGTATTAATCTAAATAAAAGATAAATAACTTAGGAATCTTAAGACGAGTTAATAGTTACGTAGCCCTATAAACCTATTCCATAACCTTATACGAGTTAATACGATGTATACACATATGACAAATGCTCAATAGACAAGTATATCTAAACTTAAAAAATTTTGTCTTCTAATTTCAAAATGACACATTTAAGGACATCGATATCTTCTACCCTAACTCCCGAAGGACTTCAGCGAATAATTAACGATGGCGTTGCTACAGCTTTGAAAATACCAACCTTCAAAATAGTAATGAATACTAATCCAGTGGAAGACTATATAACTAGCTAGTTATATAAATTCCAAGGAAATGAAGATGCTATTGGTATTACTCATTGGATTGAGAGAACTGAGACGATTTTCTCCCAAAATGGTTGTGCCGAGGATCGTAAAGTGAAGCTTGCCGTCAGTACCTTAACTACTTAATCATTGTCATGGTGGAATTACTATACTCAACTTGTTGGTTTATAAGAAGCCTATAAGATGAAGTGGTTAGATTTTGACTGCCTTTTAATTACACGATATTATCCTTCAATAGAAATCGAGAAAGTGAAAAAGGAATTTTGCTATCTAGTAACACAAGGAATTTATCTCAAAGCCTATTTGGGAAAATTTCAAGAGTTAGCAGAATTTTATCCTATTCCTAATTCGTAAAGAATGATGAAAGCTTTTATCAAAAGATTTACCCAAGGATTCAGGAGGATGATTAGTATTTCTAAACCCCACAGTTTAGAAGAAGCCATTAAAATTTCTCAAAAATTGATGGAACATGTAAACAGTGACAATCCTATGCCAGAATCAAATACCCTTAAACATAAATTTACGAAGAAGAAGAATATGCTGAAACCAAACCTATTCCCTTAAATTTTTCATATGATCCCTATTTTCCTTACTTATATTACCCAAATTAAAACTTAGTTAACCATCCCGACACAATAAAAAACAATAATCATGTTGGACATCCTCCCTAATGTACGAAGTGTCTACTGTATCACACTGGAATCTGCACAACAAGGTGTCAGAATTGCTTCAAGATAGGTCATCAGACACGATACTGTTGGAGCAAGGGGAAATTTTAGATTTTTCCTAAGGATATCGTATTTTGTAAATAAATAAGCGTGACAAACATACGTGAGTATTATCAATAAAATCCATGAGTTTTGATTTCATCTCTTAGGTGTTATTGTGTTATTTTACTTTATTACCTGGTAGTACAACTTATTTGTATTATATGCACTTAGAATTATATGTATTTGACCATTTTTGGACTAAAATATTCAACTTATGTCTTAACGGGATTTCAAAATCTGAATTACCAAAAGTTTAACCTAAATTTTCTTTATGAAAAATAGGTAAGAACAAGTAATGAGAGACTTATTTCAAAATTTCTTTATATACGACATGACAACATCTGGATCATTGTCAATTGTTTTTTATAAAAGATATGGAAACTTTAAACAAGGTTATACCCAAAATAATCTGTTGACATTAAGTGCCAATATCTATAGTATTTAATACATTAAGAAGAATATTGCCCTTTATACCAATGGGTTAAAGTGAGAGAATTATTCCGATATTAGAATTTCATACTCTATGTATGCATTATATTATCTGGAATTACACCTACCCTATTAAGGGTTGTTAGAATAGAGCTTCGTAGCACAATAAGTAATGACTATTAGCTATCTACTGGATTAAAATGGTGATTTGTGAAAAATCTTTATCAAGAATACTCACAATTATTTTCAAAAGAGGAATGAGAAACCGCACCATATTAAACAATATTGACTTTGGTAGGATTTTTTTCCCTATAATCCAAATTGATTTTGAAAGATGCGATAATCAATTCAAGATTTTGAATTCAGTTGTGACATATTAACTTGAGTTTTACCCAAGAAACTCATAAATAATCACATTTTTCTTCGTATTTTTAGAATTCAAGGCGGATTTATCTGATTAAATCGTACGATTTATATTTATTTTTGTAATCTTTATAAATCACATTACAATCTTAATTGTTAGTATATAAATTAACGCTTCATAAATGTTCATTTACATGATAACTCCAGTAGAAGAGATTGATTAAAGAGGAAATAACAACAGTAAAATTTGTATTCATTAATATATGAATAGGATGATGGAAGGAATTTTAGAACACGAGAACCATACTTACGTTTGATACACTATGTTATGGTTATAATCTCGGTTCGAGATTTCTTTAAGGGGAAGAGGTTATGACAACCCGTAAAATTCACAAATGCGATATATAGAATGATCGAATGGAATGGAAAATCCATTAGAAATTTTTTCTTTTTGTGTATTACTTGGTAGAATGAACTGTTTCTCACACCTTAAACTATCATATCAACATATTCCTATATGTTGTAAGGCACAATGTATACATCAATTATAAGTTCTAAATATTATTTAACAAGTGTACTATGAATAAGAACATCTCAAGTATAGATATGATGCCCTAAATTCCCTTAGAAACCCTAAGATCCCTATAAAGGAATTCTAAACTCAAGGATTATAAGAATATGAATACACAACATATATAACAAGTAATCAAGGATTACAATAGAGTAATATACTTATCATATGAAAGTATAAAGTTATCCAAGAATAAGTAAGTGTAAACCATACAAAGCTAAAGTAAAAATAAGTGTACATAATAGTCTATATCATCACCTAGAGACCTTTATAAAATAATATTTCAAGCAATATGATTATACAAAAACTATGTATATATAATCAATACAATATACTAATTCTAATAAACTATATAAAGAAAAGTTAAGCAATCACAAAGTACTAATATTCACTAATCCCAAGCTAATTACAAGAAAATTACTTAAAACCAAGATTAACATATAAAATCCATTCTATAATGAATTAAAGTCTAATATTTTGCAACCAATTATAAAATGAAACTAAGTATCATATTAAGGTAATACATTTGTCTCAGGCTAAGTTACAAGTTAATGAATCACAAAGTACAAGTTATTAAAGCATAGGATCTTAAGCTCCCATAATTAACCCTAGATTATAATTACCCTATATAAACCCTTAAACTAAGAATCTAGAAATAATATAAGTCATAAACATATCATATAAGCCCTATAATAAGTATACATAAAGATGTAAACCCTGATTACCCAAAATAGGAAGTCATTAGGATTAGTGACATAAAAACCCTTATATTTAGAAATCTACATAGAATCATTACCTAGTCTTTTAGGACAAGTCTACAAACAGTAATAGAATTTCATTAAGGTTATAAGATTATGATAAGACAATGTACAAGTAACCTAATTCACAAGGTACAAGATTTCAATGCATGACTTGTAAATTAGGTCAAAATAGGTATTTTCACTCTTTAGACATGTTTACTTAAACTAAACCATCAAACCAAGTGTAAGAACTCTTTGGACACTTAAAACTGAATGTGTAGGACCTAAATTAAGTTTAAATCAGTAGCTAATTGAAGGATAAATCCTTTTACTAAGATTTAAACCTATATCATTTGAAAACCCTAATCTACATAAGTTTACTTCCCATTTTTACCTCAAACCTTTGTTAAACTTCAAACCAAGGACCCAAATCTCTTAAATATAATGTCTAAAACACAATTAAGCCCTAATCATTCACTAATCAATTTCCTAAGTCCCTAAGCACCAAAATCACAAAGCATAAGTTAGAAGCCCTAATTTCTAAACCCGATTTTGTATTTTACCTTCAAAACTTATTTTAAACACTTTCCCTCCCATTACAAGTTCAAAAACCAGATATTTACATGTTGTAAGATATTTTAGAAGTGGTGACAAGTAGGTGCATCACAGACTTGGGTGCTACACATCGACATTCTTATCACAATGATGCCGTAACCTAATATGAGCCACAAGTGAAGATTGGAACGAAGCCAGAGTCTAGAAAATTTCATAGAGCTTCAGTAGCTATCCTTAGTCATTCATATCTATGTTACACGTATAGGACCAGAACTTGGTGCCTAAGTCTTGCAAATACTATAAATAGGGGCGAATACACCACATTAGAACTCGTACCCCGTTTTCTCTTAACCTCCTACCCATTCATCATATTCACTTCTATAAATGTCGTAGGACATCCCCCAAGACCAGAAACCAGGTCTAGAAGGAAGCCATTGAAGCTTTTGAAGCTTTGGTAGCAAGTAGTGCTAATAAGAAGTCATAAGGAGCCAGTTTGGAGCTACATAGGTAATCTCTATGTTAGCTAAGATATGATCTTGTTATAATAATATATTAGACATTTTATAATGTTATAAAGATAATTTAAAAATAACTAAGTCATATGATCAATTAAATTGAAAGTTATAAGCTAAAATTGTCTTAAAACCCTAGTTTTGTATTTTATATGAAATAATTACTTAAAACCCATTTCAAAAGCTATAATTCTGTAGAAATGTTTTTATTATGATTATAAATGTGTTTTGAAACTTTTTTTAAATTCTAGATCATTTGGTACATTTTTTTAGAAGTTACGTTATTTTTACAAGTATAGGGACCAAAACTGTCATTTTTGAAACTATATAACATTTTGGGCCAAATGTGTCATTTTGTGAAATTTAAAACTAAAAGAATAAATTTTGAAAAGTTTGAGACCCTAAAGTTAAATATTGAGGGTTGAAATTGTAAATACTAAAACTATATACTTTGAGGGTTAAAAGTGTAAATATGTTAAACTTATGAAATTAAGTGTTAAAAAGGTAATTAATCTAAAATTATAAACTTCAACGATTATTTTGGTCATTTATGAAACTATATGGATGAAAACTATATGATGAAACATATTTTCTAAATTATTATAAAGTATAAGGACTATTTTTGCCAATTATGAAACTAAAGAATAAAAGGTATAGATATAAAAGAAACATACCAAATTTTGAAGAAATTTCTAAAAATATATATTACTATGTGTCATGTTAGTAGGGAAATTTGTACAAAAATGTTCCATCTTCATATTACGTTCTGACTGAGTGGTTGGGTTTACGATTTAAAGTGCACACGCTCCTCAAACGTTTATAGAATGGCTTCTGAGTATAATGGCCCGAACAATGATACAATATTATCACAAAAAAATAAATTAAATAATACATAAATAATACATAAGAATGTTGAACTCATAATCAAAGACTTAATACTATACCAAATGTGTTAAACTAGGTTGGTGTGAGACCAAGTTCTTGTTTGTTAGCTCAATTTATTATGTGTGGTATAAACCTAACAAGATTACTGGACATAAGTGAGTCCATAGCCTCATTAAATTATACTACTTTCAATGATGTGAAAGCCCGTGAGGGGGATATATGATAAACTGGAATACAAGTATTTTTGGTATGCTTCTCAGATATAATTATTGAGGCTACGTTTACTACTGCAATTAGGTCCCTTTTTAATCGCGACTATTAATCATCCTAGAAGGTGAATGCTAATAATGTGAATAGTACTATTTGGGGACTGACATCCCCTATATGGGCAAGTCGCACATGCTGGAATGCTGATGGCTCTGACTAGGCTAAACGGATACACTTTATTTTGCTAACACATGAGTTTGGCAGACTGCCTGCACAAGGGCAATTTTTTGGTTTCTGTATGTCAAGTAGCGATGTACGAGCTAGTGCAATAATAATTGATTGATTTATGTGAGCGAATAATAACGTAGCTCAGGGAAGGACATTGTATTCAAAATGATTTAAAACCTATGGAATCACTCAACCTTTGTGTTGACTTTAAGCATATATTTCACGTATTGAAACTGATAGCATGAAACAACATACTGATGACGTGGAGAGATATAGACTTGTAAAATTTTGTCATTCAAACCTATTTTCTAGATCTCAGGAACCTGTGATGTATAGAGGTTTGTACAAGTTGTTTTATTGAAAATCTCTGATTTTGAATGATAATTTATAAAGAATAAATAAAGTTTATTTAAACACTCTTTTGAGTTATTTTTCTATTACTTAGCTTTCATATCATGAAGTAATACTTCTAAAAATATTATTTCGCTGCGTCAAGGTAATAATGGGGGTGTTACATAGTGGCATCAGAGCTATAGTTATAGAGAACAAGAGATTAAAATCTTAACTATAACTGATTTTCTTAAATAAATTTCAAGTGAAAATCTCTGCATCAAAACCGTGCTGCTACAAAAGTTGTAAGTGATAATTTCAAGTTATGATTTTAAATAGTAATATTATGTGATTATATGATGGTATTGGTAAGCAATATACTAAATACTAATATAAATAATTTATTTTATCGACGTCTTCAGAAATATGTCTTCCTATTTTCATCCCATCGTCCTATCAGATTCGGATAAAAAAATATTTACCTAATGGATTTACTCAAACCCTTAGTACTAGCCCTTTCTGCTAATAATAATAATTACCCTAATCCTTTATCTCAAGAAAATAATCCCCAACCAAATAATATACCCATTATGTAGTGTCAAACTTCTTCATCCCAAGCATCTAATAATATCCCAAATACCCAAAATATATTTGTGGAGCAAATGGAGAATATGTTCAACTATTTTAACGAAGTGCCTCCCAAGCGTATTGAAGATCTGGAATATGAAATTGAAGGATTTAAGTAAGGAAAGACGATAATGCAAGAGGAAATGGAAAATATGGAAAAGGATCTAATAAAAGTAAGTAATGAGAACCATGAGTTACGATATAAGCAGATGTTGCACGATGAGGAAATTACCTTAACACGAGTAAGAATGACAACAATGGAGAAGTTTATTGAAGATATTCAAGTACGACACAAAGAAAATATCAAAGGACTCTTAGCCATAATCAAAGATCTCAAGAAGAATGAGTAAACCAGCTCAAAAATATTTCAGCTTCCCTAAAAGCCTTGTAAATATTTTAGCTTTCGATTTTTACTTTTATGTAACAAAGAAGCTTGCTTATCCATCAGCAAAGTGGATTGTTAATAAATAAATGTTTTTTCTTTCTTTCCGTTATTTGCATATCATTCTAGAAAAGAGAAATACTCGACAAAGTATAAGTCTTTAAAAGAATTATAGCAAAAGAAAGATATTATCTTAAACTAAAAAGGACTTCTCAGGTATATTTGTGTAAAACCCGTATAAAAATACCTAAGAACATTAATTACATGAAAACACAGATCATGAACACGTATCATGAAAATTTAATGCAAGTATTACGTATATTAATTAATTACGACAAATATTACGTATATTATTATTAAGTATTTTCACATGATAAGTATTTACGTATAATACTTAAAACAGGCCAAGAATTAAAACACGAGATTTAAAACACGAACATACACGATAATGTCAAAACACGAAAACTAAATAAATACTATGAGGGTGTTGTTTTGGCCGGTTATAGAGACAAGAGGAAAGGGGCCTATGGCTCGGCCCGTTAAATATTTTAATTGTAACCAAAACACTCCTTGGGAACTTAATTTACATTTTTCAAAAATTAAGACAAAAACCCTAGTTGGTTCTCTCCTTGGCCGCCAGTTTTAAGCAAAGAAAAAGGGGGAGAAAAAGATCTTGGTTGTTGATTTGATTACGGGTTTTGGTTCTTGTTCATCATTCCTAAATCATTACACTTACGGTATCCATATTCTTTAATCTTTCATTTTTATTTCAGTTATTTATGATCAATTAATCAAACCTATGAACACATGAATTATGAATGATCAAAAAATGTATTAAACAATGTCTAAGTCGGGTGTTGGTTAGATTTGTCACAGGAACCGAGATCACAAGGGGTCTCGGTGGATATTACTAACAACCGGTGGCTGTTTGGCTTTGTCATCCGCAACCAAAAACCCCACAGCAGGGGTAAGTTCGGTCTATCAGTGGCAAGCGAGAGCCCTATGGCTCTCAGTGGGAAGTTGTTGCCGGAAGTGGGTACCCGGCTACAGTCGGTGGGTACTCCACTCGGGTAGTGGCTAGCCTCGGCTGGCAGTAGCTAAGCCATAGTCGCATAGGCTGTGGTGAGGTGTTTGGTTTGACTTGTGTGCGATCGAGACTTAGGGATCTCGGTAGGCTCGGTATTAGGGGCTCGGTTACACGAAAACACACAAAGGTGTGTTTGGTTAGTTTTGCTAAATTACATTTAAGATTTAGTTAATTAATTAATTATATTAAATGCTACATGGTTTAATTTAATTAATTAAAATCAAGGACTTAGGATATAAATTGATTTGTTTAATTATTACGATATTAAACACGGCCATTTATTTAAATAAACTATAGGTTATAATAATTATTAATATAATTATTCATGGTATAAGTACATTTTACATTTAATTAATTTAATTAAGAACTTAGCTTAATTAATTTACTACATTTTAATCAATGTTTAATTAAATTAATACGATACTTTAATTTAATTATACAATTATTAGTTAAGGTAAAGTTTTATTAAATATAATCATGTAATATTATTAAATAATAAATAATATATATTTTATGCGCTAAAAGAAATGACGCCATTTTATATTTGTCATTTTCGTTTTATTTATTGATTTGTGTCGTTTAACCTAGCCAAATAAAAAAGTCCATACCGCAATGATTAACTATACAACCAAATTTGCATAACATACCTCACACTATGTGGAATATTACTATATGACCTCAAACTTTTAATTATTTACGAATTTTTTATATAATAAATTGTTAATCCTACTTCAATCCATAACACAAGATTTAGAGTAGATCTAGAGAGAAAGAGAAGAAAGTTAGAGAGAGAAAAGAGAGAGAATGGTGGAAGGTTAATGTTTACTAGAGAGAGAAAGCAAAATAAACCAACACCCTCTTCCAAACATGGAAGAGGGTTTATATACCCATGAGCTTGGTGGGCTCATGGGCTTGTTTCCTTGGGCCGGGCTTGGCCTATCTTGGGCATAAAGCCCCTACCTCAGACAATATTAGCTTAAGGTCCAAGCGCGGTTAACCCGACTAACCTATTACAATACAAGAACATTAATGACTAAGATGACCTATTACATTCTTGTTCGAGTATATAAAATATAGGGCTAACAATCTCCCCCAATGTATCGGTCATCTTTAAAATGCATAAGATGATTGAGTGAATACATTCTTGTAGAGGCGATCTTCCTTCTTGGGTCTTGTATCTTGGTCTTGATCTTATTTGTACAACTTTGTTCCTTCATGCTTTTGTGATCTTTATCTTGAGCCTTTGTCATTTGACTTTGAGTGCTTGAGATCTTCAATCTATCCTTGATAATGTTCATCTTGTGCTCTTTGTGACAAGATGACCTATTAAATTCTTAAGTATCTTGATTATCTCCATCTTGTTCTCTTGTAACTTCTGAATCGACATATTCATACTTTGTTGATTTCAAAAAGCTAACAATCTCCCACATAAATTTAGTTGTAGTTAGTCCTTCAAATATTCATCAGAGTTGCGGAAAACTTTAACTTTTAGTATGAACATGTGAAGACGATTTTGGTTAGTACACTGCTACACAACCTTCTTGATATGCTGCAACACATATAGACATGGATAAAATGGCTTTGAACATTTCATCCTAACTCGGCAGCATTTTACCTCCGGTCGGTGAAGACCGTTAGACGGTATTAGATACCATACCTGTGATCGGGCAGATTCGATTAAGAACCTCCTTGACAGGGTTTCCCGGCGGTAGTAGCCAGTTCTCTTTACTCGACCGTCTCAAAGCAGACTGCGAACGTAAAGAGTGAATCATAAGGATAAGTTATCTGTCGGATTAGAGCCGCCAATTTAGATTTCCTGGAAAACGTTTGATTATAAAAGAATCGCACCACTGTTGCTTTCCAGTTTGTCACAAGCTCGATTCATAAAGAATCTTTCGAAGTCACCTGTGAGCACTGAAGAGTGTCACTCTGAATGTTCTGGCAAGATCACACGAATTTTGCGAAGAAACCTGGAATCAAGTTTGAATCAATTAAGAATCCATAACTTAGTTGCTTTCCAGTTCTCACAAGTTTGATTCATGTAGAATCGCACAAGTTACCAACCATGAGCTTGTTTGATTCTGGCTCAAGCAGGATTTCCATCTTCATTGTGAATCGTATCACTCAGATGTTCCGGCAATATCACAAGGATAATGTGTAGGACTCGATTGTGTCCTAATGAGATAATAGATTGATCTCTTTTTGGCTCTAGACTCGATAAGTGCGTTTTGGTAATCGGAGGCTTGAGCAGACTGCCACCTTTTCAATATTAACTAACTCGGAGTGAAAAGTCAATAGATGTGTGTTGATCTTCGTGACAATGAGACAAGTTTATTTTGAGAGAAAATCAAATAGCTGGGGAAGGGTTGTGCATCGCATCACTAGGTCCTTGACACTTGTCTTCAATAGATGTGTTAACCCGATTTCTGCCTAAGTTGCATAGAATATTCAACTCCTTTAATGTTTACCAATACGTCATCACTAGTACCTTGTTGTGATTTTTCCAATACTAGATTAAGTAATTAGTCCGCATTCAGCTTCATTCCACTAAATCTTTCCTAAAGACAACTATTTCTAGCTATGGAATGTCCTTGGGTAGATCCCTCCGGTTCTGGTTGGATCATAGGACTTAGTTTCCTATCCTAAACCACCTTTTGACTCCATCGTTCCGTCGTGGATAGTTGGTTGTTTTGGGTATAGATCGTAACCATAAAACCATTGAAAACCATTCAAAGTGCTTGATAAAAATCAAAACTTTTAACACTTTGAAAGTTTTACATTTCCAAAAAGCTCCCCCTACAGACATGTATCAATATACGAAATAATTTAGCATGTGAAGGAAAGAGTTGCACTTGAGTTTTTAAGATCACATGTTGCGTTATATTATGTTTTAATCACATTTTCTCCCCTATCTCTAATATAAAAATTAATATTAGAGATGCCAATTGATTAAAATATGATAATGTCTGAAAATCAATTGGGAGAGAAACATGTGTGCACGCATGAATCATGGAACTTTTGAAGTCGGGTTGCTCCCCCTCAACAATATATGTGTGTCTTGAGACAAAATTTGACAAAATTTTGGAATAAACGACACCACAAAATATGTTGAGGTACGGAGTTGAGATGCCTTATCCGGTATGGAATAATTCATATGACATTTTTAAACCATTTTCGGAATGTGTAGGATACATAAAATATGACAATATCTGAGATGTACCCAACAACATTAAAGGCTTGATTTTAAAATGCTCACCCTCAAAAATTGATCAAAATAACATATGACAATTTTGAGATATAAAAACCACATTATGAGGAAAGGAGTGTTGAACACACAATTTTGAACGATTTAGAAAAACCTTTTGAGAAATTCTTGAAAAGTTGTGTTCAACGGTTTTAAAATAATCATGATATAAGACTTCTCTTCTATTGCTTTCGGAAAGCGCACTGAAACGTACACTTCCCTTGCGGTAAAATGGACCCGATTTTCATGAGCTCAAAACTTTGATTGTTTTGTGACTAGCTCATAACCGAGAAAAGTTAATTTCCCGTTGTGAAGGATAAGTTATCATACGTGATAAACTTTCCTTAAGGTAAAGTGCGAGTTCTAAGCTGACATTTACTTAGAAATCGTTTTTCATGAACTTAAAAACTTGGAATATTTTTGTGAGAAGCTCATGACCGAGAAATATTAATTTCTCGTTGAG
Organism: Glebionis coronaria; assembly: GCA_025667525.1. Taxonomy (NCBI): domain Eukaryota; kingdom Viridiplantae; phylum Streptophyta; class Magnoliopsida; order Asterales; family Asteraceae; genus Glebionis; species Glebionis coronaria. The sequence continues at coordinate 345,229 of JANFOE010000825.1, read as the reverse complement.
AAGGATAAGTTATCGTCCGTGATAAACTTTCCTTATTTGAGGTTCGAGTCCTAAGCTGTGATGCGCTTAGAAGTCATTTACACGAGCTTAAAACTTTCGAATAGTTTTAATAGAAGCTCGTGTCCGAGAAAATTTAATTTCTCGTTATGAGGATATGTCATACTCGGGATGAACTTTCCTTTCTTTTGAGTTCGAGTTACAATCTATAATGTGACTGCAAGTCATTACACGATCATAAAACTTTTGAATAGTTTTAATAGAAGATCGTGACCGAGAAATATGAATTTCTCATTCTGAAGATAAGTCATCATCCGGATGAACTTTCCTGTCTTTGGAGAGCGAGTTACAGCCTGTAATTTGACTGTAATTCATTTTGAAACTTAATTGTGAAGCCCTTAAGACACTTGTTTCTCTGATATATGTTTTTTCAACAACCAAACTCTGAGAGTGTCTTTTGTTGAACGGGTTACAAATATTGGACCTTTGTGTTCTCGTTGAACCGTGACGTCGGTACCTTCACTTTCATTAGTAGGTTGTATGCTTGCATGTGGGTTAGTTATATCTTTGTGAGAACCATGTGGGGGTTCACAATGAATCTTTGTCATGCTAGCGGGAAATATCTTTCCAGTAGGAACCTACCTAAGACCAATTGTTTTAAAGGTTCTACCCGTTGGTATCCACCTAAGACAAGGTCTAGGAGACATAGTCTTCTCATACACAGCGAAAGACTTATTGTGAGAAAAACTATTTCTGTTAGGGTTTCGTCTTTGAGGTGCTCTATCTTGTTGATTCACTTTGTTCAGGACTTTTGTGATACAATCATCATGAGTGGCATTAAACACACATTTGTTACATTTCTACAAACAAAGTTCTTAGCATCTGAGAAGGCTATAGTGTTTCTATGGTAGGCTAAATTGTGCACATCATAGAAGGGTATAGAATTCCTAGATGTGTGATTAGCACTCCTAGGCTGTGGTTTGGTCCTATCTCTTGCTTGTGTCTTGTTGTTAGCATCCTCTAGATAGCTTTTGTGACCCGTGTCATTTGAACTACGCCTAGGCATGTTCTTGGAGCTATATCTAGAGTTGCTTAGCATTCATGTGACTGGGTTTTGCATAGGCAGGATTTCTTAAGGAGGATCTATATTGTGGAGTGACTGGTTTAGGCAAATTGCTACGCACGTCAACTTGGGATGCAAACCCCGGGTTCGACATTTTGGGTCATTCAAATTTAAATGCATTCGGTTGTCTAGAAATTGAGCGATTTCTGAATGTTTGAGAAGGAGGTGTCCCCAACACTGACTGCTTGGCTAACTTAGTATCGACACTTTTTCCTTTTAGTTTCCTTAATTCATTTTTCACGTTGTTAGTGCAAAAACCTTTTCCTGAATTTGAGCTTTTAATTGCTCATTGTGTAGAAGTAATTTAGCGACACGTTGTTCTAGCTTAATGTTCATATTGTCAAATATGTCGTGATCAACATTCGCGTCATTACTATCTACAGTGTCGATAGGTTGCACAGATATTTCATTTAAGGAAGTAGGTGGAGGACTTTGATTTTGAGAAGCCAACTTTAATTCTAACAAATTAATTTGTTTCACAAAATGTTCTTTTTCGGCTTGAGAATCTTGAATCTTACGATCCAGTTTTTGTTCAAGAACAACATATGCTTTTTCAAGTTTTTCAAAATAAGTTTCAAATTTGTCACTTTTCTTTGAAAATTCGAGTTGGGCATCCTCAAAATCTTTTGTCTTCTAAGCTAATAGAATTTCAAGCTCGTGAATCTTAGAATCAACATCCTAGGCACTCTCTCCTCCATTAGTACTCGTATCTGATGAATCAAGTGGGGTATCGCTATCAACCTTTTCCACTAGATACGTGTCAAAAATGGATTCAGATTGCTCAATATGTTGAGGAACATCATATTCAGCATTTAATTATACCGTAGCCATTGGCTCATCATCATAAATGGGTGTGATATCCACATCATTGGCTGTTTGATCAGTCCCTGAGCTGTTACTCGTATGTTGCTTTTCGGATTCTGTCCCGCTACTTTTTGTATCAACCGAACAAGCATCTAATGCTTGACCATTATCGACATTACTCTCTCGTGTCTGCATCAGTCTTTTATGCACCCTTCTTTCAAATTTTTGTTTATGACGTGTTCTTTCAGCAATTGACTTCTTGACATTACTCATGTGATGATGGAGTTTCTCTTTGAACTCATAAAGATAGAATGCCTTGTCCTTTGACTCAAGGAATTGCTGAAAGGGGTTGTAGAGAACTAAAATGGCTGCCACGAATTCATCCTCTTGAAAAACATCTTTTTCAAGTTGCATGTGAATTTGATTCATGTCGAGTGTGAGCGCGCTGTTGAATGTTCCAACCTCTTGACCAAGTAGTAGGATGAATAGTTGGTTGTATTCGAATGCCATATTAGTTCTTTTGATGAGTTCATTTGAAGGAGTCTGAAGGTGTGACTAAAGTTGCTTGAAATGTTCCAAACATCGCTCTTTAGCTTTCAGCATCTTGTACTTGATTGCATGATCGTTTGTGTCTGAAATCGAGCTGTTGTTGGACATTGTCCATGATTGTGAATTGATTATGGATCTTAATAGATGTGTTGTGATTTGGTTGTGGTTGAAATTCCGAAAATTCCGATTTTTTCTCAGCCCGACAATAAATTCCTCAGTCTGATATAACGGTAAACCGAAAATTTTGAATTACCAAATTTTGAAATCGAGTTAGACATAGCCAAAAACTAGTTGGGAAAAAATTGAAAAGTGAAAAATTTTGACGAAAAAATAAAACCTAAAATGGCCTAAAAATTTGAATTTTGGTCCGAAAATTCGAATTTTTGGTCGAAATTTTTTTCGTATCGCCAAATTTTAAACAAAGCTTAAATGGCCTAAAAATAGTCTTGGAAAAAAATAAATTTTACTATGGTTTTCCCGCCAAAAAGACTTTTTTTTGGTAAACTATGTTCTGGGACTAGTCTAGATAGTGGCTAAGTCTAAAAAGTACTCGAACAAAATTTAGGAAAGTTATTGTTAATGCAAGTAATGCCTAAAAACATTATTAGTGTTAACTAATCTTTCTTAGTTTTGATCACAACAAACTATACAACACATTTAGTATAAAACACAAAACGAATTATTTAACTAACACTATCATCAAGGTAATAATCATATCACTAACCTTTCTTAATCATACTTAGTGATCATCAAAATGATTATCCTTAAAACTCACTTTTGTTAATATGACAAAAGACTTTTTAATAAACTTTCTTTTTTAGAAAATGTTTTATTAAAATGGAAAATAAAAATTTGAAAATGGCATATTCCATATGCTATTAGAATATCCTTTGAAGGCTTCAAATACCTCAGATATTCCTACCCTACTAAAACACAAAAAACGGAGCGTACTCTAGTGGCGGTACCTTAAGTAGCTACGCGGTTCCTTAGCGATATGGAACCGCCGGGCTAGATAAGGTACCGCGTCCAGATAGCCGTTATATATCCGTTATACTTTGTCTCCTTTAAATAGTGGGTCAAATCTCATTTTCCAACAAGCCTCTTGGACGTTTTTCTCAGCCCCCTTTCTATTTTCTATAGCATAATCATTAGTAAATGATCACTTAAAGTGTTAAGGATGTTTACATATGATTATCCTCTTGATCCCCTCCTTTACCTTGTCCAATGAGAAGATCACTCACTCACTAGTGTTGTGATAAAGATGAATCTATGAGCTAGTCATATTCATCATGATACCCTTTTTGTTTTAGGTCAATCCATTGTATTTATGAATACTTGGACTAGTTGTGTTCATCCATGTTATTTGTGGATACTTGGATTTGTTGTGTACATCTATTTCATATGTGTTTGCTTGGATTTGTGTTGTGTAAATCCAAGCTACATGTGTGTACTTGGATAAGACTAGTTGAGTTGTAATAGATTTGGTTAGTAGTTCTCACTAAACTATAAAGTGATGTGGTTGTGTCTTGTGAGTTCTCACTAAACTTGAAACTGATTAGTAATTGTGTTGTGTGAAGTTCTCACTTAGCTTCAAAGTGAAGAGTCATAAAGATTGGTTCTAGCTTTGGATTAGAACTCGACATCTAGCCTTGTGTCGTAAAATGGTGAAGTAGGCAACGTCGTGAAGATTGGTTCTACCTTTAGATTAGAACTCGACATCTAGCCTTGTGTCGTTAAATTGTGAAGTAGGCAACGTTGTGTAGATTGGTCCTAGCTAAAGATTAGGTCTCGGCATTTAGCTTAGTGTCGGAAAATAATGTAAGCAACGATGTAAGGTTTTCTCCGCCGAGAAGGGAGCTTGTGGATATAGTGGAAATCTCGAGTAGGTGTACTCGAGGAGTGGAGTAGAAACGAGGATAGAGCCTCGTTGTCGAACCACTATAAATCTTGGTGTCTTCCCACTAGGTTGTCTCCTTCCTTACTCTTTACTTATTTAATTTTCATTACACTTACCTATTATCTTTGCTAGTGCATTTGAATTGAACCTAATCATTATGAAACTTAGCTTCAAACAAAAGATAGTTTTGATACAAAACAAATTGAAAGTAATTTTAATTTGGTCACCAATCGAAGAGAAACTATTCAACCCCCTCCCCCCCTCTAGTTTCTACAATTGGTATCAGAGCGATGGTCACTCAAGATCTTTGAAGTATATTGTACTTTGAAACTTGGATCGATCCATTGTCTCCTCAAATTAGAAGGTCAAGTTGTACTAAAGTTTCTCTTTGGTCAAAACTATTTTGTTTTTGAAAAATAGGTCTTTTAATTGATAATATTGCATCCCACTTAAGATTAGTAGTCTTTATGAATTTTAGATCTACTCTTGAAATGTATCTACTAGTTTGCATATTGCTTTGTGTACGTACTCATGAAGATCAATCACTTAATTGGTTGTGGATTGAGTTACTTGCACTTGTAGAAGACTCATCTTCATTAATCTTTAACATCTTTGAATGATGATACCAAGATGATTGGGAATGATACTAGTCCTTGAAGACTTAGTACTCATCATAGTCATTGTTGGGCATATCATTGATTCCTTGATGGATTGCTCTTTGTGGCCAAGGTATGCTTTCGTTCTTCCACACGCCCTTTGATCATTCTTTTGATCATTACTTGACTATGTGCTTGTTCTTGGCATCCTTGCCTTGACATTTGTTTGTGGTTTGTGATTCTTTCCTTTTATCCTCTCAAACCTTCATTGCTTGGATACTTGACTCACTATGGTGATGTAGAGTGAGTTAGTAGTAGCTTAAAGTATCAAGCATGATTTCCATGGTGCCCATACGGTTAGTAGGCCCTTCGTGGGAGAGAAAGTGAATTAATACCTTGCTCATATTTTGGTTTAGACTAAGACTATTATTGAAAGTGATCTTAGTCTATACTTGAATAATTGCTTTGTGTTTATTCATTACCAAAGTCGTTTAACGTTTCGCCGGAAAGGCACGTCTTAAACCACTATATATGACACAAGCTCTTCATTACCACTATTTGAAGATTGTCATTAATCCCTTGAGCATTGGTCCTAGTCTTGATTCACTTCCCTTGACTTCTCTCCACTTTTCCGTTTTGCTACGAGTAGTCGTTTGTCCGTTTCAGCTCTTTTCGATCTCGGTTTAACTCGTAATCCTTCGTTAAGGCATATTGCTTAGTGTTATGATGACCCAATGATATTCTAAAAGGCTCATGATATACTTTTAAGTATTTTAGAAAAACTTGGTTTTTAAAATTTGGCGTTTTTCATTGATAAAAACCAGCCTCTGTAGGCGGTTCTTTATCTAGGCGGCTCAAACCCGCGGTTCCTTATCGATAAGGTACCGCGGGCAGTAAAGTTTGTCAGAGCACCAGTTTGATTATTTTATTCTTTTTCAAACCACTATCTCTCTCTCCCAAAAATACACAGCCGACGGTTTACCCTTTTTCCACCATTGTTGAAGCTTCCAAAAACTTCAATCACTCAAATTAATTGATTCCAAGTTGTGGGTTTTACTCATCCTTCATCTAACATCAATTAATTGTAAGTATTTTCTTTCAATTTCATCTATTTTGTTCTAGGGTTCATCCTTTCATAATTGGGGATTTTTAAAATTGAAATTGAATTAAAACCTTAATAGGAATGTGGGTTGACATGGTTATTTTACTATGATTCCTTAGGTTCATATTCATTAAGATTTCACTAAAACCCACTTATAGAACAAATCCGAATTTTGATTAATTATTTTGATTAAAAGATGGATTTGAGATGAACCCATGAACAAGTAGGTAATGACATTGTTAATGCTTACCTAAAAACCTTGTTTTGAAAAACCAATGTTCTAAGTCCATTGTTGATCCAACATAGTTCATATGTTCTTGGTAAATAATGGAATAGCTACATTGTGAACATGAGAATGCTTACCTAAAAACCTTGTTTTGAAAAACCAACGTTCCAATTACGTAAATGAGTTTATTCGCTTCATGTTTAAGTCTATTGGGTTTGATTGTCTTCTTGATATTGATGAGCCAATATTTCCTTCGTTTCTTATGGAGTTCTTTAGCTCATTCACATTGATAGGCATCAATAATGGTTTATCTATACGATTTTCTATTATGGGGAAAATCATTATTTACACTCTTGAAGAATTCGGTGATATTCTTAGAGTGCCATCTAATGGTCAATGTCGATTCACCGATGCTTGGAGTATTGAATCTTTAGAATCGGCTCCTATTGATGCTCATTATATGACTGTGCTTCCATCATCTTCGGACATCATTCATGTCATTTCTAAACCTCGTGAACATCCTATTCTTGGTAAATTTCAAGGAGTTGTTCAAACTCTCTCTCCTTGGGAATTACTTACTAGCGATCTTAATGATTTCATGATTCCTTGGGCCGAAATCATTAGGGAAAATGCAATGTGTCTAGATGGGAATCGGGACTTAGTACCCGCTTGTCTTGCACATATGTTGTATTGTGTTGCCACTACAACTCCTTAGATTTGTTCTTCTTGAGTCTAAGTCAAGTCTTCCTTTCAGAATGCTTCTTTCTCGTCTTCTTAGAAGAGTTATTTTTGACTTTCCGTCTTTTCTTTCCTCTCCTTATCACTCCGTTGATCGTGTCCTGACTCCCATTCAAGGGAACATTTCACCCGAGATCAATGTGAACTCGTGTCAAGTCGAAAATACTTCTCAAGAAGAGTCTTCTAGCAAACCTCCCTCCAATTTCAATAACTTCATGTCCTCTTCAATCTCCATTTTGTCCTCCTATGAAGTTGATTCCGACTATCAATTTTATCTCAATCATCTTCTTCGAGAACGTCTCAGAAGTGAATCAAGGAATTAGATGTTATGCTCATGGTTACTTGCAACACTCATCTAGGATGATTTCCTTACTTTCTTTCCTTCATTTGGTTGTGTATTAACTTATGTTTGGATTATTATTTACTTTGATCCTAAATTTTGCTTATGCAATGATGTTTGTGATTTATATAGCTTTGTGCATCTTTGTGATAGTTAGCTTATTAGATTATGATCTGTAGTTAACTTTGGCTTGTGAATCCTTTGGTAAAAATCTGGGTTAACCAATATTTGGGATGGGAAATTTTTGAAAGTGTTAGAAATACGTTTTTACGTATATTAGAAGTATCGGTCACTCCAAAATATTATTCATGTTGTAATAGCTCGTAGTAAACAAATAGTTATTAGTTGCTTATTAAGTTAAGTAAGAACCGGTCCATGGGCTTGTCATGGACCGGCCCAAGCCCATGTAGCTTGGAAGTATAAATACCCCTTTCCACCATGGAAAGGGGTTGGTTGTTGTCATTTTACTAGTTCCATTAATTGAAATAACACATAGTTTTCTCTCACTTTCTCTCTCTTGTTTCTCTCTCTAGAAAACAACAAACCCCTTCATAGATTCATAGGTTATCAATATTCTACATTTGGTATCAAGAGCTATGGGGTGATTTAAGGTAGTGATTTGTGTGGTTTTTTAGTTTTTGATTGTATTAGTGTTCTTTAAGAAGATTCATCTTGATTCTTGGTGTTTTTGGTGTTTTTGTGATTGAGATTAGTGGATAAGTATTAGTTTTTACTTATTATTGTAGAAATCACAAAACTTTTTGGGTTATTTGGTCAAAATCTGGGTTTAATCTTCATTTTAGTGGTCGACTGTTCATCGGAACAAGGTTTCTGATTAACCAAGCAAAAGTTCCGAACCAACAAGTTCCGGATCACCAAAAAGTTCCGAACCAGGAAGTTCCGAACGAAAAAGTTCCGGATCAAGAAAGTTCCGGATCAAGAAAGTTCCGAACCAAGGAAAGTTCCGAACCAAGGAAAGTTCCGAACCAAGAACTTCCGAACCAAGAACTTCCGAACCAAGAACTTCCGAACCAAGAACTTCCGAACCAAGAACTTCCGAACCAAGAACTTCCGAACCAAGAAGTTCCGAACCAAGAAGTTCCGGATCAAGCCAAAAAGTTCCGAACCAAGAAGTTCCGAATCAAGCCAAAAGTTCCGAACCAAGAAGTTCCGAATCAAGCCAAAAGTTCCGAATCAAGAAGTTCCGAATCAACACTTCCGAATCAACAAAAGTTCCGAATCAAGGGTTATTTTGCTTGTTTTTTCGACGATTTTTAGAGGATTTAATCTTGGTTTCTTACAACAAAAACTCAACACAATTCACAAGCTTTACTTCACTGCTCGATCAACCGATAATCTTTGTCTCTTTGAAGTTAACAAAATGAATCCGAATTCAGTAATGCCTCAGATGACATCACTTACGGATATTTCCGTCATTACGGGAACGGATAATCGCCCGCCAATGCTCATCAAAGAAGTTTTTGAAGCATGGCAAGGCCGGATGATGTCTTATCTTAAGGGAAAACCGGTTTATGGGAGGCTTATGGTTAAGTCAATCTTAAATGGTCCACTTGACTATGGTACCATCGTGGCTAACAATGTGTCTCGACCAAGAGAATTTGAAGAACTTACACCAGCTCAACAACTTGTTGCCGATGCAGACGAGAAAGCTCTTCAAACAATTCTCCAAGCTCTTCCCCATGACATCTATAGGATGGTAAGTCAGTATACGGTGGCAAAGGATTTATGGGAACGTCTTAAGGTGTTGCTACAAGGTACGTCTCTCACCAAACAGGAAAGGGAATGTCAGTTGTATGACCTGTTTGACAGATTCACTTACAACCCAGGGGAAACGCTTCACGATTATTACTTCAGATTCACCACACTCATGAATGATCTGAATGTATACAATCTGGTGATTGCTCCATTCCAGGTTAACACCAAATTCTTGAATACTTTACCTCAAGCTGAATGGGGTGAGTATATTACCGATGTTAAGTTAACCAGGGATCTGCATAAGTGCAACTTGGATCAACTATATGCTTTTCTTCAGCAGCATGAGAAACATGTGATCATGCACCGTTCTCCACGAGGTATGTACCCTGATTCATTAGCTTTGATGGCGAATCAACCAAGCTTGTCTCACAACAACACTCCTTATATTTTGGGACATATCCATCACCTTACATGACACCAACCTTTCCCCAATACTCGATTCTACCACAACCACCCACCTCACATCAGCAACAATATCGGTTTAGTGCACCTTCATCACAATATGCTACACAACCTCACCCAGCTAGTTTTGCACCTTATGCTCAATCTTCATATTCTTCTTATCAAGAGAATGCAGCATATCCAACAAGCTACCCTGATCAAATGAGTATTCCTTCTAGTGATTATGCAGCTCATCAAGACCAAGCAATGTACTGTGATGATGAGGAAGTCCCCGTTCCTGTATTCAAACAAGGTGCTGATCCAGTTGAAGTGTTAACCACTATGTCTGCTTATCTCACAAGAACTTTAAGAAAACGAGGATTTAGGGGATCAGCTCCTACCAACAATCAGTTGAGGAATTCATCCAATTCTCGCCAACAAGCTACTATTGAGAATGGCAGGGTAATGGTTTAGCCTATTCAACCATATCAGGGGAGACCTACCACATCAACTACCAATGCTCGCACAGTCAATCAGGCTCCAATGGTCAATCCTGCTCCACGGGCTAATTCCACGGGCAAATTGCGAATGATTACATTCTACAACTGCAAGGAAGAGGGTCACATGTCCAGGGATTGTAAGAAACCCAAGAGGAGAAGGGATGGACAATGGTTTGCAGAAAAGATCTATCTGGTGAATGCTCAGGCACAAGGAAGGGAACTTGATGAAGAGGAGCTTGCATTTCTTGCTGATCCAGGGATTGCTGAACAAGACACGGTCACCACACAGAATGCAGCATACCAAGCAGATGATCTCGATGCGTATGACTCAGACTGTGATGACTTTCAATCTGCAAAGGCTGCTCTCATGGCAACTATCTCCAGCTTAGGGCCAGAAAAGAGATCTGAGGTACTTATTAATACCACCGATAATACCACTGATGCTAATATTCAACCACATCAAGTTGTGCAAGAGAGTGCTGATTCGAATGAATCTTCGGTGGTGAGTCTTTCAAATGAGGAGACAAACAATGATAGCAATATCAATGTGAGCCCCCAGACTTTGAGTGAATCACAACCGGGACCCATTTCGCATACGCCTACTCCTGCTCAACAAGATTTGGTCATGGTTCCTGCTACATTACTTAGCCAAATGAATGCTGCACTCTTAGAAACCTTAGCTAAGAATAAGAATTTGTCTGATGAGCTTGCCTTAAGCAATGAGAAAGTTCAAACCTAGGAATTAGTGCCTTCGTCAAGTGTTCTAACTAATCCCGAATATGATCATTTTAGAAACAAACAAATGGGTCACTTGCAAGAAATTGAAAACTTAAGAGCAAATCTGACTAATGAACTTAAAGAAAAGGAGTTAGTGGTCACTAATTTTCAAAAACTTCAAACGGATTTTGAATCACTCGAGTCTAAGAAGAATGAAATGGAGATTAATGCTACTAATAAGATTAGAAGTCTAGATTACTTGCTGTTAAGACAATACGCTGCTTCTCAACTAGTGCACTTATTTGATGCTTCGTTTAGAGAATTTAACTTATCTCGTCAAAAAGGCCTTCCCCCTAATCCACGATATGCAAAACAAGCTTTAAGACATAGTCCTAGACTTTATAATGCAACTCAATTAGGATTGGCTTTAGACCCGATTGTTTTTCCCGATGATCGAACAAGTAAGGATCTAGTTGATGAGGATCGGTCATACAATTCTGCAAAATATCCCGAGTGTGATTATTTTAAATTGAATAAGGAGCTTGCAAAAACGGATTTTAGAATTCGCTTCCATATGGACAAAGATCTCATAACAGCACCGACCTACATATTAGATGAAGAAAACCCTAGTACATTTCCTACACTTGTCAATATGGAAGGTCCTAAGGAAATTCCAAAGGATCTTCCACCTGTTAGCACTGTATGGTTAAACTTGCAAGAGATTAATCAATACTTTACTAATTTTGACAAGGTCATTTTGGAATGTACGACTTCAAATGGCTTAAATGCCAGAGAATGGGCTTTCGAACATATGAACGAGGTGTTTAAAAATGAGATCAATCCGTTTGTCGAAAGTCTAAAAGGAAGTTTTGCATCTCTTGAGGAAAATCTTGTGTTTGAAATTGGTGAAGTTCAAAAAGTGTTTTATGAAATGGACACCGCTTACGAACTACAACTAATTGAAAAAGAAAAGATTTTAACCGAATATGACCGATTCTTGTCTGCAGTAATCTCGTGTGATGTGCTTACTACTGTAAATGTTAATTATTCGAATGAGCTTACATCCGCTATGATTAATTGTGATGCTGTGCATATATGTGATGATGTTTGTGATCTCTCTGTAAATGTTGCTGATACTGTAAATGAGGTAGATAATCATTCTTGTCACGAATTTAACGCTGAGTTTTTAAAGCTACAAGATTCTTACAATTTACTTTCAAAACACTTTAATCAACTAGAACAACATTGTATATCTTTAGAATTAAAACAACAAACTCAAAATGAGGATCTTTTGATATCAAATGGTTGTGAAAACGGTGTTGAGACGAGTGACAAGATGATTGCAATTGTTAAGACATTAGAGGAAGAAATCATGAGATTGAAGAGAGATGTGTCATCAAATGAAACATTAAAATTGGAACTAGAGGCTGCAGAGTCTAAAAACCAAGTCTTAGAAATTAGACTTTCGTCTGTTCTAGGGGAGATGGATCGGACAAGACAGGGATTATCCGCTCTTTATGGTTCACTAGAAGAACGCTTCGCTTTTAATGCGGCACAGCAACAATCTTATGTTGAACAACTGAACCAAAAGTGCGAGGAAATCTCTGATTTGAACATCCTGCTCATTGACAAAAATATGGTTTTGGCTGAGTTAAAGGAGACACTTCTTCTCACCCGACAAGAAGTTGCTGATAACTTAGCTACCGACTCTGCACCGTCCACTAGTGCTCCAACAACCAAGTCAGTAGTGCTTTATAAGAACCCGCTTCATAAGAGAAACCCAGTTACCTATGATGATTATATGAGGAATGCCATTAAGCATGTCGATCTTCTTAGGGATATTTTAGACGATCTTTATGCCTTAGATCCCTCAAGTAGCGACTATTATTCGGCTCATGAATATATTAAGCGAGTTCAATATTGCTTAGCATATTTGCAATACATAGGTACACCAGGTTCTGCACTACTTAATAATAGGCCTATTGCTGTAACTCCATTTAATAAGACTCCAGGAGCAAAACCGTCATTGGCACAATCAAGTAAGGCACCTTTAAAATCTGTTGCTAATATTCCCACTTTGCCTTCTACAAGATTAAAAGAGACTACTAAGGCTAAAGGATCGCCACTCAAGAAAGATAAGATCAAGCCCTCCACTAGTAGTGCCAAAAAGAAGAAATTAGAAGTTCACAATAGGAATGCTAGTTCAGTTTTAAATAAAAAGAATCATGTTAAGACTAAAAGCTCTGCGCCTGTGCAGCAGCCTAAACCATTCGTGAATTCTGATTTGAATTGTTGGAATTGTAATGAATGTATGTTTTCCCAACGTCATGATTTGTGTCTGATTGATCACGTGAATGAAATGAATGCTATTAAGAATGGTCTTGAATGGAAGCCAACGGGTAGAACTCGTGCCCAAGTTGGCTGGCAATGGCGTCCCACTGGTAGGACCTTTACATTAGATGGAAAAATGTGCCCTTTAACTAGGAATGCATCCATTGAGGTTAGGTCTGAGCGTCCTTTAGTTAGGAACACTCGCACTCAAGTATGGAAACAGCGCCCTTTAATTAGGTCAGCCCCCACTATAGTGCCTATCAGTGATGAAATACCTCAGGATTTAAGCCAACTAGAATCTACACCACCTATTAAGAAGAAGAAGGCTAGGAAATCTAAGAAACCTAGAGTTAGCAAATCTAATATTATTAAATCTGTACCTGCTAATAACAAGGAACACTCAGATTCCGATACCTCTACATTGTCTTCGTGTGGTGATATTTTCAGGTGGTCCAAATCATCCTGTGGTATTTGGACTCCGGTTGTTCAAAACATATGACCGGAAATCGCTCGATGCTCCGAAATTTCGTCATCAAGTTTCTTGGTACGGTTAAATTCGGGAATGATCATATAGCAAAGATAATGGGGCATGGTGAATATCAGATTGGAAACGTGACGATTTCAAGGGTATACTATGTAGAAGGTCTTGGTCATAATTTATTCTCAGTAGGACAGTTTTGTGATTCCAACCTTGAGGTTGCTTTTCGACAACACACTTGTTTCATCCGCAACTTGGAAGGAAAAGATTTGTTGAAGGGATCTCGTGGTGCAAATCTCTATACCTTGTCCTTACAAGACATGATGGCCGCCTCTCCAGTATGTCTTCTCTCTAAAGCATCTAAGACCAAGTCATGGTTATGGCATCGCAGATTATCTCATCTTAACTTTGACGCTATTAATCATCTGGCTAAAAACGATTTAGTTCGTGGTCTTCCAAAGCTTAAATTTCACAAGGACCATTTATGTTCCGCGTGTTCAAGGGGGAAAAGTACCAAGAAATCTTACAAGCCCAAAGCTGAAGACACCAATCAAGAAAAACTTCATCTTTTGCATATGGATCTTTGTGGGCCAATGAGAACTGAAAGTGTGAGCGGTAAGAAATTCATTCTGGTAATTGTGGATGATTTCTCCAGGTTTACATGGGTTAGATTTCTACGTACAAAGGATGAAGCACCGAAGGCTATCATCACTTTTCTGAAATTCATTCAGGTACGTTTGAATACTACTGTCCGCCGTATTCGTACAGACAATGGTACAGAGTTCGTCAACCAGACTCTTCGTGATTATTATGAAGGAGTTGGTATCTCACATGAAACATCCGCTGCACGCACTCCACAACAAAACGGTGTCGTTGAAAGACGGAATCGTACACTTATGGAAGCTGCTAGGACTATGCTTATTTACGCGAACGCTCCATTGTTCTTGTGGGCAGAGGCTATATCTACTTCATGTTTCACCCAAAACCGTTCTATCATTCGGAAACGCCATGGAAAAACACCTTATGAGCTTCTACATGACCGTAAACCCGATGTTTCATTTTTTCATGTGTTTGGTGCTCTTTGTTATCCAAACATCAATAGTGAGAACTTGGGTAAGCTTCAACCAAAAGCCGATATAGGTATTTTCATTGGTTACTCACCGTCCAAGAAAGCATACCGAATCTATAACCGTCGTCTTGGCAAGATTGTAGAAACTATGGACGCAGATTTCGATGAGCTGACAGCGATGGCTTCTGAGCAACACAGCTCTGAACCCGCGCTTCATGAGATGGGAACCGGTGCTATTAGTTCCGGATTAGTTCCCAATAATCCTACTTCTACATCATTTTTACCACCATCAAGGCCTGAGTGGGATAAACTGTTTCAACCGTTGTTTGATGAATTCTTCGATCCCCCGACTGATGAAGTTCCAGCACCTGTAGTAATCGCTCCAATCCCTGAAGTGGTTGCTCAAGCTAATGAACCTTTATCTAATGCATCTACAATTCACATTGAACCGGATGCACCTTCACCAAGTGATTCTCAAACTACACCTGAATCGTCACCCCTACTTGTGCCTAATGATGTGGAAGAGGATTCTATTGATCACGACTTGGAATATGCTCACCTGCAAGAGCTTCCTTTCTTTGGTGTAGCGATACCTGAAAACCCTTCAGCCGCGTCTACCTCAAAAGAAGCTCCTACTATTGTTCACTCCAGACCACCTAGGATTGAAAACCATAGCACTAAATAGACAAAAGATCACCCTATTAGGAATGTTATTCGAGATCTAGATCGACCAGTCTCTACACGCCATCAATTACAAGAGAGTGCACTTTATTGTTACTTTGATGCATTTCTCTCTGAAGTTGAACCTAAAAATTGGCAGCAGGCTATGACCCAATCATCTTGGATTGAAGCCATGCAGGAGGAACTAAATGAATTCCAACGACTTGAAGTATGGGAATTAGTTCCTCTCCCTGACAAGGTTAACATCTTTACCTTGTTATGGGTTTATAAGGTTAAACTTGATGAGATGGGTGCGGTATTGAAGAATAAGGCTAGATTGGTTGCTAGAGGATATAAACAAGCCTTGGGTATAGACTTTGAAGAATCTTTTGCTCCTGTGGCAAGATTGGAGGCCATTAGACTATTCCTTGCGCATGCTGCTCATATGAATATGATTGTCTATCAAATGGATGTGAAGACGGCATTTTTGAACGGTGAACTAAGGGAAGAAGTCTATGTTAGTCAGCCGGATGAGTTCGTTAGCACGGAGTTTCCTAATCATGTGTACAAGCTTAAGAAGGCTCTCTATGGGTTGAAACAAGCTCCACGCGCGTGGTATGATCTCCTGTCCACGTATCTCATTTCGGAGGCTTCTCCAAAGGCAAGGTGGACCCCACTCTATTCACTCTCAAGGAAGGCAACGACATGATTCTGGTACAAATTTATGTTGATGATATAATATTTGCTGCCACTAACATAAAATTGTCAAATCGATTTGAGAAGATAATGTCCACACGCTTTCAGATGTCGATGATGGGAAAAATTTCATTTTTCTTAGGATTACAGATTTCTCAGAATCCCAGAGGCATCTTTATTAATCAATCCAAATATGCTCTAGAATCTCTTAAGAAATATAACTTTGAAAATTGTGACCCCGTGGACACTCCAATGGTGGAGAAATCCAAGTTAGATGAAGATAGGAATGGGACTATTGTCGATCCAAAACTTTACCGTGGGATGATCGGCACCCTTCTATATCTGACTGCTAGCAGGCCTGATTTGCAATTTGTTGTATGCATGTGTGCCCGGTATCAGGCTCGGCCTACCGAAAAGCACCTACATGTTGTGAAAAGGATCTTTCGGTATCTAAAAGGAACACTTCATCGTGGTCTATGGTATCCGAAAGATTCCTCTATTGCTTTAATATCATACGCAGATGCCGATCATGCTGGATGTCAAGACACGAGGCGTAGCACTTCTGGATCTGTGCAACTCCTTGGAGATAGATTGATCAGTTGGTCTTCAAAAAGGCTGAAAAGCGCTGCAATATCAAGCACGGAGGCTGAATACATCGCCATGTCCGGTTGTTGTGCTCAAGTCCTTTGGATGAGATCACAATTAACTGACTACGGTTTGGGATTCAACAAAATCCCGATGTATTGTGACAACAAGAGCGCCATTGCCCTTTGCTGCAACTATGTTCAACACTCCTGGGCCAAGCACATAGACATTCGCTACCATTTCATTAAAGAGCAGGTGGAGAACGGAGTGATCGAACTGTATTTTGTCACTACTGAGTACCAGCTGGCGGATATGTTCACCAAAGCCTTAGATCGAGGACGAATCGAGTTTTTGATCGACAAGCTTGGCATGAAATCTTTCACTCCAACGACTCTCAAAGAGTTGGCAGAAGAATCAGCTGAATAGTGGTGGTAAACTATTCAGAGTATCCTTTGTTTCGTGATCATGTATATTATAGTAAATATATAAACCACAAAAGAAAAATACAAAAATATAAAACCAACAAAAATCATAAAAAATATAAAACCAACAAAAACCAAAAAAAAAATATAAAACCTAGAAAAACCATAAAAATTACAAAATCAAGAAAAACCAAAAATATTTTTCGTTTTTAAATCGGGCATGTCTTTTAGTACGGTAATATTTACGGCCTTAGAAATGTCGATCAATATTGACACGGTGCCATAAATAGAGTCCGTATAAAAGTTGTACATTTTTAAAACATGCCCATTATGGCTTGTAGTTATTTCTGACTGCAACCCGGTTTTCATATTAAAGCCACGTATTTCCTTGGAAAACGTTGGCTCAGAACGGGAATTAATTTTCTCGGGCGTGATTTACAAGCCAAATCATGCAAAGGGATCAAGTTTACTTTACAACTTGGTCTAACACGAATTTATGTACGTCTCAGTGCATTAATTTGTTAAAAATAAGAGAAATCTTATTCACACCACGAATCAAACTTTTTCAAGATATAAATTGGAAATGCTTTCATCAATATTTGACTCTTTAAACAATGACTACAGCTCTTTAAATAGAAAACGGGTCATCGTTTAAGGGGGAGAAAATATTAAAATCATCTTCGTCATTAAATTGATTTTCAAAAGTGATTGTGGAAAATTAAGGGCTAAATGGTAATTGAGTGGTTTTGCTTTAGAATACGACTTGTGTTCGCTCAATGTGATAGGAATGGCTTTAAGATCTTGGAGTTTTGCTTATAGATCGATACTTAAGTTGTGTGAGATTGTCGAGTTTAGTTTAACTAAGCAAAATTAAGTCGACTAAAATTATCAATGGAAAGGTAAAATGAATTGAAAAAGTTAGAAACAAAAAGGAAAAGGAGAGAAAAGTAGAGGGACTTAAGATGACATTGTGTGTAAGATGTAAAAAACTTGACCTAAGTCAAATATAAACCCCCCGCCCCCTTTTTCCTTTTCACTGTATCACTATTCCTATTGCCGCCATTGACAAAACACACACACAAACTCAAAAACAACTCGTCTATCCATCCAATCCTGTTCATTCGATTAAATAAGGTAATTAACATCTATATTTAACTTATAAATTCGTCTAATTCATCATCTATATCCCTTTAATTGATTCGGATAATAAACATTATCAGATTTAGGGTTTATTAGGGTTAATTATTTAGGGGATGTTGATGGGTTTTGCTCGGAATCTCATTAGTTGATGTTTAAATGCCTTAGATTGCCTTAGAAACTCACAAACGCGTTTAGGATTAATCCTCATAGACTGTGTTTTGATGTTACGGATGAACTAGGATATAAACTTCCAAATGAAGGACATTTTGAACAAAACTTCCGAATGAAGGATTTTTATGAAAAACTTCCGAATGAGTAAGTTCCGAATGAAGGACTTCCGAATGAAGGAAGTTCCGAATGAAGAACTTCCGAATGAAGGAAGTTCCGAATGAAGAACTTCCGAATGAAGAAGTTCCGAATGAAGAAGTTCCGAATGAAGAAGTTCCGAATGAAGAACTTCCGAATGAAGGAAGTTCCGAATGAAGAACTTCCGAATGAAGAAGTTCCGAATAAAGAACTTCCGAATGAAGAAGTTCCGAATGAAGAACTTCCGAATGAAGATGTTCCGAATGAAGAACTTCCGAATGAAGAAGTTCCGAATGAAGGACTTCCGGATGAAGAAGTTCCGAATGAAGAAGTTCCGAATGAAGAACTTCCGGATGAAGGAAGTTCCGAATGAAGAACTTCCGGATGAAGAAGTTCCGAATGAATAACTTCCGAATGAAGGAGTTCCGAATGAAGAACTTCCGGATGAAGGAAGTTCTGAATGAAGAACTTCCGGATGAAGGAAGTTCCGAATGAAGAACTTCCGGATGAAGGAAGTTCCGAATGAAGGAATGTTCCGAATGAAGAAGTTCAGAATGAAGGAAAGTTCCGGATGAAGAGTTGTTTGATTATTATTGTTTGCATGTTATATGTACTTGTTGTATTATGTTATGAAATGTGTTATGCTTAGAAGAAAGAATGATATATATCTATATGTTTCTTGTGCATCAACCTTTCATGTCTTGTCTTAAGCAGATACAATGACTAATCCAACAGTACAAGCAATCCAAGACTCTAGAGAAGCCGCTATTGCTAAAGCACGAACCCTTAAGTTTATACCCAACAACTACCGGCTAAAGCAAGTCTCAAAATCCACTCACCATGGATTTAAAGTAGCCATCGCGATCCTTGATCAATCCCATTTTAAGAATGCTTTAAGAAGTAGTGCCTCGGTGCCTTATGATTATATGTATGAATTTTGGGCTACCAAGGAAATCACTTCAAACAAGATCACCTTCACCATCGACAACAAGCAGCAGACGCTCACAGTTTCAGACTTCCGTAAGATTTTTGGTATACGGGATACACCCAAAGGCATGTCATTTTCGAGGGATCCTACTAAAGATGAACTGATGGAGTTATTTGACGCTCTTGGATGTCCTGACATACGAGTTGCGTCTGAGTTTACCACTGCTAAAGTAGGACAACCTTGGAGAGCATTGATGGGTATTCTCAGTAGATGTCTTACACCAAAAACAAGTGGCCATGATGCTCTGCGCAGTCCTATAATAAACCTGTTCTATGGCATGTACAAAGCTGCAAATGCAGATTATGCATTGTTGATATGGGAAGAATTCACCTTTCAACTCTTCCAAAACAAGAAGCCGAAGACAAATTTCTTTCCTTATCCAAGGTTTATCAAGCTTATCATTAATTATTTTATGAAAAATGATGCTACTATTGATAGGCGTGCAGCAAGTCGTTATCACACTGAAGAAGCTGATGATACTGTGGATCTGAGGCATGAAGGACCGTCTGGTGGTGTGATTCCTGGTCCCATTCCCGATTATCTTCTGACGGAGAAAATCAAAGGTTCTGCTGATTACAAGCTACTGCAGCTAGAAATCAAGAAGCTGAAAGCAAACCTTCAGACTGGAGAAGACTCGTCTACAACGGTCAAGAGTAAAGGTAAACGCAAACAACCAGCTGCGTTACCTGAACCCGAAACCAAGAAGAAGAAGACTGAGGGTAAGAAGGGAAAGAGTAAGGCTGATGAGATGGTTTTACGTGACGAAGAAGATGTTGTTGATCCTGCTCTTGACAAGACAGAGAAACAAATGATGAAGATAGCAATTCAAAGGAGTAGGAAAGATACTGGCGGTAGTGGTTCAGGTGCAAGGGTAAATGTTGAAGAAGAGTACCAGGAACCAGATGATATTTATGAGTTTGGGTCACCTGAACATTATTCCACTTCGAAGGAGCCATCAATCCCTATTTCAGCAAGTGTGGAAAAGGAGTCTGTTGCTCCTACGATCATGGTGTCAACTCAACCTTTAGCAACTCAACCTCCACCAATACAACCCTTACCAACCAGACCGGCTTCAACACCATTTCTTCCACCACCTATAATTCCCATCCTTAGTACCGCAGTAACAACCGAGCCTCTTCAATCAACCCAGAGCAGCTCTGCAACATCTACAATGGCTGCATTGGTGATGGCCGAAATGTTAGATAAACATGTGGATAATCACAAACGAGAAATGGATGAACTTCGCCAAGAGTTACAAAGACGAGCTCAAAGTGAAGAAGCTTCTAGGAAAGCCCAAGAGGAGATGATTGCTAAGTTCGCTGCAGATATGGAGTTGACTCGAAAAGCACATGCAGAAGAACTAGCTCGGGTTAAGCAGGCTGAGGCTGATAAGCATGCTGCACGTATCACCAGACTTCAAGCAATGAGGGATAAATACAAAGAGCAAAAAGAAGCACTTGAAGCCTCTGTGGAAGAAAGAGTGCAAGAATCCGTTGAATCCATTATGCCTAAACTGCGTGATGAGTTGAAGACGCTAGCAGCTGATAACTTGATGATCAAGTCATCCAATCCTTCAGAATCCGCCTACAAGATTGCTTATGACTTGACGGATTTTGAATTGAAGAAGATCCTTAAGGCTCGTATGGTGGAACTTGGATCGTTTGATAAGTCTAGGATTCAACGGGCTCTATACAAATCCCTGAATGACGCTATCATGGAGGATGATAGGTTATTCAAAACGTTTGGAAGTGTGGTACCTTATCACATTCTACCTGAGGAAGAAAGGGAAGAAAGTGAGCAGGAAGAGGGTACTGGTGAAGAGGAAGAGGAAGAAGAAGGAGAAGAAGAGGAAAAGGATGACGATGATGGTGATGATGAGGATAAGATGAGGATGATGATGACGATGATGATGATGATGATGATGGCGATGATGGTGGTGATGGGAATGAGGAGAGTGCTAGGGGGAGTAACGGGGATAACAATGAGGATGATGATGGGGGTGAACAGCCTAAAGAGGGAGATAAGGTTACCAGCTCCAAGAAAGCTGCTAAGTCTGGAACCAAGTCCAAAAAAGATGCAGCACAGAAGGACAAATCAACATCATCGGAATCAAGACGATCTAAGTGGCGCCACGATGTGAATGCTACTACAGCGTCTTCGGTTCCTGGTACTTCTATTGCTGTATCTTTACCTATTACCACTAACCCCATTAGTCCTGTTGTTGTTGCTCCTGTGATTGCAGAATCAGTAACGGAACCCGAAGCTGCACAACACTCACCAGTTCACGACACTGCCGAAATGCCTGAATCAGAACCAGCAGATGTTCGAGCTTATACTCCTCTAAAACAAGTACAACAATCTACGGTTCCTGAACCAAGCATACGAGACTGGGCAGATATGTTGGAGATTGACGAGACTGCACCACCACAGGCTTGGATCACGGCAGCAGCGCAATATGATCCGATCACAGACGCTGACAAAGATGTGTTGTATCTCCGTATCCGCAGTCCGATTGACTTATGTGCATTCCTTGCTCATGAGTATAAGACTTCGGTTACTCCATCCTTGGTGAAGAAAGCGCTGAAGGATAAGAGACTTCGTGCCAAAACCCGGTTAATCCGAATGGAGTTCGAGTATTATGCCGATGAGATCCTGAAGGCTCTGAATACCGTTCAACGGCCAGGCCTTCATGAATCAGAAAGAGCTCCACCTCCAATGGATCCTTCTCAAGACAATCAGATTGCTCTTGACTTCTTCGTCACCAATGATCTCGTGTATCTTCTGAAGGGGTCATCAAAGTACGCAACCTCCCTGACCTTGCTGAAAGCTGCCAACTGGGGGACAATACACTTTATCGAGGAAAAGGTAAACCGACTCTGGGTCCCTAAGGTAAATCGTAATTATGATATGTATGTTGTCATAGGTGCATCTCATTGGGACGAACGAGTCCGAAGGGCGTACAGGGGTTGCTGCCTAGTCAATTCTGGAAGCAACGTTAGATCCGATATCCGCATCTCCAGCATTTTAGGGTTGAAAACTGAAGCCAAGAACGTCTATTATCATGTGACGGAGATTCGTTTGAAAAGGGAGGATGACAGGGAATATAAAATCCAGCAGGGAGATTTTTCCATCATTCGCCTTGAGGATATCGAAGATATGCTGCTTCTGATGACCCGAGATCAACTCACACATATTCCTCGTGAAGACCTCATTGCTTTGAATACAGCACTTCGTATGTTCACACGAAGCGTTGTCATCAAGACATGAGTTGAAGATCTTCAGTTGGGAGTCGAAAGCTATCAAAGGAAGCTCAACTTAACCCGTCCAGTGAATCACGTTCTACCTGAACATGTAGAAAGATGTCCTTATACCGGCATTTCTGTCCCGAATTGTGGCATTTTCTACTTGAACAGTCGAGGTTTAATGAAGTTTATGAGGGTGGGTGAGCTATATAAGTACAGTGATGGGACTCTTCTACAAGTCAGAGGAAAGTTGGAGCATCTGAACTCGGGTGGGACTTTGCCAGAGATGACGGAGGATTGGCATCCGGGTTACCGGCAGATGGCGAAGTACGTGATCAAGAAGATTGATCAAAAGCTCCGTGAACGTAGATTGATGAGGAGCTTGGAAAGATTCGTTGGTGGAAGACCATATCTAGTGCACCACAAGCTACTGCAACGATCCATCTAATGGGTCGTACATTTCAGGTCCACTTTATATTGGTTTTCAATTGTGAATATGTATATTTGTGAATATTGTGCACTAATGGCTTGATGTAGTGTTAAAGTATGATAATTTTTCAAGAATTTCTCACGAGATTCTAAATCTTTCAAAATATATCATACCAAAGCACTACAACTATCCCTTATTAAATTAAGGGGGAGCAATAACTTGTTCTATGGCCAAACATCGATTTCATTTTTACCCAAAGACCGGTTAATCCATTCAATATCCCAAATATTAATGGTTAACATTTTGGATAAGGGGAGAAAATGGGATTAAGGAGACTTAAGTGATACTTGGCTAAAAGATGAAAAAGACTTAACGATAATCCAACTTAATATGTGTAAAGCACGTGTTAAGGGGGAGCGTTTTTGATGATCAAAAAACACCTAAGGTACGAAACTTTTGATTTCAATATCACAAGTACCTTAGGTGATTTTCAATGATTTTTCATGGTGGCAATTCCTTCCCAAAACACGCTTAATTCACGACGAATGTGGTGACAAAAGGGTGGTAGGAATAGGTTTAGTCCAATGATTCATCAGAGCCGATGGAATCTTCCCAAGGACAATTCCCTAGATAGAATTAGAATTCCTAGGAAAGATGGAGAAAGAATGTGAACGTAGCTGAATGCCGACCAAGTACTTAAGCTAGCACTGGAACAATCACAACAAGGTGCTAGTGATGACGTATTGGTAAGCATTGAAGGGGTTGAAGAATGAAAAAGAATTGTAAAGATAAAGGGTGTAAAGAAAGAAGCCCTCCTTACAACTTTAGGCAGAAACCGGGTCAATACATATGCTATTGAGGTCATTTTTGCTAATGATTCTCGGTATTGAAGAAAGACATCATGGACCCAGTGATGCAATGCACAACCCTTCCCAGCTAACTCAAATATCTCTCAAAAGGTATTTGTTTTAATCACACGGAGATCAACACGTTATCTATTGGTTTATTCACTCCGAATAGACTGGTATTGAAAAGGTGGCACTCCTCTCCAGCCATCGCTCACTAAATCAAAACGCACAATCGAGTCTAGAGCCAAGAGATCATCAAAAGTCTCATTAGGACACTTTCCATTTATTCCTTGCTTTCTCACACACTGTGAAAAGTAAGAGATTTTCATGAGTCCTACGCAGTATTCCTGTAATATTGCCAGAACATCCGAGTAATACGCAAGTATTACAATGAAGATGGAAATCCTGCTTGAGCCAACATCAAACAAGCTCATGGTAGGTTACACGTGCGGTTCTTTTAGAACCAATCTTGTGAAAAACTGGAAGGTAACAGTGGTTTAATTCTTAATTGAACTTAAACTCGTTCCAGGCCTCTTCGCATTATCATATGATCTTGCCAGAACACTCAGAGTGACTCTTTATTGACCACAGTGACGAGTGGAAATCCTTCTAGTGTTAACATCATACAGCACTTGGTAGGTGACGTGCAAGATTCTTTATGAATTGAGCTCGTGACAACTGGAAAGCAACGATGGTGAAAATCTTAATTGAAATTCACTTGTTCTAGGTTTCATGAATTGACGGCTTCAAATCACAAGGATAATATATCCAAGTGATTCACTCTTTATGTTCGCAGTCAGCTTTGGACGGTCGAATAAAGAGAACGGGTTTACCCGCGAAATCCTGTCAGGAAGTTACTTAATTGAAACTATCCGTCACGGGTACGATATCTAATATCGTCCAACGGTCTTCACCGACCGGAGGTAAAATGCTACCGAATTAGAATAAAATGTTCAAAGCCATTTTATTCGTGTCGTTGCTGTGTACCTGTTAAAGACGGTGGCGTTGCTGTGTACCTGTTGAAGACGGTGGCGTTGCTGTGTACCAGTGAAGACGGTGGTGTTGCGGTGTACCTGTAGAAGTCGTTCCCACATGCTTATGTTTTTCTGCATCAAAGTTTAGCAAAAATTCAAGAAATTACAAGATAAAGTCTTCCGCTGTACCAAACTCTGAAACTTTCGAGAATTCAACAAAAAGACATAAGTGTGTGGAACATGGAGTCACGAGGAGGCAAAATTCACAAGAAGGCAAAAGATCGCACGTGAAAGGCCAAAAGAACAATGCTCTCAAGCCAAAGCCAAAAAGATCAAACCAACATATTCACAATAAAAGAAAGAAAAGAAGAAAAGACTACGAGCTAAAGAACGAAGACTTAGTATAGGATGCTAGGTTTAGAACTTTGTAACGTGGAGTGACCTCCCTTCGGGGGAGATTGTTAGAAATACGTTTTTACGTATATTAGAAGTATCGGTCACTCCACAATATTATTCATGTTGTAATAGCTCGTAGTAAACAAATAGTTATTAGTTGCTTATTAAGTTAAGTAAGAACCGGTCCATGGGCTTGTCATGGACCGGCCCAAGCCCATGTAGCTTGCAAGTATAAATACCCCTTTCCACCATGGAAAGGGGTTGGTTGTTGTCATTTTACTAGTTCCATTAATTGAAATAACACATAGTTTTCTCTCACTTTCTCTCTCTTGTTTCTCTCTCTAGAAAATAACAAACCCCTTCATAGATTCATAGGTTATCAATATTCTACAGAAAGACCTCTGGTCGCGGTTCCATATCGACCCGCGGATCCTTATCGATAAGGAACCGCCGGTCCTAGATAAGGAACCGCCGTCACTATGTCCGACAGCATCTTTTGCTTTACAATATTTTCTTAAATCTGTGTAAAATTTGCATTATTTTTTGCAAAAACCTGCATATTTCCTAAACTAGGTTACCTAAATTCATTATTCACCTAAAATGATTTTAACCCATTACTAGTTTGGATCATAACCTCACCCATTTAAACCCACCTTGTTAGTCATGTTCTTCACACATCAAAACATCCTTCCCTAACCCTTAATCCATCCTTGTCAACCATGGTTTCTACAAAAACCTCAAACACCCCAAGGAAAACACTTAAGATTAGGATTAAGGTACCCAAGCCTAACTCCTCACCCTTCCACACACCTAAGAATGAGATGGTTCCTATCCTCATTTCTTCATCACCTTCACTACCCCTTGCACCATGCAAGACAACATTCACCCATGGTACTAACCACTCCATTGGTTCTACCTCCTCTTCATTCAAATTAAGAATGAATGAGCTCTCTTCACCCTTCACTCCAAGTGCACCCTTGGATGTGACCACACAACCCCAACCAATCCAAAGCATTCCTTTTGTGAATGACTTTGATGACACCTTGGTGACTTCACCATTTACCCCTCCTAACTTACCCATTTCACCAACCTTGGAGAACATACCTCCACACTCACCCATTTCCCCTTTAGGGAACATGCCTCCACTCTCACCCACATCACCCTTGGATAACATGCCTCCTCCACCTCCACCCAACTCAAACATTCCAATTTTGGGTGTTCCACTTTCCCTCCTTTTGGGTGATCCATACTATGAGTTTCAAGAAACACATGGTCCTAGTTGTCCATGTTGTCTTTACAACCACTACATCATCCATAACCTTAGGATGGAAATGTTTGGATTACATAGGAGGTTGCAAGAGTTCTTGCTTTCCTTGTTCTCCATGCCTCCTCCTAGGAGATGAATGATGAAGTTTTCCAAATAAATGGTTTTCAACAAAACCAAGCCAAAGAAGACTACTCATCTAGATTTAATGTTAAGCTAGCTATGTATTAGTTAGTTTTCTTTTTATTGTACTTGCTTCCTTCATGAGTGTTTCATGAAGTTGTTCTATGGATTTAGCTTTATGTGTTCCTATTCTTATGTGCACATTAATCAACTTTAATTTGAAATTAAAAATTGAACCTAAATCTATCTCAACCTCTAAAAACTTGACTAAAATTGGTTCAAAATGATATCTAAATTATTTTGTCACCCTTTGTCAAGACATTCTTTGTGAATGTGTTGCTTTTATGAAACCCTAGCATAATTTAGTGCTAATAGAGGTAAAATTCCAAGAATTGCAATTTTTTTGAAAAAGTCTTAGTTTTTCTCAAAAACCTGGAAAAACTTGGTTTCAAGTCTACTGCACGCGGATCCTTAAAGTCCCGCGGTTCCCTAGCGATATGGAACCGCCGGTCCCTATAAGGTACCGCGGACAGTAACTGTCTTTTGACACGTTTTTGGTCAAAACTCTTTAAACCTTATACCCTGTCAAGATTCCTTGTTTGCTCAAATTGACTAAACATCCTTGACACTTCACATTTTGTATTCAAATTCTTACCTTGATTACATTTTACTTATACCCCAACCTTGAGATTTCATTCTCACACCTTCCCAACCTTGAGAATTCATTCTCACACAACCTTGAGATTTCATTCTCACACCTTCCCAACCTTGAGATTTCATTCTCACACTTTCCCAACCTTGAGATTTCATTCTCACACCCTCACAATGCCTAACTCCTCCATTCCTAACCTTGACATTTCTTTGTCACGACCCCACTCACCCAAAGCTTCGTCATCCAAGCTTTCAAAGAAACCGAAAATCTCGGTTCGACCTATTTAGGTCAAGAAGAATGAACCATCTTCCTCCAAACCACCCAAAAACCCTACCTTCTCTCCAATCAAGTATTGGAATGAGACTTATACCATTAACCCCATCACCGGAGCTAAAGAAAATGTTCCTCCACCACCTCAATCCTTCAACACCCCTCAACTCAATGACCTTTCAACCTTCCCAAACCTCACAAGGCATTGTGAAAATATTCCCAAACCCATTACCCATCCACCACCAAACCCTAAGTTTTATGCCCTACCCCCATCAAACGATTTTGTGTTGCATCATGGATCCTCGTGTGCTTGTTGTCGATTTCAACAAATTGAACTTGCTCATGTGTATGAGAAGTTAAATTTTCTTAAATTCCTCCTCACTCGACCTCCTATTCAAGTTTTCGTTCCGGTGGACAAAACTTCGAATGATGCATCGTCGTCTTATTTTTCCAACTAAAGGACTAACTACTCTTGGAGTCTTTATTACTTTAGTTGTTTTAGAGTCTTTTATTTTTTAGCAATCTTGGAAAATTATCACTATTAGAATAAGCTTATGCTTAGTGGTTTATTTTTCCATATTTCTTGCTTTAGATACTCATATTGTGTATATGACTATCTACTTTGTTGTGTCTTTTCTTTTATGTAACCTTTGTGTTGTTTGTGTGTTATTTCCTTAGTTCTATTTTGATTTGATCATTGTTAATTTTTACAATTGCTTATGGGTGATTCCATCAATTCTAAACTTTAACCCCTTGACAAGCTTATCATCTTCATTGGATTGAAGTTTGATTTTGTCAATTACCTCTTTGGATATACTTAGCAAAATACTTGCTTCTAATTTGAGATTTCTTCTCTCTCTCCCTCTCAAGTTACTTAGCAGGTAGTGATCATATATACATTGGTGTTTCTTTCCTTTCTACTAACCTTTGTGTAGCATGTCACCTTAGCTCACATACTTGGTGCCCCAACCAAGGGGGAGCAACCACCAAGGGGGAGCTACTAGCAAAGTTCGATGTTCTTCAAAGAATTGTGCTAACCTTTTTGTTACGACAAAGGGGGAGAAATGATAGTGATAAACTCGTTAATAATTCGATATTTTGTGTGTCTATGTAAATGAGTTTATCGTTTGTCGTAATCAAAAAAGGGGGAGATTGTTAATGCAAGTAATGCCTAAAAGCATTATTAGTGTTAACTAATCTTTCTTAGTTTTGATCACAACAAACTATACAACACATTTAGTATAAAACACAAAACGAATTATTTAACTAACACTATCATCAAGGTAATAATCATATCACTAACCTTTCTTAATCATACTTAGTGATCATCAAAATGATTATCCTTAAAACTCACTTTTGTTAATATGACAAAAGACTTTTTAATAAACTTTCTTTTTTAGAAAATGTTTTATTAAAATGAAAAATGAAAATTTGAAAATGGCATATTCCATATGCTATTAGAATATCCTTTGAAGGCTTCAAATACCTCAGATATTCCTACCCCACTAAAAGACAAAAAACGAAGCGTACTCTAGTGGCGGTACCTTAAGTAGCTACGCGGTTCCTTAGCGATATGGAACCGCCAGGCTAGATAAGGTACCGCGTCCAGATAGCCGTTATATATCCGTTATACTTTATCTCCTTTAAATAGTGGGTCAAATCTCATTTTCCAACAAGCCTCTTGGACGTTTTTCTTAGCCCCCTTTCTATTTTCTATAGCATAATCATTAGTAAATGATCACTTAAAGTGTTAAGGATGTTTACATATGATTATCCTCTTGATCCCCTCCTTTACCTTGTCCAATGAGAAGATCACTCACTCACTAGTGTTGTGATAAAGATGAATCTATGAGCTAGTCATATTCATCATGATACCCTTTTTGTTTTAGGTCAATCCATTTTATTTATGAATACTTGGGCTAGTTGTGTTCATCCAAGTTATTTGTGGATACTTGGATTTGTTGTGTACATCCATTGCATATGTGTTTGCTTGGATTTGTGTTGTGTAAATCCAAGCTACATGTGTGTACTTGGATAAGTCTAGTTGAGTTGTAATAGATTTGATTAGTAGTTCTCACTAAACTATAAAGTGATGTGGTTGTGTCTTGTGAGTTCTCACTAAACTTGAAAGTGATTAGTAGTTGTGTTGTGTGAAGTTCTCACTTAGATTCAAAGTGAAGAGTCGTGAAGATTGGTTCTAGCTTTGGATTAGAACTCGACATCTAGCCTTGTGTCGTAAAATGGTGAAGTAGGCAACGTCGTGAAGATTGGTTCTACCTTAAGATTAGAACTCGACATCTAGCCTTGTGTCGTTAAATTGTGAAGTAGACAACGTTGTGTAGATTGGTCCTAGCTAAAGATTAGGTCTCGAGATTTAGCTTAGTGTCGGAAAATAATGTAAGCAACGATGTAAGGATTTCTCCGCCGAGAAGGGAGCTTGTGGATATAGTGGAAATCTCGAGTAGGTGTACTCGAGGAGTGGAGTAGAAACGAGGATAGAGCCTCGTTGTCGAACCACTATAAATCTTGGTGTCTTCCCACTAGGTCGTCTCCTTCCTTACTCTTTACTTATTTCATTATCATTACACTTACCTATTATCTTTGCTAGTGCATTTGAATTGAACCTAATCATTATGCAACTTAGCTTCAAACAAAAGATAGTTTTGATACAAACCAAATTGAAAGTAATTTTAATTTGGTCACCAATCGAAGAGAAACTATTCAACCCCCCCCCCCCCCCTCTTCAAGTTTCTACAGTTATGATCTCGCAATGTCTTTGAGAGCAGGTTTTGCAATGTCTTACTATACTAATCTTCGCAATACTCAAGACTGTTGAACTTCTCAATGTTCACAAAACCAAACTTCGCATTGTTCATAAAACCAAATTTCGCAATGTTTGAGATTCCAAGTCTTCGCAATACCGAAAATAGCACTCTTCGCAATACAAGCAAACTATCTTCGCAATGTGCAAAAAGCTCAACTTTCGCTACCAAAAGAATGGATCCTTCGCAATGTCGAAAACCAGTATCTTCGTAATAGAAGCAAAAATTCTTCACAACACCACAAGTAATATCTGTCGCAATACCTATCGCAATATAGACACCTTCGTGTATTGCGATGGAATTTTAAGCTGAAGTTTCGCAATAAAGTTACTGTTACGTACTTTAAAAAAATGAGATTTTTGCTTAGAAATCCGTGATTTTAACCAATACAAAGCACCCAAATCTCTACCACAACTATGTAGAAGATATGTGGATCACTTGGAACAACAAAAAAACCAAAAATTTTTGAAGCTTGGGTATAAATCAATCAAAAACACACGAATCCAATAAAAAACACACCACAAATCTTCAATCACCTATCGATTATAGGCTCTTGATACCAAATGTTAATCTCACTTCAATTCATAACACAAGATTTAGAGTAGATCTAGAGAGAAAGAGAAGAAAGTTAGAGAGAGAATGGTGCTAGGTTAATGTTTACTAGAGAGAGAAAGTAAAATGAACCAACACCCTCTGACACACATGGAAGAGGGTTTATATAAAACCCGCATACTTTTACCATGAGCAGTACACTTAGTAAACGTACGCACATATTAAAACTTTTCTTTTATAGCATGAACACGTATCACCCCGATTAGTAATTATAGAAGTTATGTACGTCTTATTACACGATAAGTATTAAGTACGTGATAGTACACGATAATTATTAACAATAATAATTTTAATCACGAACATGAAATCATCAACGTAAAAATCACGAACATGTAATTACGTACTTAATTAATATAATACGACTAATATCGTTACGTACAATTAATTATAGATAACACGAACATTTAATTATAATGTAACAGGAAAAAACGAACATACGAACACGTAAAATATAACACGAGAAAAACTTCGGGTTTTTCCCTTGTGGGCCCTACATGCCGCGGCACCAAAGAGACAAGGGCCCAAGCCCATTTTTTTGATAAACTAAAGGAAACTAAAAGCACAGAGTTTTCATAACATAATTTGTATAGAAAAATAAAAAACCCTAGCCCCTTTGTCTCCTTTGTCCGCCGGCAACACCAACACCATAAGGGGTGTTTGATTTGATTTTTGGTTGATTTATTCAAGCATCGTGTTCGTGTTATTAACCTCCATTCGTTACACGCATTCGGTAATCTGTTATCCCTTTTCTTTTAATTCTTTTTATTTAATTATGAACACATGAACATGAGATTGAATAAACAAGTAATTAAAAACATGTACTGTAATCATCGGGGTAAAATTAAGGGATGTTTTCGGGCTGGTTTGCTCGGCCGACACTCAACTGAGAGCCCTATAGCTCTCGGCGTGTCTTGGTTTGCATCACCAACCGAGACCTCGTGTCTCGGTGGTGTTAGTCTCGGTCGGCAGCAGGGACAAGGGACCCCGACTTGAGTTGGGGTGTCCTTGTGGTGTTTGGGTGTCTCGACAGCAAGCAACCACCACCAGCACTTAGCCGGTGGCGGTTTTGGTTCAAGGAGGGGGAACCGTGGCGCAGTAGGGGGAACCACCGGCACACAGCCGGTGGGAACTCCGTTGTGGTCAGCGGCTAGCCGAGAGGAACCACCGGCAGCAGACGATGGCGATGTTACTCGAGCAGTGGTAACCGGCCGACCCGGTTTGCCACTGTTAAGGGTGTTTGGTTGGTCTGGTTCAGGGGGTTTCCGGTCCGATTCACAACATGTCTAAATTAAATTCACGGGTTCGGTTCATGACTAAAATTGTACAAGTACATTATTTTTACAAGTTATATTATTTAACAAGATATTAAATTAATTAATAACATGACTTATAATTAATTTAATTAATCATAAACTTAGGTTAATATTATTTATGAAATAATACATGTTTTAACGTAAGTATTTATTTATTTAATTTAGACTATAGTATTAATTAATTATTTAAGACATGAAATATAATTAATTAATAAACATGACTTAGATTAAATTAATATAGTATTAATACATGTTTAACCTAAGTATTTTATACACCCTAATTTAATTAAATCATGCTTATATTTAATTAAATCATATAACCTATAGTTTATTTAATTAACATGATATTTTTAATAAACTATACTAATTATCACATGACTTAGGATATTAACCATGAACTTATGCTTATATTATTAGCTTATTAATCCAGCTTAATTCTAAATATGGAAACTTTCAAATTTAGGAAACATACTATTTTTGGAAACTTTATATTTTTAGAAACTGATCTATTTTAAGAAGTTAATATATTTTTGGAAACTTTCTATTTTTGGAACATTCTATTTTAGGAAACCTGCTATTTTTAGAAAGTTACTTATTATTACACAACAAGTGTAATAATACAAGGAATACAATTAATACTTAATCAGAATACATAGAATACATGATAAACATATTATAACCTTAAAATCAGTAAAATAAGATAAGAACATGTAAAACAAGCTAAGACATGATGTAATCCGTTACGTAATCAGTAAGCAGAATACTTATACATGTATCCTATTTATGTAGCATTAGTGAGATCGAAGTAGGACTTTCATTCTTTCGCCTTCTTCGTTCACTGTACATAAGGTACGGATTTCCCGTCCCTTCAGTATGGACATTCTTTCCTTATTATGATTCCTCTTTTGCAGCCAACTATTTTCCTAGTATTGTTCTATATGTTTGATACTTATGTTAGAATAAGAGCCTAAGCCATATACATGCATGACTAGTGTCTCCTAGTTTTGGAGGTACCATAACCATAACACTGGAGGCACCAGTGTTATGACTTCCCTACGACGAAGTGATTGCTTGTGGCGTCCCTTTACAGTTTTGGTCATTATATTATATTATCATGTGGGGCATATGGGTGCATCCTAGTTACATGTTTACCAGTAATATCAGAGTGAATGCGATGTGTGCCTTGCATCCTTTACTAGGAGTTGATCCCTCCTACCCATAATATTTAATTAGAGGCAACCCCTCTAATAGCATGACGAGGTCTCCCCTCCAAGTATTCATGCACGATGGAACCTCATGACCTATATAGGTTATTTGATTAATAAATACAGATTTTCATAGAAACATAAGTCTTTTCAAACTATAAAACCAATTTTATGAACATGATTCCAGATTGCTTAGAACTTATATTATTCCGCTGCTATTAGTCTTATATGCATATGCTATTCCATGTCATACATGTATATCTGTGCACTGAGCGTTATGCTTAGCCGTTTTCCTTTCATGTTCCCAAATGGCAGGTACTCAAGGGCGCTCGTAGACTATAAGCGTATGTGCACATGGATTGGAAGCTATCTAGCCTTCTCTACTTTATGCATTTCATCATACATTTTGCTACTTGTTTCTTTGGACATTGTTTAGTCCTTTTCCTTTAAAGTACTTATGTTTGTAGGTGATGAGCTTATACTTGGGGTACTGATGTTTGTTTCTAGTATTCTCATTCATGGTCCTTTACTGTTTTTAAGACATTTACCTTGTATGCTTTGATGAAACACCATAATCACGCGTGACATTCCATTTACCAAAATGAGGTGTTACAATTATGGTATCAGAGCCAAGGTTTCGACATTTAGGATCTCAAAACATGACCTGTGATTAGTGGGTAGTCATTATGGTCTTCCTAGAATTAACAGTCGGTTTTTATGTATTCATTGTTTTCATGCATTTATGTCATATGTCATTGTCGCAGGTTTATGACAAAGTAATGGTTGGTACATTACTGGCCCTATTTAGTCACATGTGCTTTTATTGAAACTTTTAACTTTGGGACCGACCCATAGGCGTCCCCTCGCCATGTCTTTTGTTTTGGGTTTACTGACCATAGGCGTTCACCCTCGTGCATATAAAAGTTTTCATAAACTTCATCATGCATTCATGTACTGTTTTCATGCATACAATTTTTCTCATGATTTATTGGCATAATTTTTTTTTCGTGTATATATATATTATGTTTTTATCAGTTTAATCATGCATTTTGTTTCATACTGTCAGATGGTTCTCACACACGAGCAGGAGCAACTCAATGCAGCGGTCCAAGCTGCGATGCAGGCTCTGCTTCCTCAGCTGATGAACGATATCAGGGCCGAGGTGCAAGCTTCCAACAATGAGCACCAGCACCAGCACCAACATCCTAATCCTCTTCCTCCTCCTCCTCCAGCAACACTGGTCACATGGCTGGAGAGATTACACAAGCAACATCCTCGATCCTTCAAGAGAACTGACAGCCCCAGTGAGGCTGAAAGCTGGTTAGCTCATATCGAGAAGATATTTTATGTAATGGGCTGCGACCCGTCTTCAAGTCAAGGTTGGCCTGTTAAATGTTCGAAGGCGACGTACTGGGATGTTGGAAGGCAGTGAAGCAGTCTGAGGGAGGTGACAATTGGGTGGCTGGCTTGACTTGGGCTCAATTCAGGGAGTTAGTGATGGGACAGTTCTTCCCCAAGGCTGACCAAGACAAGCTGAAGAGGGAGTACCACGGGATCAGGCAGATAGCTGGGGAGAACTACAACGAGTTCATGCAACGCTTTCTTCGTTTGGCTGGTTTTCTTGGCGCATCAGAAGGTACTGCTGAAGAGAAGGCATACCACTTTCGTTGGGCTCTTCGTACATCGGTCGCCAACAACTTGGTGTGTGCTACCTTCAACACGGTGGCACAAGTAGCCGATGCAGCACGTAAGCTGGAGATGCTGCAGGAGAGAGAGGAATTCGGGGAAGTAGAGAGACCCGAGAAGAGGTATTTGTTCGTCACTCAACGGTGATCATTTCAAATTCATTCAATATTATCCAATATTTACCTTTCTCCTTAAACTGCATCTTTCAGGCAAAAGAGTAGGGACCGGTCTCAACCGGCTGCTCAACAATAGCCTACTCAGCCCAAGGGTAACAGTCAGACTCAATTCCGTTCTGCTACGGATAGGCGTGGCGGTAATGATAATTACCGTAACAACGCAGAAAACTCCAACAGCAGCAGGGCCCTAAACTTACTCATTTCTTATGTTACACGTTTATGATTCATAATTCCGACACTTTAGCATCTTCTACCAGGAATCATGGTAATGGAAGGGAACAGGACCGAAGTGGTTCACAGCCTAACCGTACAGCTATCACTGGTATTACGTTTTAAGATTTTTCCGCATTCTCCTTTTGTACCTATAAACCATGTCTCATGTGTACTTTTCTGAACAGGCTCCCAGCCAGCAAGGGCACCTGCTGGAGGGTATACTCACCCTATCTGCACTACTTGCAACCGTAGGCACCTAGGGCCATGTCGCCGCGACAGCAATGCTTGATTCAAGTGTGGCCTCACTGGTCATCGCATGAAGGACTGTCGCAAGGGCGAGATAGAGGGCACATCTAGACATGCGATTCCAAGCCACCTCCTACTAGTGGACGGGTGTACACGACTTCTCACGATTAGGCCAACAAGTCTACAGGTACCATCACTGGAATCTTGTATATGTATGGTCAAGCTGCATGTG
This sequence comes from Glebionis coronaria, assembly GCA_025667525.1. Taxonomy (NCBI): domain Eukaryota; kingdom Viridiplantae; phylum Streptophyta; class Magnoliopsida; order Asterales; family Asteraceae; genus Glebionis; species Glebionis coronaria. The sequence goes on along the minus strand of JANFOE010000825.1, from coordinate 309,104 downwards.
TGTTATTTGACACGGGTGCTACTCACTCGGTTATTTCTACTGCTTATGCCAAGAATGTTAGGATACCCCCTATGCCATTAGAGAATGTATTAAACATTTCCACGCGTTTAAGAGACTTTGTATGCATAACCCATGGGTACAAGAGCCTTCCCATAGAGTTTGACGATAAGATTCATCCTGTTGACGCACTTCTATTGGATATGTGTGATTTTGACGTGATATTAGGAATGGACTGGCTATCCAAACATCACGCCACCATTAACTGTCATACATATCAGGTCATCTCCAGTGATGTAAATGCACCATAGTACATTTACAACGGGTTCGTACCCGGAAGGTCTGTACAAATAATTTCAACCTTACAAGCACGTGCACTACTGTCACATGGTTGTGAGGGCTATCTTGCTACCGTTCATGATTTGGAGGCTGAATCTCCATCTATCCAGAATCAGTTAATCGTGTCAGAATTCCTTGACGTATTTCCATAAGAACTTCCGGGCATACCACCTGCTCGTGAAGTGGAGTTTAATATTGAGCTCATCCAAGAGCTGAGCCAAATTCCAAGGCTCCTTATCGCATGTGACAATCCGTAAATTTATGATTGATATTTTATTCTCAAGTGTTATTTAAAAACATTATTTTAATGTTATATTATGAACTCACTTATTTATGGGAAGAAATTTGGGTTTACGTCTTGAAGTAGCATCGACTACGTCTAAACCGGAGGATTCTACGTTACGTGCTTACGTTTACATACACCGTTTTGGGACAGTCCGACACTTCAGAAAATAAATTTATCCGCGAATATTATTTTGGGATTTTAAATTTGTGTTGGTTCATAAACTCACAAATTTGCGAGAAGAGATTAGGACTTACGATTATAATTTAACGTCCTTTACGACTAAACCGGAAACCTTAGGATTACGTATTTACGTTTTTGAACTCCGTTTTTGATGAGACAATTTTTATTAGATTCGTTTTGTGCTGTTGACTCATAATTTATAAAAATGTTTTTCGTAAAACGACCAGAGGGAAAACAAATCGAGGAAACTAGAATCGAGGAATACCCGTAAATTAGTGGGATGAGACAAAACAAGTTTTGCCCCACCCCACTAATATGGGACGGCAACACTTCGCACCAACACAACCTTGGTGTCATTTCTATACACATAAAATGGACACTTGTCCATTCAAGCTTAACTTGTAAGCTACTCTTAACAAAACCAACCAAACCACTTTACTCAAACCATTTACAAACTTAATACATGCAAACCACTCATCCTCCCTTCCTCTTTCTTTCTAAATTTCGTCCAAGAACCACCATCAAACACCCCATTTTGATCAATTCTAGCCATAAACTATGTGTTATCTACACATATAATGAAGAGACCTTGAAGCCTTGAAGATTGGAGGTGATCCTAACATCCAAAATGGTGATTTGGTGATGTCCAAGGGCTTATTTCTACAAGGAGTGTACAAATATTGGTGGTCTTGAAGATTGGTGTTGATCTATCACAAGTTTTTCCATCAAAAATCCAAGCCTTGATCATAACCTACACAACCTTGGTGGTATAAAGATTGTTCTTCCTATCATCTTGTTATTTTGATTATGTAATCTTGTAATTTCTTTATTTATGTATATGTATATGATGATGAATGATGATTAAAAATATTATGTGGGGATTTGGTGTTGATAGATTTGATAAACATGAGTAAAAAGATGGAAAACCACATGTAAAATGGTTAAAATCTTGCTAAATATGATGGCTGTATAAAAATAGTAAGTAACCAAATGATAAACTGATAAAATGGCATAGTGGAATCAATTTATAGTAAGTATTAGGTGTTATACACATGTTAGAGTTGGCCATACAATGGAATCATAAAAATGAGTGAGATATGATCAAAACAAGTTTAGAGTGCAAATCTGCCTACACTGTTTTGGACGAATTTATTAAAATATTTAGAGAATGATTCATCAGTAGCTATAAAGGAATAAAATGAAGCACATATCATTTAGTTTCTGTGATAAAAAGCTTAGGTCCTATCTCCATATAGAACTCTAGATATGGACATTTTAGTGGATTGAAAATTTAGGACAGATTTGGTAAAATAAATAGTATATAATATAAGCACTCAAATTTTTGTATTTATAAAATATACATATATAAAACCCACTAGTTGATAATAAATATAAATAAAAATGTATATATATATTGATATTAAAATAGGACATGTTATATAAATCACAAGTATAAATGTTTTTCCAAGTTATAAAACTATATACTAAGTTTTACGTCTTTTCGGTTAAAACCGAAAGATTAACATTTTTGTCAAATAAAACTTAGACGGTCGGACCCGTCTAATATAAACTTTTATAAACTCACATACTGATATATGAACTTATATAACAAGTAAAAACCGATAAAACCCGAGCTTTACAACATATAGACATTAACGGGCCAAAGTAGCCTTATTGGACTATAAACCCGACTAGTTAGTAAAACACTTATAAACTTACTTATTGGGCTTAACCCATTTGGGCCCAACATGTAAAGTATAATACTGATAATAAAAGTATAATTGGGCTAATATAATATATTGGGCTTGTAATGGGCCCATTGGGCCTCAAAATGTAAACAAGTTGAACTAGTGTAACTAGTCATGAAAATTACCAACACATAAACACTATAATGAATGAGTAAAAATGTACAATCTCACTGATCATCATCATATTTATAAAATCATCATATGTATACATAATTGTTATTTTTATAAATTCATTGGACAAGAGTCTAAGACGAGTATTATTTGTCTAGGTTTCCGTAATTGAAGCACGTACCGTACATCCGTATCGCCGATAACCGCCTTTCCCAATCAACATGAGTTCATAGCCTCGCACTCTTTTAAATGTTTTTATGAAATGTTTTCTAAACCCGCGAGGGAGATAACATATTAGTTTTGATAAAATAGGACATCATTTCTCCCGATTGTTTGCTTATTGATTTGGACCCGAATGATTGTATGACCTGATGAATGATTATATGACCCGATGTATGAAATAAAATGGATTATTAAAGTTAGGTAATGTCACTAAAAGTCCCATTAGCATGAATTGTGAACTACCGGGATTTGGTAGACGCTTATGCATATAATAGTACTATTTGGGGACGATCACCCCAGTTCGCGCCTTGACGGTTGATCCCCGTCGTGCCACATTGATTGGTGAGCGAATTTATGTATGAGAAGATTTACACAAGCGTGATTATTGTGACGACACGCTAATTTAGAAGGGAAAATGAGTTTCGGGCTAGCTACCCGTTGTTTGTTGTAGTAAGGTAACAATGTCATGCGGCTTATAATAATCCAATTAACAAAATACTACTATACGCACTGAATTACGATATATTGCCTGACTAGCTATACGGGTCTTATTATTGATATTATGTTCGTGTTTTGGTTTTACATAACCATATTCATATAACGGTTTTTATTTAACTTTATACAACGTTATAAAACGTATTGTATGATGTTTTTACGACTTTGGTTCGTATAATGATTTTGAAGGAAAAAGCCTATATTATGATTTTTGATAAGGATTTGTATAAAATGATTTTGGCTATTTTATGGCCTATTACAAAGAATTGTACAAAATGATTTTCGGTATAATTATATACCGATGATATATATTAATGGTTTTATTAAACTCTATGAATTCACTCGGCGTTATCGCTGACCTTTTCTTTTAACATGTTTTATCTCAGGTACTTGAAGGTAATTCTCGGGAAGACAACTAGAATTCATGGCCCGCACTTAAATAATAATTTCCATTCAAATGCTATGTAAAACTTGTATGAAATACTATGACTTGGAACCTATGTAAATTTAATATTTATGAATGGAAAATGCTTTATTATTAAACGACACGATTTTAAGCGTTGTCTATGATGTGAGTAATGTGCTTGATACAAGGTTTTTAGTGTGGGTTCAAAATATATTTCTCGGAATCCTCTCGAATTGATCTCAGTTTAAAGTGGAATGATTGTTCTTGGTGACTAAAAGTGGGTTTAGTTTTCTTAAACTACTGAACAGGGAAATGAATAAAATGATAATGATATAAACTTGAAACAATCAATAATGAAAACAAATAATACTTGAATAAAATCTGGAGAAATACCCTTATGCGGAAAAATGCCCTATTCGGAATGTTGTCCTATGCGGAAAGTAAATGCTCTATTCGGAAAATAAAAGCCTATGCGGAAAATTCAGACTATTCGGAAAAAGATGCTATTCGGAAAGAAAAATCCTATTCGGAAAGTTAAGGCTATTCGGAAAAGTTGATCTATGCGGAAAACATAGCCTATTGGGAATAAAATTCTATGCGGAAAAATAAGTTCTACTCGGAAAAATTGTTTTATGCGGAAAATCAGCTTATGCGGAAAGTTCGATTCTATTCGGAAAAAGAATGCTATTCGGAAAATAACCTCTATGCGGAATAATGTGCTCTATTCGGAAAATAATGCTTATTCGGAATATAAGGACTATTCGGAATATCTGTGATATTCCGAATAAAGAAGAGGAACAACCTCTACTCGGAATAATTGAAATATTCCGAATAAAGGCAACCCCAGAATCCCTATTCGGAATCTGGGAACTCAGTACTGTAGAAATGCGAAGAACAGGGGACTCGGATTTTATCAAAATCAAACTCAATAATCAAAAAGGTTTAACCAAATCAAACATAAATCATTTAAATACCATAAGTAACAAATCCCACCAATAAAAACACAAAATCAACAACTTTTTAAGATCAAACTTGAATCAAATAAAAGACTTAAGAACTTGCAATAGATGATGATGAAGAACAAGATGAATGAAAAGATGGAATTGATAGATTAATGTAAAAATAACAAGAGTAATGATTAAGAGTTACAAGATTGAAAGAAAAAGATGAAAATCACCAAACACCCTAATGGTGTTTGTGATGAACCAATCCTAAGAACCTGGGAAAAAGAAAAATGAAGCTAACTCCCTAAAATGTGAAGGGAGTATCTATTTATACTCTAGTGGTTGGTTGGTGAGTGGGCTTTCTCCCTTTCTTCTTGTCTTCTCGTCTTTTCAGAAAAGTTGACGTTTTCGATTCTGATTCGGGATTTGTCGTCGATTAAATCCAACTCGTCTTTTAATTTCTTCGTTAAATAGACTTGAGTTTCTTCGACTTATGTAAATCTTCCGTCTTTGGTCCTTTTCTTCGATAAATCTTCGAATAGGCCCCGTGACTTCAAATCTTTTGCATCTCTTGGACAATAGACTTCGTCTTTAGTCTTTTTCCTTGATAAAACCCGTGCAATCCCATGTTTTCTTTAATATTCATCCGGTTAGCTCTGAAATCACAATAAACACAAAAACCACGCATAATTCCAAACAAATGATAATAAATACGTATTTTGGTCTTGTTTTAGCCAGAATTAAGTGGTAAAAGGATGGGTGTTTACACACCTATCAAATCCCCTACACTTAACCATTGCCATGCCCTCATGCAATGCTTAGTGATAAAGCAAGTTTTACATTTTTCTCATAATTAATCAACCTTGGCCTTATTCAAATACTACTAAATAAAAATTAAAATACTAAGAGAACTTAAAACTTTAAAATAAACAAGAGGATGGAAATAACTTGTAAAGAAATCAAAGACTTACATTAGGGCTTTGGTGTTGCGAAGATTTATCACCCTCAAGTTTCACGTTCCCCAAACTAAGCTTAAAAACGAGATCATTGTTATTATAAGTTAGCAATTCAAACACTTACACACATGGCTTAATTAAATGCTTAAACTCCCTTATTCCTAGGTGTATCTCTTATATTTTATTTTTGTCTTAGAATGATCATGAAGATGCATTTTTAGGACTTATTTCGATAGTTTAATTAGGCTGAAAGCAAAGTAGGACGATTTAATCAATAGTTAGCTAAAGGACAAAATCTCTTAAAACTGCTTCTCGGGATATCAAAAAGTTCATATCTTGGCATAACTTGGTTCACAATTTGAGACCTTTCTCGGGCCGATATTTGGCATGTACTTCATACTTCATATCTTCGAGAGACGTTCTTGAGATAATGGTCTTCTCATCATAATAGAGTTTCTTCACTTGGAGACTTTTGAGGGGTACTCCAACTTTGTTGACCACGACTTCATGATTATTTCTTCAATCTCTAATTAGGATTTTGAGATACAACGATCCGCCTCCTTTTCGGACTTGGAACTATTTATCCTCATACCTTGTTAGGGTCTTTTCGGATAGACTTCTCCATGATCTTTATGGGAGTTGATTGCTTTTCGTCGTGAGTCTTGATCCTTCATATTGATTTTAGGAATAATGCTTTTCACATCACTTTAGATCTTCAGCAATAAAATTGAATCCTCATGCCTTGTTAGGGCCTTTTCGGACTCGCCAATCTTCGCGCCCCGCTTCATAAGTTATGCCTTGGCTATGAACTCTTATCATTACCGAGCAACTTTTAAACGATCTTGGGCTAGAAGCTAAGTAACCTTTCAAATCGTACGACCTTACTTATTGCAGATAAATTATTTAGCAAGTGATGGGAGAATAGGCAAATAATTACACCAAGTGAGCTTGCACAAGAATACCGACTTATAATTGACTCTATCATTTCTCGTCCTCCACAATTTAAAATCTCAAGTAATGAGACTCGTGGATACTTAGCCTAATAAACCAATTAAGGTCTACATGGTTAAGGATACTAGCTAGAATAAACTTGGATAAGTCTATTCGGGTTGAGTCAAAATAAACGCAACGGGCCTAATATGTCAAAGATTTCAAAACTAGCTACACCACTTTATTAATATTTTTGACTTTATTGCGGGAAATATACATATGAAAGCAACGATGAAAATTTAAAAATTACGACTAAATGGCCAAAGTTAATAAAAAATTTGAAAAATGTTGAAAAATAGGATTTTCCGGTTAAATAAAGACATTTTCATGGAAAAGTCCACTTAAAACTTCGATAGAAGTCTCCCCTATACTTAAGATAAACATTGTCCTCAATGTTTAAGCATGTGGGAAAAGTCTCCCCTGCACTTATGACATTGTGCACGTTGGTTAACTCGAGTTAAGGAAGAGACGACTAACGTGATCAATTTCAAATGTGAGTATGAAGAAAATTGAATCACGATAGGTGAGAAATAGAACCGGATTTCGGATAACACGGGAGCACGATTCTTCAAAGATTTCCAAGAGTGCAGTTATCCCTGTAATCACATCACCACACAAACACAAACGACCAAAATAGGTCCTCCCCTACACTTAGGGGGTTAAAGGGATAGATACTCGGGCTGCCTCCCGAGGAGCGCTTGTTTTTGATAACCGAGTCACGAGCCTGACTCGACCCAAAATTAGTTCATGGGGAACGTGGTGAGGGATGGAATCACCTCCTGAGAGGTGTCCTCACCAAAGTATAACTTCACTCGTTGGCCATTCACCTTAAAATTAGGTCCATTAGGTTGAGTGAGCTCGAGAGTACCATATGGAAAAATTTGGGCAATGGTGAATGGGCCGGACCAACGAGATTTCAGCTTGCCCGAAAATATTTTCAACCGAGAGTTAAAAAGTAAGACTTTGTCTCCAACATGGAACTCTCGGTTTTTGATCTTGGAGTCGTGAATGAGCTTAGTCCTTTCCTTATAGATTAAAGAGTTTTAATAAGCCTCATTACGGAGTTCATTCAGCTCATTGAGTTGGATCTTGCGTAGGTCACCGGCTTTGTTTATATCAAAATTAGCCCACTTCAAGGCCCAATAAGCCTTGTGCTCCAACTCAATGGGGAGGTGGCACGCTTTCCCGTACACAAGACGATAAGGCGTACAGCCGATCGGGGTCTTGTAAGCAGTACGGAAAGCCCACAAAGCATCATCGAGTTTATCAGCCCATGCGGAACGATGCTCTCCCACGGTTCTTTCCAGAATTCGCTTCAGACCTCGGTTGGATATTTCAGCCTGGCCATTAGTTTGTGGGCGGTAGGCTGTGGAAAGACGATGATTTACACCGTACTTAGCCATGACTCTAGCAAATTGGTAATTGCAGAAATGAGTCCCACGATCACTAATAATGGCGCGAGGCACACCGAATCTAGCGAAAAGAGCTTTCAAAAAGTTACAAACCACCCTTGCGTCATTAGTAGGTAAAGCTTTGGATTCAACCCACTTTGAAACGTAGTCAACGGCAACAAGGATGTATTTGTTTCCTTTAGATGAAGGGAATGGCCCCATAAAGTCGATACCCCAAACATCAAAGATTTCACACTCTTGAATGAAATTCTAAGGCATCTCGTCTTTATGTGTGATTTTGCCTTGCTTTTGGCAAACATCACATCGTTTAACCATATTGTGAGCGTCACGATATATGGAGGGCCAATAAAATCCCGAATCAAACACTTTCTTAGCGGTGTAGTTGGGACCAAAGTGACCACCGGTGGGTCCTTTGTGGCAAGCATCAAGAATTTCAGACGCTGCCGGTCCATCAACACATCGGCGGATAATCAGGTCAGCACATTGTTTGAATAGGTAAGGGTCGTCCCAAAAGTAAGTCTTGATGTCGGTGAAGAACTTTTTCTTTTGTTGGGACGTCAACCCTTCCTTGAGAATTCCACCCGCCAAGTAGTTTGCAAAGTCTGCAAACCATGGGGTTTCATTCGGCTTCGAGTTTATAGACATTAAGGTCTCCAAGGGAAAAGAATCATTGATTTCTTTGTTCGGATGATCCCCTTGGTATGGATCCTCAAGTCTGCTGAGATGATCCGCGGCTAGGTTTTCTGCTCCTTTTTTATCGCGAATTTCGATTTTAAATTCCTGGAGCAGCAAAACCCAGCGAAGAAGTCTTGGTTTGGAATCTTGCTTTGTCAACAAGTACTTCAGCGCGGAATGATCGGTATACACGATGGTGGTGGAAAGGACAAGATAGGGGACGAATTTTTCAAAAGCATAGACAACAGCTAAAAGCTCTTTTTCGGTTGTCGTATAATGCAATTGTGCCCCAGTCATTGTCTTGCTAGCTTAATGGATCGGTTGGAAGTGTTTGTTCACTCTTTGTCCCAGAACCGCTCCAATAGCAAAATCACTAGCATCGCACATAAACTCAAAGGGTAGCTCCCAATTAGGGGTAACCAAGACGGGTGCCTTAGTTAGCTTATCCTTAAGCGAGTTGAAGGCTTCAAGGCACTCTTTGGAGAAGATAAAATGAGTATCTTTTTCCAAGAGGTGGGTCATCGGGCGAGCGATTTGAGAAAAATCTTTAATGAATCGACGATAGAAGCCCGCATGACCCAAGAAACTTCTCACACCCTTCACGGTTGAAGGTGGAGGCAACTTTGCGATAACATCAACTTTAGCACGGTCTACTTCAAGACCGTCTTTCGAGATCTTATGTCCAAGCACGACGCCTTCTTTTACCATAAAATGGCATTTTTCCCAATTTAGAACTAGGCGAGTGTCTTCGCACCGCTTGAGCATACGTTCCAAATTGGCAAGGCAAGAAGAGAAAGAATCCCCGATGACCGAGAAATCGTCCATGAAGACTTCCGTGGTTTGTTCAACCATGTCATGGAAGATAGCTAACATACACCTTTGGAAAGTCCCGGGCGCATTACATAAGCCAAAAGGCATTCTTTTGTAAGCAAAAGTGCCATAGGGACAAGTGAATGTAGTCTTCTCTTGATCTTGGGGATCGATGGGTATTTGGAAATAACCCGAGAAACCATCAAGAAAGTAGTAATATTCATTACCCGCTAATCGTTCAAGCATTTGGTCCATGAAAGGTAGAGGGAAATGATCCTTTCTCGTGGCATCATTGAGTTTGCGGTAGTCTATACAAACTCTCCACCCAGTAACGAGACGAGTGGGAATCAACTCGTTGTGTTCATTGGGAACAACGGTTATTCCGCCCTTTTTGGGCACACAATGGATTGGACTAACCCATGGTGAATCCGAAATAGGGTAAATCATACCCGCATCAAGAAGTTTGATAACCTCTGTTTTGATGACTTCATGGATTTTTGGATTCACCCTTCGTTGGCTTTGAATTGTGGGCTTAAAGTCGTCCTCCATGAGAATTTTGTGTGTGCAGAAGTGAGGATCAATTCCACGAATATCCGAAATCTTCCAAGCGATAGCCTTCTTATGATCCTTCAACACAGCGACAAGTCGAGCTTTCTCTTCATCCTTCAAATCCTTAGCAATGATGACTGGCGACTTCTTCTCTTCTTCGAGGAATACATACTCAAGATGGGGCGGCAATTCCTTAAGTTCCAAATCCGGAGGATTTTCGACGGGAGGCGTATTCGAAGTCGGAGTCTCGATAGCAATAACAGTGGGAGATGGAGGGGAAGGATTGTCTTCTCTGAGGAGGTTTGCAATGAAACTAAGATCGTCATCCCAATTGGCAGTAGAATCGTCATTGTCTTGCTTCACATCTTCCAAGGTGGCTTCCAAATCTTTCCAAAGGAAATCACTTTCTCCAAATAAAGATAGTGATGAGTCGATAGAGGATACGGTCTCAACATTGGGAAGAGAGGTAGGAATATTTTTACAAGCATCCTTGAAGTGTGCTTCACAGGCCTCATCAAGAACGTCAATACAATTAATACTCTCGTAAGAATAAGGCTGTTTAGAAAGCTTTCCCATGTTGAAGACTACTTTATCGTCACCCACTCTCATGATAAGCTCACCGGCTTCAACATCAATGAGAGTGCGACCGGTCCTCAAGAATGGACGACCAACAATGAGTGGCACACGGGGGTCCATCTCGTAGTCGACGACAACAAAATCAGCAGGGAAGGTGAATTTGTCGACTCCTACAATGACGTCTTCGGCTATCCCCACTGGATAAGCAACCGTAAGGTTGGCCAATTCCAAAGTCATTTTGGTGGGGACTAGCTCTGGGAGAGATAATTGCTTCCAAACACTTAGAGGCATGAGATTACTACTGGCACCTAGATCGGCTAGGGCCATGCAATTCTCTACTCCCCGGAAATTGCAAGGGATAAGAAAACGACCCGGATCACCAAGCTTAGTTGGTAATTTCCTTAAGAGCACTGCAGAGCAATTCTCATTAAGTTGGGTGTTGGCAATATCTAGGAGCTTTTCCTTGTCGCTCAGAAGATCTTTAAACATTTTTGCGTATTTGGGCATGTGAGCGAGAGCCTCAGCGAAGGAGATGTTAAAATTCAATTGTTTGAACATCTTAAGAAAATTCGAAACTTGAATATCGTCCTTGCTCTTTTGCTTCTCTTTCCTCAACCTAGATGGATAAGGTATATTGGAAGAAGAGGAAGGCTTTAGGGGAATAGGATCACTCACAACCACGGGTGGAGGAGGGGTAGAAGGGAGAGGTGGAGAAATTGGGGAAGGAGAAGGAGGAGGAATGGGAGCAGGTGACTCGTTCTCCTTAGTCACAACCACCGGTGGAGGTATAGGAAGCTCGGGTTCCTTGGTACCTTTGCCACTTCGAGTGGTGATTGCTTTCATCTCCCCTCTTGGGTTCGCAACGGTGTTACTCGGAAGAGTACCCGAAGAAGAGGGTTGACTACTTTGGAAGAAACTAGCCATCATGTTCCTCAGATCATTAGTCTGGCTATCCAACGTATTTCTCATGTCTGCTCTCAAATCATTTCCTTGCTTTACCAAGTCTGCTTTCAAGTTACGCACTTCCTGCTGGAGATTTTCCACTATCACATCATTGGTTCTCATGTAGGTTGCGACCTCTTGGTGTAGTGCAGTGGTGGTTTGGTTGGAAGGAGCAATGTATGCAGGTGGTTGGTGATGAGATGGCATTTATACATGATCTCATCGTTCTTTTCGGGCTTTAAATGCATAAAAATGTCATAAAAAACCATATATATGCTTGTGTTTGTTTACTTGTGTATTTTAGGTATGGATATCGTGAAAAAGACAAAAGATCACAAGATACAAGGAAAAACGGACACGAGAAACGAAGCCGTACAAAGAACCGGGCCCTAATCATGGAATTCTCAACAAAATACCTTGAAGACTTGAAGACAAATAAGATTGATCCTCCATTAATGAAGAAATGACACTTAAAACCCTTGTATATTAATAATTACAAGTTTGGTCCCTTAAGTTTGTCAAAATTTCAAAAAAGGTCCTTCAACTTTGAAGAAATGGCAAGATTAGTCCCTCAACAAATCAAAATTGCCAATTATGGTCCCTCATGAAGTGAAAGACACATTGAAGACCTTTGAAGATCAACATTGTCCAAGATCAGCCCTTGAAATATCACAAAATGTCAAAAATAACCCTTTGAAACCTTTTTCCAAAAGGTTGTGCCAAAAATGTCAAAGTATGAAAGTTATTTACAAAGGGGATTACGTTTTAGGGCTGAAAGACTTTATTTGCCAAAACTTCCAAAAGATAAGGACCAAAGGTGCACAAGTTGAAACATTCAAACAAAAACTGGCGCCTAACACACCTTTTCCCCCAATTTCGGATCAAAGGGACTTACTGTTCACTTTCACCCCACCCAGAAATTACCTCAACTTAAAGTTGGGTAAAAATCAATTCATCTTGCACACACTTGATTCACACCCACTAAAACCCATCCCAGCCCAAAAATCCCCAATCCCACGCTTGTGGACCCTACCCCCAAATTCCCATTCCACCAATAAGAACACGCCTTGGTCCCCAAGTCTTATGACGTGTCCAATATCAACAGTGGAGATGCATTGCTTCATCACAACGCAAAAACAAACGGATGAGATCAAGTTTGGACAGCTCACCACTCAAAATCGTCAAGGGCAAAGTTGGGATTTTTCCATTTAGGGTTTTAGTATTTTATGATTCTAGATCATTCTTAGAGTAGTATATAAGGGATGTGAGCCTGTTCACTCTCTTTTGTTCCAGTTTTCTTCAAAAACATTTTGTAATCCCTTTTGAATTAATATAAAAGTTGGTGTTTGTTTTTACAATCTAATTCCTTTTTATAATTGTTTAAAGTTGGTAAGAATTGATGAAGGAAACTGAGTTCCATTATTAAATTGGTTAAGTAATTTTGAGTATCAAAATTATTTAAAGGTTTTTGAAAATCTGAGAATTTTTGGAAGAAAATTGTTTCAGGATTTGGTGTTAAAAGTTTATGTTGTTAGTAATTTTAGAGTTCTGGAAACGTGTTTAGAAGTTTTAAAAAGTTTAGAAGAGTTTAAGAAAGAAAGAAAAAGTGAAACAGATTACATATATTGCATAATATACTGTTCTTGTTTGATTTTTCTTAAACAGGTTGTGAAAGTGGTTGATATTTGATCTGCACCAACCCGAGTTGGTATTGGAGGTGGATTTACATCCACTAGGGCTTTGGATGTAAAGCCCTAAGGTAGTTTTCTTTTTATCTTTTTGAAAAATCTCAGAAAAGTAGTTGTGAGAATTGTTTGATTTGGTGGTTTAACTGTGTTAAAGTTGTTTGAGTAATGTTCTTATGTGTGTTTATACATGTTAAATGCTATGAGAACCAGTTTGAATAAGTTTAGGAGGCTTTGGTTTGTTAAAAGTGTGAAAACAGGTTTTAAAGTGGTGTTTGGAAACGTGTTTAAGCAGGGCACTAATAATTGATTGTGATTTAAAAAGGTGTTAGAAGGTTTAAAAAGGTTGAGTTAGGATATTAGTTAGTTGGTAGGAAAGATTGGAGGAGTTTGGAAGCAAGTTGTGTGTTTTGAAAGGAAAAGTAAGCTTGAAACCTGCATATCATCTTTCTGCTTGATTTTTCATGCAAAATTGTGCTTGATCTTTAAAATATGTTAAGTGATGGTGTTATTTATGGTTTGAGTTTACTTTGGTGCTAATTGAAGTTTGTGTGTGTAAAAGCTTGGGGTCTAAAACTCACTAGGGTGCTAGTAATAAGCTACAAAGTCCACAGACCTAGTCCTTTTATCACAGCAACTCATTATTGCTTAGTGTGTGCTTTAGTTTGCTCATTTGTGTGTGCTAGGTGATTATTATTGCTTGTTACTGACTCCTTGCGCTTCAATAAGCACAAGGGTGCCCCTCTTTGTCCAATATCATTCATCAAATAAGCATAGGACCAAGCTCCTCTTGGGCCTTTTGAAACTTGTGAAAGCAAAGAACACAAGCATAAGCTTGTGTTAAAAGGTTGAAACTGGCAACATTTTTGATCATCATCTGAGTATAATCTTGTGTAAAAAGTGAAATTGGATTGGATTATTAAGCTAACTAGTGTCACAGTTGGATTGAAAAAAAAAAAAAAAAAAAAAAAGAAAAAAAGAGCAAAAACTCACCCGTAGCAGGACTCGAACACTAGACCTCTCGCTGGAGGGTTAAGTGTCCTACCGCTAATCTAGATGGTTTTTTACGTTTAAGGTTGATTTCAAAAGTTATTTAACACGTTTCCTTTTTCTTACTTTTATAAAAAGCCGTAGCTTATTCCTTGATTTTGTGCTTATTCTATAAGCTATTTTGGTTCCTTTTATTTTTCTTAGGATAATAGTAGTTATTAAGACTTTTCTAGCTAATTTTTATATTTTTCCTTTTATTTAATTATTTTCTAGGATTTATTTATTACCCGTATTTTAATAAATCAATAAAAAATAGAAAAAAGAGTTTTTATTTTTAGAAAAAATAATTTTTAGCTTTTAAAATAATATTTTGAGGTTTACAGCTTATTAGGTTTTTAATTTGGCTTATTTTTAATTTTATAAGATTTTAGGATTTTTAAGCAACTTTAAAAATTAATATAAAATTAATTAAAAGGTTTTAGAAACTTTAAGTTACATTTTCTTCTTAGTTAGAATATTTAGGATTTTTGAGAATTTTTTAGAATTTATTTGAGAACTTTTTATTTTTAGGAATATTTTAATATTATTTTATTATTAAAATTTCAAAGTTTTATTTTTCTTTATTTTTCATTTTTCCTTAGTTCTTTAGCATTAATTAGGACCTTTTCCATTTTTAGAATATTTTTATAACTTTTAGATTTATTTTTATAATTATTTTAAGTTTAATTAGTTTTTAATTATTTTAGATCATTTTTAGAGTTTTAAAAATAGTTTTAATAGCTTTTAATTTCTAGAAAATTACTTTTTAGTCTTCTAATAATATAAGTTAAGTAATTATTCAATAAAATCATATTTTAGACATTTGAATTAGTTATATTTAATTTTAGGGCTTTAATTAGCATTTAAAATTAAATATTTAATTAATAAAAGGTTTTAAAATATCTTTGTTGGATTTTTGTCTTTATTTATATTATTATTGACTTCTTTTTAATCTTTTATTTATTTTGTTTTTGGTTTTAGTATAATTTTTTTTAATTTGGGTAGTTTTTCACGACTTTACGTCTTTTACGTCGTAGTGTAATTTTAACGTAACCGTCTTTTCATCCTTTCATCCCCATTCTCTTAATATTAATCTCAAATAATTACAAGTTAATTCACACACATATACCTCCTTGGGAAACGAACTTTCTCTCTTTTTAAGTGATTGGGTCATTAACACTTGATTTTTCTTAAAGTCATTTGTTCGATACTTACCGCTATTTACGCTCTTTTCCTAAAGAGTAGTAAAACACTACAATCATTTTGGCGCCGCTGCCGGGGAGGTGTGTTGTGCTTTAATTTGGAAGCTTTTGTTTTTAATATTATCCATAATAAGTATTTGTGTTAAGTGGAACTCCCTTAACACGTATTATCGGTTTTCTTGGTTTTTCTTGTACAAATATTATTAATATATTGTATTAAGTATCACAATCAATATACAATATCTCCAAAAGTGTGAAAACACAACCTTAATTGGGATTTGATCTCCTAATTATTGTATTCGAATCTCAAACAAAAAGAAAAGGCAAAAATAGATAAATACTTTCGTGAAGCTCGATTTTGAAAAATACAAACTATAAGGTGGGTATAAGGCGGGTATTATAAAATATACCCTAAGGAAAAAGGCTCTTAAGTGCTTCGCGCCGCCTCGTTTCCCCGCTTGCTTGTGAGTATTTTGAGATTGAAAGCTAATCGAGGGTTTTGCCGCCCAAAGTATTAATACGTATACTATATTTGCTTGGTTTCTTTGTGATTAAACCCTCGTGAACAATTTGGTTTTCACCAAAGTTCTAAAGTCATTCGAAGGCGTTCACTCCACGTGATCGTTTTCATTCCTTTGAGGCTTCTTTAATCAAGAGTTTGATTCGAGGAGAGATTTTGTAGATTGTTGTCTACGAAGATACACCAAAATCCAAAAAAATTAAATATCATCAAAAACACAAAAAAATTGAAAATCCACAAAACACCCAAAAAGAATCTTCTTTGCTCACCTCCCATTCTTCGTGAAGTTTATGATCACTCGTAATCAAGCAAAACGAGCTCGTAAACGTCTTCAAAAGCAAGCAAATCAAGGATCGTTGATTGTTGAAGAACCTCCAATTGTTGAACCTATTGTAGAACAAGAAGTCGTCATGGCTAATCGTACTATGATGGAGTTGCTACAAGCACCCACCGAGGGTTTTGGAGAGGCTATTGTTATTCCCGCCATCCTTGCGGAGAATTTAGAGATTAAGACGGGTTTAATGTCGATGTTGCAAGCAAATAAGTTTAGAGGTCACGAGAAAGACAACTCGCATTACCACATTAGGAATTTCAACCGTCTCACCGCCACTAGCAAATTTAAGGATGTTCCACATGACGCCATTAAGATGATGTTGTTTCCATATTCGTTGGATGGACCCGCAAAAATTTGGCTCGAGAAAGAACCGCCAAATTCGATTTTAACATGGGCCGATCTCGTTTCTAAGTTTGTGAACAAGTTTTTTCCACCATCTAAAACAACACACTTAAAAAATGAGATTTCACGATTTGTGCAACGAAATAATGAAAATTTTTCAATGGCATGGGAACGATTTAAAGAGATGTTACATGAATGTCCACACCATGATTTTTCGGAATTGCATCAAATTGATACCTTTTATAATGGGCTTAATGATCATGAACGAGATTATTTGAATGCCGCCGCGGGTGGTAATTTTTTGTGCAAGACGACAAATGAGGCTTTACAAATCATTGAAAATCGATCTAAGGTTTATAGCCCTCGTAACACACCGAGTGTTGCCAATATGGGTTCGTCATCTTCGTCACAATCGTCTCGTAGCATTAATGCCTTACATGATGAAGCTAATGAGGAAAATCGGTTTTTTGATAGATTTGCTAATCTAATGTCCCATTGAAAGGCTCAAGAAGCTTCCAATTCCGCTTCGGTTAAAGCGGTTGCTAAGAGTTGTTTATCTTGTGGGGGAGCTCATGATCTTTCCGAGTGCATTACCGCGGATGGTAACACTTCGAGTGCTTATGTAGCAACGGGAACTTACAACCAAAACGGCCAAGGTTCTCGTCCAAATCAAGCTCCACCAAACCAAAATGTTAACAATTATCGAAACAACAACCAAGGTAATTACCAAGGCAACACACGCAATTACAACAAAGGGAATTATCAAAGTGGGAATGGACAAATATCTAATCAAAACCAAAACCGTGATTTTCAAAACACTACACAAGGTTTTCAAAATGCTCACACGAAAAATTTGCAAGGAGAATTTTTGGATTATGCAAAAGCAAATGATGCTAAATTTGATAATATGCAACGTGAGATGATTAGCTTAAGATCCGAGTTGAAAAACGAGCTTAAAAATGAACTTGCTAATGAACTTAAAACTCATGCAAACAAAATGGAAGGAAATGTCCAACGTCTTCAACAAAACCAACAAAAGATGGAATTAGGACAACATGAGATTAAGCAAGAGTTATTAAAAGCGGATGCTAGGCAATCAAAATTTGATGACCGAATGGCTAAGATGTTTGAAGCAATCATGTGTAAACCCTCTTCCTCGGGTGGTCTTCCTAGTGATACCATTAACAACCCGAGGGGAGAATTGAAGGTTGTTGCTACACGAAGTGGTAAAACTTTCAAGGAACCAATCTCTCGTACAAGTACTTCTAAGGAGAAGGAAATCGAGAAAGAACCCGAGGTGATGGTCGAAAAGGAGCACATTACAAGCCCACGAAGTACCGCTCAAACCACACCTACGGTTGAACCTATACCAATAGTGGAACCCGAGTTTCCAAGGCCGTTGCCTAATGACCAACCCACACCACCTTTACCCTACCCTTCGAGACGTAACAAAGAGAAAGCACAAGAACGGAACAATTATCAATTTGAGCTATTTATGAAAATGTTTCGTGATCTACATTTTAACATAAGTTTTGCCGACGCTCTTATCATGATGCCTTGATTCGCCGCAAACTTCAAAAGTATGCTAAACAACAAAGAGAAGTTACAACAATCGTCTAGTTGTTCATCGGTTTTTCTAAGCCGCATACCACAAAAAGTCGGTGATCCCGGTAAATTTTTGATTCCGTGTGCTATACAAGATATGGAGGAATGCTACGCCTTGGCCGATCTTGGTGCTAGTATTAATTTAATGCCTCTCGAGATTTTCAAATCGCTTTTGCTTCCGGCTCTTACTCCTTCGAACATGTCCATCGAGATGGCCGATCATTCTACGATCATGGCATGTGGAGTAGCCGAGGACGTTTTCGTTAAAGTCGGAAAGTTTTACTATCCCGTTGACTTTATCGTCGTAGACATTCCTATCGATCGAAAAGTTCCTCTCATTTTGGGTCGTTCATTTTTGGATACATCAAGAGCACTTATCGATGTTCATGCTCGAAAAATCACCCTTCGTTTCAATGAAGAAGAACTTGTCATCAATGCAACACAAAACTCCAATCTTTCTCATGTCCATTCTATTGCAACTTTAAACCATGGTGACTCGACCAATGTCGTTTGCAAAGAATTTTCACCAAGAGTTTTAGGGAATGTCGCCAAAAACAATTTACCATTTCCTCCGCCGGTGGAGGTTATGAGTGCAAAACCTACAAAGAAGAAACCGTCAATACTTGAATCGAAAAATCCTTCGCCTCACCTCAAACATTCATTCTTGAAAAGTGTTGATAAGTTGCCGGTTTCTACGGAAGATCTTTCGGATGATGAATATGTAGACCCCGATGGGGAGGTTTTCTTCGTCGATAAACGTTTTGAGAGCTTGCCACCACCAAAACCAAAACGGTTTCAAAATGTGAGAATTTTTAGTGTGACTAACATCGTCTTAGAAACACCGAATATTTTCGACATAATCAAAAAGGGTTTTCATAAGGAGAGTTTAAAAGATAACAAAGGAAAAGATCTTAAATGTGATTTAATTGATTTTTCTACAAATCTAACTCCGTCATCACCACGTGTTTTGAGTGCTACAAACTCGTCTACTCCTTTTGACGATGCTTTGTGTGGTTCTAGTATGGGGGAAGCCTCTTATGTTCCCTCATCCTTGTCCACCGAGGACGAGATATTCGATCCCGGAATTTCATGTAAAGGGAAATCTCGGTCTTCCACCGATGCAATAAATGGAAACTATATCTATTTGCTTGGTGCGAGTCTACCTCGAGTAGCTCGAAAGTTTGTCTTACCAATTGTCTCACCCTTCTATTTCTCATCTATTTTCTTCAAACTCTTTGAGTTTATGGCACATGTTGAAGTGGCATTAATTTATTTTTCCAATGGAAACGAGAACGCCATCTTCGACCCCGGTATTTTGCATCATTTAAGGACTTAGTCCTTTATACCGGTTGCTTTTTGGGCCTTGTTTATCATGTAAGCCCCACCAAAAAATTGACCACACCATGATTTCACTAAATGTTCACATTTTGAGGGGATCGAGTCGAGCTCATGACTCGATAATCAAAAACGAGGTGCCTCGTGGGGGAGATCCCATGCTTATCTTTTATATTCACTAATAAGGGGACTTGTACCCTTCCAACTCGTTGTCTCGTGATTGTTTGTGATTGTGTTATCTAGATCATCATCATCATCTACGATTGAAGACTCTCGTGTTCGTTTACGTGAGCCTCCATCGTTCGTTTGAAGAAGTTTTTCACGATTCCATGACATATCCTTTATTGTTCTAACAATTATCTTTTAGCATAATTAATAAACGGCTTAAGATATATTGTTGATCACCCTTTCCATGCTAGATCCTAAGCATTCGATTCTTCGTCTCTAGTATGGGGGTGCTCCACCTTTAGACTCGAAACATTGAGGACAATGTTTACTTTTAGTATGGGGGGGTGAATAGATACTTGCTTTGCTACGCCCTCACGTTTCCAACTTTCAATGTTTTGTTTTGCTAATAAGGCTAAAAATGGCCAAATTTTAAAATTTTTCTTAGTTTTCATAAGTGTTTTTAAGACACGAATGTATATTTTCCGATGGGTAGAATAAGAGTTAATTTTTGACATGATGGGCATTTGGAGCCATTTACATTCCTTAACCCGCTCAATTCAAGTTTTGCTAGACTTTTATATAGGGAGCTTTAAAACGTGAAAGTCTTAATTCATTCGGGTTAAGAACAAGAACTTTTCGCAAGTTCCTATAATTGATTCTAGAAAGTCACTTATCAAGGGAACTATGAAACGCATTCTCTAAACTTGAAAAAGTCCAAGAAAGTTCAAGATCCTATAGGTGGCTTGAAAACCCAAAACTTTGATTTGATATAGTCTTAATGGAAGCTAATCCAAATTTGGCTTAATTTTGACTTGCATGGCTAAGTATTCACGAGTCTCTTTAATTAGAGGTCTTTATATAGTGAAGAACGAGAAATGATAGAGTTAGACAAGTGATCATGCTAAACGTAGAACATAAAAGTGTTCTTTCAAAAACTCATATGTTTTTAATTATGGCTTTTTCTTCCCATAAGATCATTGCATTAGGAATAAAACATAATTGCAATAAGTAAGGTCATACGATTTGAAAGGTTACTTAGCCTCTAGCGCAAGATCGTTTAAAAGTTGCTCGGGGTTGAATAGAGTTCATAGCCAAGGCATAACTTATTGAAGCGGGACGCGAAGATTGGTGATTATCCAAAAAGGCCCTAACAAGGCATGAGGAGCTCTATTTTTGCTAAAGATCCAAAGATGATGTGAAGTATCATTATTCCTAAATCAATATGAAGGATCGAGACACACGACGAGAAGCTATTACTCCCCTAAAGAATGGAGAAAGTCTATCCAAAAAGACCCTAACAAGGTATGAGGATAAATATATCCAAGTCCGAAAAGGAGGCGGATCGTTGTATATCAAAATCCAAAGTAAAGATTGAAGAAAAATGATGAAGTCGTGGTCCTATATGAAGAATCTCTCAAAAACGTCAAGTGAAGAAATTCCAAAATATGAAGAGAAGACCATAATTTTAAGAACGTCTTCCCAAGATTTGAAGTATGAAGTACATGCCAAATATCGGTCCGAGAAAGGTCTCAAATCGTGAAACGAGTTATGCCAAGATATGAACTTAAGGAGATACACGAGAAGCCGTTTTAAAAGATTTTGTCCTTCGGCTAACTATTGATCAAATCGTGCTACTTTGCTTTCGGACTAATAACTACTCAAAATAAGTCAATATGAATCACTTGTGATCCATGACAAATAGATAAAAAATGCTAGTAACCCATTTCCTTTTATAATAACTAGGATTGCGGGGAGAAAAAGTATTACACAATTTGGACGTATGAGTAGTGTTAGCATTGTGACTTGTACCAACAATGATCTTGTTTTTGCACTTAGCATGGAATGTATGACAATCAAGTATGACGAAATTTACTCTAAGGGACATTAACTTGTTTCTATTCTTTGACCCTAAAAGTCACCTTTTGGTGATGAAAATCATACATTATGCCTTTACACATTTTCGTAGTATGTTGCAAGTCTTTTACTCTTCAATAAAGGTTAATAAAATTGAACTTTGGTGATGCTTAGATACTTTATTCTAGCATTGCGTGAGGGCACGGCAATGGTTTAGTATGGGGGAGTGATGAGATGGCATTTATACATGATCTCATCGTTCTTTTCGGGCTTTAAATGCATAAAAATGTCATAAAAAACCATATATATGCTTGTGTTTGTTTACTTGTGTATTTTAGGTATGGATATCGTGAAAAAGACAAAAGATCACAAGATACAAGGAAAAACGGACACGAGAAACGAAGCCGTACAAAGAACCGGGCCCTAATCATGGAATTCTCAACAAAATACCTTGAAGACTTGAAGACAAACAAGATTGATCCTCCATTAATGAAGAAATGACACTTAAAACCCTTGTATATTAATAATTACAAGTTTGGTCCCTTAAGTTTGTCAAAATTTCAAAAAAGGTCCTTCAACTTTGAAGAAATGGCAAGATTAGTCCCTCAACAAATCAAAATTGCCAATTATGGTCCCTCATGAAGTGAAAGACACATTGAAGACCTTTGAAGATCAACATTGTCCAAGATCATCCCTTGAAATATCACAAAATGTCAAAAATAACCCTTTGAAACCTTTTTCCAAAAGGTTGTGCCAAAAATGTCAAAGTATGAAAGTTATTTACAAAGGGGATTACGTTTTAGGGCTGAAAGACTTTATTTGCCAAAACTTCCAAAAGATAAGGACCAAAGGTGCACAAGTTGAAACATTCAAACAAAAACTGGCGCCTAACACACCTTTTCCCCCAATTTCGGATCAAAGGGACTTACTGTTCACTTTCACCCCACCCAGAAATTACCTCAACTTAAAGTTGGGTAAAAATCAATTCATCTTGCACACACTTGATTCACACCCACTAAAACCCATCCCAGCCCAAAAATCCCCAATCCCACGCTTGTGGACCCTACCCCCAAATTCCCATTCCACCAATAAGAACACGCCTTGGTCCCCAAGTCTTATGACGTGTCTAATATCAACAGTGGAGATGCATTGCTTCATCACAACGCAAAAACAAACGGATGAGATCAAGTTTGGACAGCTCACCACTCAAAATCGTCAAGGGCAAAGTTGGGATTTTTCCATTTAGGGTTTTAGTATTTTATGATTCTAGATCATTCTTAGAGTAGTATATAAGGGATGTGAGCCTGTTCACTCTCTTTTGTTCCAGTTTTCTTCAAAAACATTTTGTAATCCCTTTTGAATTAATATAAAAGTTGGTGTTTGTTTTTACAATCTAATTCCTTTTTATAATTGTTTAAAGTTGGTAAGAATTGATGAAGGAAACTGAGTTCCATTGTTAAATTGGTTAAGTAATTTTGAGTATCTAAATTATTTAAAGGTTTTTGAAAATCTGAGAATTTTTGGAAGAAAATTGTTTCAGGATTTGGTGTTAAAAGTTTATGTTGTTAGTAATTTTAGAGTTCTGGAAACGTGTTTAGAAGTTTTAAAAAGTTTGGAAGAGTTTAAGAAAGAAAGAAAAAGTAAAACAGATTACATATATTGCATAATATACTGTTCTTGTTTGATTTTTCTTAAACAGGTTGTGAAAGTGGTTGATATTTGATCTGCACCAACCCGAGTTGGTATTGGAGGTGGATTTACATCCACTAGGGCTTTTGATGTAAAGCCCTAAGGTAATTTTCTTTTTATCTTTTTGAAAAATCTCAGAAAAGTAGTTGTGAGAATTGTTTGATTTGGTGGTTTAACTGTGTTAAAGTTGTTTGAGTAATGTTCTTATGTGTGTTTATACATGTTAAATGCTATGAGAACCAGTTTGAATAAATTTAGGAGGCTTTGGTTTGTTAAAAGTGTGAAAACAGGTTTTAAAGTGGTGTTTGGAAACGTGTTTAAGCAGGGCACTAATCATTGATTGTGATTTAAAAAGGTGTTAGAAGGTTTAAAAAGGTTGAGTTAGGATATTAGTTAGTTGGTAGGAAAGATTGGAGGAGTTTGGAAGCAAGTTGTGTGTTTTGAAAGGAAAAGTAAGCTTGAAACCTGCATATCATCTTTCTGCTTGATTTTTCATGCAAAATTGTGCTTGATCTTTAAAATCTGTTAAGTGATGGTGTTATTTATGGTTTGAGTTTACTTTGGTGCTAATTGAAGTTTGTGTGTGTAAAAGCTTGGGGTCTAAAACTCACTAGGGTGCTAGTAATAAGCTACAAAGTCCACAGACCTAGTCCTTTTATCACAGCAACTCATTATTGCTTAGTGTGTGCTTTAGTTTGCTCATTTGTGTGTGCTAGGTGATTATTATTGCTTGTTACTGACTCCTTGCGCTTCAATAAGCACAAGGGTGCCCCTCTTTGTCCAATATCATTCATCAAATAAGCATAGGACCAAGCTCCTCTTGGGCCTTTTGAAACTTGTGAAAGCAAAGAACACAAGCATAAGCTTGTGTTAAAAGGTTGAAACTGGCAACATTTTTGATCATCATCTGAGCATAATCTTGTGTAAAAAGTGAAATTGGATTGGATTATTAAGCTAACTAGTGTCACAGTTGGATTGAAAAAAAAAAAAAAAAAAAAAAAAAAAGAGCAAAAACTCACCCGTAGCAGGACTCGAACACTAGACCTCTCGCTGGAGGGTTAAGTGTCCTACCGCTAATCTAGATGGTTTTTTACGTTTAAGGTTGATTTCAAAAGTTATTTAACACGTTTCCTTTTTCTTGCTTTTATAAAAAGCCGTAGCTTATTCCTTGATTTTGTGCTTATTCTATAAGCTATTTTGGTTCCTTTTATTTTTCTTAGGATAATAGTAGTTATTAAGACTTTTCTAGCTAATTTTTATATTTTTCCTTTTATTTAATTATTTTCTAGGATTTATTTATTACCCGTATTTTAATAAATCAATAAAAAATAGAAAAAAGAGTTTTTATTTTTAGAAAAAATAATTTTTAGCTTTTAAAATAATATTTTGAGGTTTACAGCTTATTAGGTTTTTAATTTGGCTTATTTTTAATTTTATAAGATTTTAGGATTTTTAAGCAACTTTAAAAATTAATATAAAATTAATTAAAAGGTTTTAGAAACTTTAATTTACATTTTCTTCTTAGTTAGAATATTTAGGATTTTTGAGAATTTTTTAGAATTTATTTGAGAACTTTTTATTTTTAGGAACATTTTAATATTATTTTATTATTAAAATTTCAAAGTTTTATTTTTCTTTATTTTTCATTTTTCCTTAGTTCTTTAGCATTAATTAGGACCTTTTCCATTTTTAGAATATTTTTATAACTTTTAGATTTATTTTTATAATTATTTTAAGTTTAATTAGTTTTTAATTATTTTAGATCATTTTTAGAGTTTTAAAAATAGTTTTAATAGCTTTTAATTTCTAGAAAATTACTTTTTAGTCTTCTAATAATATAAGTTAAGTAATTATTCAATAAAATCATATTTTAGACATTTGAATTAGTTATATTTAATTTTAGGGCTTTAATTAGCATTTAAAATTAAATATTTAATTAATAAAAGGTTTTAAAATATCTTTGTTGGATTTTTGTCTTTATTTATATTATTATTGACTTCTTTTTAATCTTTTATTTATTTTGTTTTTGGTTTTAGTATAATTTTTTTTAATTTGGGTAGTTTTTCACGACTTTACGTCTTTTACGTCGTAGTGTAATTTTAACGTAACCGTCTTTTCATCCTTTCATCCCCATTCTCTTAATATTAATCTCAAATAATTACAAGTTAATTCACACACATATACCTCCTTGGGAAACGAACTTTCTCTCTTTTTAAGTGATTGGGTCATTAACACTTGATTTTTCTTAAAGTCATTTGTTCGATACTTACCGCTATTTACGCTCTTTTCCTAAAGAGTAGTAAAACACTACAATCAGTTGGTAAGCAGGTTGTTGGTAGACTTGATTGTTTCTTTGAGGTGGTTGTTGTTGCTTGTGAGGAGGGATGTAAGGTTGTCGAGGTTGTTGTTGTTGTTGAGGAGGGCGGTTAAGGTTTTGTTGTTGGTTTGGGTTGGTAGGAGGAAAGCCAGGTGGTGAAAGATAGTTGTTGCTGCGGTAGCTAAGCAAGTTACGGTCACCTTGAGGTTTAGCTTGATAAGCAGGTTGAGGATAGGTGCCATATGCCGCATTCACATTCTCAGCAGGGTAATCTTGGGTGGCGGTACAAGTGGTGTACGAGTGAGGACCACCGCATATCTCACAAGGTTGGCTGACAGCATTCACTTGAGCATTTTTGGCGTTGTTGCTGTTGTTGTTGCTGACGGTGTGGGTGACAAGCGATTCAAGAAGAGTAGTGATTTTGTCTAATCGCTTGTCGCTGTCATTAGTGCTAGCACTAGCGACATTGGTCCGAACACTCTTGGTTTGCACACGAGACTTATTCTCAATGATGTCCCAAGCAGCATTGGAAGTCTTAGCCAATAGATTACCCCCTGAGGCACTGTTTAGTGAATCTTGGTCACTCATGCTTAAACCATTGTAAAAAGTATTGATTTGATGTACTTTGGTAAAACCATGTTGTGGGCATTTTCTTAAAAGATCTTTAAAACGATCCCAAGATTCACTGAACGACTCATCGTACTTTTGTTCAAAATTTATGATTTCATTCCGCAATGCGGTAGTACGAGAGGGTGGAAAAAAGTAGTTGATAAACTTTGTTTCCAAATCCGTCCACGAGAGAATACTCTGTGGCGGTTCTTTAGCAAGCCAATGCCGGGCTTGTCCCTCTAAAGAAAAGGGAAAAAGTTGTAACCTTATAACCTCTTGTGGAACGCCATTGAATTTGACCGTGTTGGTGAGTTGAAGAAATCTCTTGATGTGGTCGTGTGGATCATCAATGGTGCGTCCCAAGAATGGTTGAGCAGAGACCATCTGGATAAAGCCTGACTTGAGCTCGAAGTTGTTGGCGGCAATTGGAGGTATGACAATTGGATCCGTGTTGCCATCTACATGAGCTTGCAGTAGTTCAATCATCGGGCGATTATCCGGAAGGTGCTCATTGTTGTTGTTATTGTTCATGTTGTTGAAAGGCGGGTTGTTGTTGTTATTATTGTTTGGAGGTGGTACACCGACCATGTCTAAGTGATCGAGAGGCTCGGGCTCTTGATAAGACGTGGATCGAGTGCGCATACACCTGCAAAAGAACTAACAAGGCAAAAACAATACAAAAATATTTTTGGTTTTTTGGTGTTTTTTACTTTTTAGGATTTTTGAAAATTTTATATTTTTTAGTGTTTTTGAAAATTTTTGTGAAAAAATAACGTTCACGGGGAACGGATCCCAAAATCTAAGTTCTCACAAAAAACTTTTGATCTTAACGAGAAGAGCCGGCAGCAGCGCCATTTGATACAAGGTTTTTAGTGTGGGTTCAAAATATATTTCTCGGAATCCTCTCGAATTGATCTCAGTTTAAAGTGGAATGATTGTTCTTGGTGACTAAAAGTGGGTTTAGTTTTCTTAAACTACTGAACAGGGAAATGAATAAAATGATAATGATATAAACTTGAAACAATCAATAATGAAAACAAATAATACTTGAATAAAATCTGGAGAAATACCCTTATGCGGAAAAATGCCCTACTCGGAATGTTGTCCTATGCGGAAAGTAAATGCTCTATTCGGAAAATAAAAGCCTATGCGGAAAATTCAGACTATTCGGAAAAAGATGCTATTCGGAAAGAAAAATCCTATTCGGAAAGTTAAGGCTATTCGGAAAAGTTGATCTATGCGGAAAACATAGCCTATTCGGAATAAAATTCTATGCGGAAAAATAAGTTCTACTCGGAAAAATTGTTTTATGCGGAAAATCAGCTTATGCGGAAAGTTCGATTCTATTCGGAAAAAGAATGCTATTCGGAAAATAACCTCTATGCGGAATAATGTGCTCTATTCGGAAAATAATGCTTATTCGGAATATAAGGACTATTCGGAATATCTGTGATATTCCGAATAAAGAAGAGGAACAACCTCTACTCGGAATAATTGAAATATTCCGAATAAAGGCAACCCCAGAATCCCTATTCGGAATCTGGGAACTCAGTACTGTAGAAATGCGAAGAACAGGGGACTCGGATTTTATCAAAATCAAACTCAATAATCAAAAAGGTTTAACCAAATCAAACATAAATCATTTAAATAGCATAAGTAACAAATCCCACCAATAAAAACACAAAATCAACAACTTTTTAAGATCAAACTTGAATCAAATAAAAGACTTAAGAACTTGCAATAGATGATGATGAAGAACAAGATGAATGAAAAGATGGAATTGATAGATTAATGTAAAAGTAACAAGAGTAATGATTAAGAGTTACAAGATTGAAAGAAAAAGATGAAAATCACCAAACACCCTAATGGTGTTTGTGATGAACCGATCCTAAGAACCTGGGAAAAAGAAAAATGAAGCTAACTCCCTAAAATGTGAAGGGAGTATCTATTTATACTCTAGTGGTTGGTTGGTGAGTGGGCTTTCTCCCTTTCTTCTTGTCTTCTCGTCTTTTCAGAAAAGTTGACGTTTTCGATTCTGATTCGGGATTTGTCGTCGATTAAATCCAACTCGTCTTTTAATTTCTTCGTTAAATAGACTTGAGTTTCTTCGACTTATGTAAATCTTCCGTCTTTGGTCCTTTTCTTCGATAAATCTTCGAATAGGCCCCGTGACTTCAAATCTTTTGCATCTCTTGGACAATAGACTTCGTCTTTAGTCTTTTTCCTTGATAAAACCCGTGCAATCCCATGTTTTCTTTAATATTCATCCGGTTAGCTCTGAAATCACAATAAACACAAAAACCACGCATAATTCCAAACAAATGATAATAAATACGTGTTTTGGTCTTGTTTTAGCCAGAATTAAGTGGTAAAAGGATGGGTGTTTACACACCTATCAGTGCTATCTTGTAACACCAACGAGTCTTCCGCTGTATTGAATTATATATATTTGGAGGTGTTACAGTTTGGTACCAGAGATCTCGTTATATTGAACGAAAGATTTTTAAAACTAAGGTTTTGAATAAAACATTTCAAAATCTTTTAACTATAAACATTTTTCTAAAAATGTCTAAAAATCTTTTGACTATAACGGTGCCGAAGAATTCCCGAGTTACCGACAAGGCCAGACTGAGAAGTGTTATTTTAATATATATATAACTTGGATTTTATATATATATATATATATATATATATATATAGAGGAGCGTTATTGTGGTGACCAGTCTTAAAATAAAAACAATAAGAACCAATATGAACCATTAGATGCATCAAACACGATCTCACTTGATTAAAATGACTTCAATGGCATATTTGTAATTAAATCAAAATCTGTGGTAATTTTTGAAAGCCCAATTAAAGAATTATGCATCTCTCCATCCGTTTCTCTTTTCTATTAAGCAATGTTCGAATTCCAAACTTTGTAGACATTATATAACTTTGTAAAATGTGATACGAGAATTTATTAATCAGTAATACATTATCTACGTCTATGATCATTAAAACATATAATTATTTACAATATCTCATAAAAATATATGTACATTTTTATTGACACATTAAAATATATTTGTACAATCTTTAGTGACACACTAAAAATTTAGTAAGCTTGAACTAACATATTATGTTAGCACAACTTTTATTGACACATTTATTGTCACACACTATATTCTTTTGATACATTTTTAGTGATATACAAATTTTTTGTGACACTTTATGGTGCTATAAAATTTTATGACACATATTTTGTGACACACGTATTATAAATTATTTGTAGCGACACTTTAATTTTTAACATAGCTTTATTGTCAATGTCTAAATTTATAACGCACACAAATTTTGGATACATTTATTTATAATGATAGGCTTATCTTCAAATATGGACATCAAATACTATAGGAAAAAATAAACGACACATGGCGTAGTAAAAAGCGAAGATAGGAAGTATAAAGAAAAATCAATAAATAACGTTAATGTAAAAAAGATGATGATGTCTTTAAATTTTTAGATCTTCAAAAATGATGATATCACGAAAATGAAAATATTTAAACGGAATTAGGAGTTACGTATATGAAATGTGGAAGAAAGAAATATGGGTATATATGAAGAACCAAATGACATAAATGCCCTTTTCACTTAGTTAAACATTTAGTTTTCTTTTTTCTTTAGTAATTAACGACACATGTCGTAGTATTATTGGTTCTTATTGTTTTTATCTTAAGAAGGGTTCTTACTTGAACGCAAATCTATATATATATATATATATATATATATATATATATATATATATATATATATATATATATATATATATGATGTAATTTGATTATATGATTGTTCGATGATTATTTAATACTTATACGAGATATTTATACGACGTAGATTGTCACAAGAAACCCTAACTCCCCAAGCAAATAAATCGAAGCTATTCCTGTAGGAAATTCTAGCTATTCCAGATCTAAACCAAGTTGTGGATATCTATGATCCCAACAAAATGGTTGATATTCGTAGAAATGTAGATATTAGTTGATTGTGATATTGAAGAAGAATTGGCGAGATTAAAACTGATATCGATGTCATGACGATCTTTCCTTATAGAGTGGAGTTTGACAAAACGTTACCACCTAGAAAGATGTCATCTGATTCGGTGTCACCCAATTCTTAATTCTTAAATTTGAAATCGAAGGGGTGAATGTTGCACTTGAGGCTGTCATTGGAACCATTACCCAAAAGCCTCATGCCACTAATACCTTTCCGAGAAGTCTATTTGAATGATCGAGTCATTTTATACTAGTGACTCATTTGATAACTATTGTTGTAAGAACTATTGGACTGGAAATTAAGTGTTGATAATATCGAGCTTTTATTGCCCTATTAAGGTCTAAAAATAAGGTTGAAAGTATTGGGAAATGAGGTAGGATATCGCATTGAGTATGATTTGGTTAAAACTTGAATGAAGTAAAATTTAACTTGTATGGAATATGAATTTGTTAAGAAGAAGTCATTAAGTCCTGTGATTGAATTATAAGGTTTTAATTCATTGTTGGTTCGTTTTAAGGGTTGTTCCTAGGCCATTGTCCACTAACGAGGATGCCCAGTGTCCAAGAAATAAATTGAAGGAATCTTCTTCTGAATTGGGACCGATGGATCTTTCGGGACATGTGGAACACCTAATGACTCTTGTAGATTAGTAATCATTGTGGTATCTTTTAAAAATCCCTAACTTAACTGAGATATCAGTTGGTAGGATGAGTTCTTGGAATTATATGACATAGTGACACGTAATGTGTTACGGTAAAATTTAGACTTGTTTGTGATTAATGAAAAGACTACCTTTGATTGCTAAATCCTACATGTATCTATGTTATCTATCTTTTATTGCTTCTTTCTAATGATCGCATTAGTGATGCAACCATTGAACAAGTACTCATCTCGAATTGAGTTACGTTGTGGATTATTCTTTTTGAGTGCCATCGAGGTCATGAAGCTCATGATTAATTGGCTAAGCTCATTTCCTATCATATTGTAGTTAGTTCTTGGTGAACAACTCTTCATCACTCTTTTGCAGATCACTCATTGTTTTATAAGATACAATAGTATCCCTTGAGAAAATTGAATTTTCATCACCATATGGATTATTTAAAGTGAGATTTATAAGTGATCGTTATCGAAATGAAGTTGTTTATAAAACACCTTGGAAAACTTAATTGTTCTCATAACAAAGAAAATCTTTGTAAATTTATTTTTTATTCTTATTTAAGAATTAAGCATGAAAATGTTTTTATTATAAGCATGATGATAAGATTTTAACGAACTGAGTATTGCATCTTAATCTTGAAATTGTATATAGTTGCGCGCCTACATACAATTTGGAAGTGACCATGCAAGACTGATTAGTGGTCACCATGAAATATTAATAAACACTAAATTTTCTTTGAAGATTGTGAAAGATTAAATTTTATGAGATCTGTAAGAAGTGAAAAATAGGGACATATTGATAGGGACACCTACATATGTGCCGATACTATTTATTCTTCTGAGTCGAATTTACTCATCTATGGATTTTTTCTTATTTGACAATTGATATTCCCTTCTTGTCCAATTCTCACGTAGTGAGATTCTTAGGAAAAGTATCTGATTGCCGAGTGTTGATACCCGACTGGATGTATCGACGTTCCTATCATTTCTTATGATTTGATTTCATTTGAATGACCTGGGTAACGATCCGAGGAGCTTTAGAATGCGTACTCAAATTAGGAAAACATGGGATATATTCATATTCGTTAATGTTTTCGTCTGTATCTGATTTGAAATTCTCTCGCGTAGATTATGTGTTGACCTTACTCTTTTAAGGTTAGTTATGTCTCCATATATCCTTGAATTTGTGAAGGATTATGAGTTATTATTAGTCTTTTGAGAAGTTCACATCTTATCAACGGTAATGAAATTGGAAAGTTGATAGTGCCAGTAGAATAGTTTGGTTGATTATGACATGACGGCATTGTCTTAATTGATGGGAACTCGAGTAGAATTCCCCTAAATGATAAGATGATGATTATCAAAAGGGATCTAAATAATTCTTGATGGATGACCATATTCTGCATTTAGACTTGAAATTATACCGTGAACGGTTGTGAACTAGTCATAGATATTGTAATCTAGAAGAACCTAATATGAATTTATTAAAAGATTTTCCTGCTATCGGAAACTTTAGGAGGTATTTGCTGGTGAATTACTTAGACTTTCGCCATTAAGGCAAGTTGAATTTGGTGTTGATTATATTCCCGGTGCTGCACCTGTGGCATGTGCACTGTACGTCAGCAACATTTGAATTAAAAGAATTACCGTACAACTGAGAGAGTTGTCAGAGAAAGCTTTTATTCTACCAAGATCGTCATTATGAAGAGCTATGGTGTTATCATTCCTTATATTTGTTGAATTACCGTGAACTAGGTAAGTTGATGATAAAAATCTATATCCACTACCCAAGATGATAGATTTGTTCGATCAATTACAAGGTTCTAGCGTATATTCCGGAATTTGATCCACGGCATGGTTATCATCAACTTCGCGTCCGCGAAAAAGATTATCTATTCCAATCACTACATCCAGAACTTGTAATGAACATTATGAGTTTCATGTTATGTTGTTTGGATTGACCAATACACATGTAGCATCCATAAATTTGGTGAATCATGTGTGTAGGCTGTAATTTGATAAATTTATGCTTGTGATCATTAAGGACATTTGTTTGTTTCTAAGAATAAGATGGAGTTAATAATTATTTATAGATTGCCCTGAATTGGCCGAGCAACGAAAACCTGTACCGTGAATAATTAACATGTGATTTAAGACTTAATCCTTTACATGATTTGACCATGTGATTAATAAGATAATGGGATCTATATTGACTTTTCAAAAATTAGAGACATTTAAGACTTTGAGTTACACTAAAAAGAAAGTGCAAATTTGTTTTGACAAATGTTTTATCAAAATTATTTTTAAGGAATCATTCCCTTAAACCCAGAACATTTAACTAAACTCCTGTTTAGGGGTAAATGTTTGGGTATACTTCTAGACAACTTTAGAAGAATTGAGGAAACTATATAACTTATGACTTGAAATTTGAAACGACAATTTTTGCTTTTCAACTAAGAAAATTTTTGACCAAAGTATAAACAAAGATTTTTCAAACATTTACAAATCTTGTTAATTATTTTCGATAAATCAACAAAAATCGTGTTGATTAAATTCAATTTATTTTGAACATTTTTATATAACTGGTCGAACTAAGAAATTTAAAATTTTTACGTTTACATTTCATAAAAATTTAATATTTATTATATAATTACTTGTAATATTTATCGACGCTTTAAACGTCGGATTGAGCAAAACTGATAAAAATAATAGTTGAGACGAAACTAAAACTTAGAAAATATGAAGAAAGAATTTTTGAATAAATACAGTCCTGATAATTATATCATCAGGAAATTGAATGTAGATACTGAGATATAATATAGAAAGGATGAAGAATCAATTAGGATGTGTTCCTTAGTTATGACGGTGCAAAATAAATTGCCGAGCAAATTTGAAAATAGTCGATGCTTGTAAAAAGGATAATATAGATAATAAAAAAGGGGTTCACGGCTAATGTGAACCATTAGAGTTGAGAAGCCGATGGCGCTAAATGATTAAAAGGTCCCTTGTGGTTGCTTAATTATTGAGATGTAGTCATGTTGGAATCTTGTAAGTATAAGTATTCTATTCCTGTCATATCTGATTTAATGTATTTTTTTTATCTGAAGAAGTTGTACTAATGGCAAATTATGAAGGCAGACATCGCCTCATACATTAGTAAACGTCTAACTATTACAAAGGTCATCATCTAATTTGATTCGATTTGGGTGATCGTCGACAGACTGACCAAATCTGTTAATATCATTCCTGTTAATGATAGATTCTCAATGAAGAAATTGACTCTTTTGTATTTAAAGGAGTTGTATAAACATAGTGTGCCTGTATCGATCATCTCTATCAAGATCCTCTCTTCGCATCGAATTTCTAGAGATTTGCTCAGAAGTCATTGGGAACGAAGCTTGATGAGAGTACTGTTTACCACCCCAAATCGAAGGGACGAGGTAAAGTAATGATACAAAACACTAGAAGTCTTGTTTTATGTTTGAATGATTGACCTTTGGTAATAAACCGTATAATCGCTTTCCTTTGGAGAGACTATCATTGATAATTATCGTATTAGGATCGAGATCGAATCTTGTGAGGATCTAAATATAAGAACATCTGTAAGCAGGAGTCGGGATTAAGACATCCGACATACACCCATTATGAGTTGGACATGTCTTTTAGGTTTAAGGTTGCCTATGATGACAAACCTAACCTTACAAAATACCCGACCCGTGAGACCTGAATTGATTGTTGAAATTAGGATTTGATTATTGACTACCAGTAGTGGGCAGGAGGTTATATGAATATGAAATATAGATCTTGAAGTGCCGGATGGGTAGCAAAGTGATGCCAAAAATTTTCACCTTGGAAAAATGTATAGATGATCTGAAAGATCATGGGAATTAAGTCCCCGTTGTATAGAACCATAGAGATGATGTAAAAGTTGGTTTGAAAGGCATATAAGTTGGATCTACCCTAGGACTTCAAGGGATGCGTAAATTATGTTTCGTGTATCGAACTTGATAACATGTCTATCAAGTGAGAATCTGCTCACCTCTTGATGAAGTTTAGATCGGCGAAAAGTTGCATTCATCGAAAACCCATGAACATCATGGATAGAGAAAGTAAGTCAACATTAAGCCTGATCTTATTCCCGTAGTTATATTTGATGAAACTCGTGTATTGTAATGGATTACACTTGTGAGAAAAGACCGAATGTGGAGGAAATACCCACATGGCTTTAACTATATAAGAAGCGAGTAGTAAGATAAATTGATCTTTGAGGAAAAAGATCCTGTTTAGGGGTAAATGTTGTGACAATCCGTCAATTTATGGTGGATATTTTATTCTCAAGTGTTATTTAAAAACATTATTTTAATGTTATATTATGAACTCACTTATTTATGGGAAGAAATTTGGGTTTACGTCTTGAAGTAGCATCGACTACGTCTAAACCGGAGGATTCTACGTTACGTGCTTACGTTTACATACACCGTTTTGGGACAGTCCGACACTTCAGAAAATAAATTTATCCGCGAATATTATTTTGGGATTTTAAATTTGTGTTGGTTCATAAACTCACAAATTTACGAGAAGAGATTAGGACTTACGATTATAATTTAACGTCCTTTACGACTAAACCGGAAATCTTAGGATTACGTATTTACGTTTTTGAACTCCGTTTTTGATGAGACAATTTTTATTAGATTCGTTTTGTGCCGTTGACTCATAATTTATAAAAACGTTTTTCGTAAAACGACCCGAGGGCATGCAAATCGAGGAAACTAGAATCGAGGAATACCCATAAATTAGTGGGATGTGACAAAACAAGTTTTGCCCCACCCCACTAATATGGGATGGCAACACTTAGCACCAACACAACCTTGGTGTCATTTTTATACACATAAAATGGACACTTGTCCATTCAAGCTTAACTTGTAAGCTACTCTTAACAAAACCAACCAAACCACTTTACTCAAACCATTTACAAACTTAATACATGCAAACCACTCATCCTCCCTTCCTCTTTCTCTCTAAATTTTGTCCAAGAACCACCATCAAACACCCCATTTTGATCAATTCTAGCCATAGTCTATGTGTTATCTACACATATAATGAAGAAACCTTGAAGCCTTGAAGATTGGAGGTGATCCTAACATCCAAGATGGTGATTTGGTGATGTCCAAGGGCTGATTTCTACAAGGAGTGTACAAATATTGGTGGTCTTGAAGATTGGTGTTGATCTATCACAATTTTTTCCATCAAAAATCCAAGCCTTGATCATAACCTACACAACCTTGGTGGTATAAAGATTGTTCTTCCTATCCTCTTGTTATTTTGATTATGTAATCTTGTAATTTCTTTATTTATGTATATGTATATGATGATGAATGATGATTAAAAATATTACGTGGGGATTTGGTGTTGATAGATTTGATAAACATGAGTAAAAAGATGGAAAACCACATGTAAAATAGTTAAAATCTTGCTAAATATGATGGCTGTATAAAAACAGTAAGTAACCAAATGATAAATTGATAAAATGTCATAGTGGAATCAATTTACAGTAAGTATTAGGTGTTATACACATGTGAGAGTTGGCCATACAATGGAACCATAAAAATGAGTGAGATATGATCAAAACAAGTTTAGAGTGCAAATCTGCCTACACTGTTTTGGACGAATTTATTAAAATATTTAGAGGTTGATTCATCAGTATCTATAAAGGAATAAAATGAAGCACATATCATGTAGTTTCTGTGATAAAAATTTGAGGTCCTTTCTCCATATAGAACTCTAGATATGGACATTTTAGTGGATTGAAAATTTAGGACAGATTTGGTAAAATAAATAGTATATAATATAAGCACTCAAATTTTTGTATTTATAAAATATACATATATAAAACCCACTAGTTGATAATAAATATAAATAAAGAGGTATATATATATTGATATTAAAATAAGACATGTTATATAAATCACAAGTATAAATGTTTTTCCAAGTTATAAAACTATATACAAAGTTTTACGTCTTTTCGGCTAAAACCGAAAGATTAACGTTTTGGTCAAATAAAACATAGACGGTCGGACCCGTCTAATATAAACTTTTATAAAATCAAATACTGATATATGAACTTATATAACATGTAAAAACCGATAAAACCCGTGCTTTACAACATATAGACATTAACGGGCCAAAGTAGACTTATTGGACTATAAACCCGACTAGTTAGTAAAACACTTATAAACTTACTTATTGGGATTAACCCATTTGGGCCCAACATGTAAAGTATAATACTGATAATAAAAGTATAATTGGGCTAATATAATATATTGGGCTTGTAATGGGCCCATTGGGCCTCAAAATGTAAACAAGTTGAACTAGTGTAACTAGTCTTGAAAATTACCAACACATAAACACTATAATGAATGAGTAAAAATGTATAATCCCACTTGATCATCATCATATTTATAAAATCATCATATGTATACATAATTGTTATTTTTATAAAGTCATTGTACAAGAGTCTAAGATGAGTATTATTTGTCTAGGTTTCCGTGATTGAAGCACGTACCATACATCCGTATCGCTGATAACCGCCTTTCCCAATCAACGTGAGTTCATAGACTCACACTCTTTTAAATGTTTTTATGAAATGTTTTATAAACCCGTGAGGGAGATAACATGTTAGTTTTGATAAAATAGGACATCATTTATCCCGATTGTTTGCTTATTGATTTGGACCCGAATGATTGTATGACCCGATGAATGATTATATGAACCGATGTATGAAATAAAATGGATTATTAAAGTTAGGTAATGTCACTAAAAGTCCCATTAGCATGAATTGTGAACTACCGGGATTTGGTAGAAGCTTATGCATATAATAGTACTATTTGGGGACGATCACCCCAGTTCGCGCCTTGACGGTTGATCCCCGTCGTGCCACATTGATTGGTAAGCGAATTTATGTATGAGAAGATTTACACAAGCGTGATTATTGTGACGACACGCTAATTTAGATGGGCAAATGAGTTTCGGGCTAGCTACCCGTTGTTTGTTGTAGTAAGGTAACAATGTCATGCGGCTTATAATAATCCAATTAACGAAATACTGCTATACGCACTGAATTACGATATATTGCCTGACTAGCAATACGGGGGTCTTATTATTATTATGTTTGTGTTTTGGTTTTACATAACCATATTCATATAACGGTTTTTATTTAACTTTATACAACGTTATAAAACGTATTGTAGGATGTTTTTACGACTTTGGTTCGTATAATGATTTTGAAGGCAAAATCCTATATTATGATTTTTGATAAGGATTTGTATAAAATGACTTTGGCTATTTTATGGCCTATTACAAAGAATTGTACAAAATGATTTTCGGTATAATTATATACCGATGATATATATTAATGGTTTTATTAAACTCTATGAATTCACTCGGCGTTATCGCTGACCTTTTCTTTTAACATGTTTTATCTCAGGTACTTGAAGGTAATTCTCGGGAAGACAACAAGAATTCATGGCCCGCACTTAAATAATAATTTCCATTCAAATGCTTTGTAAAACTTGTATGAAATACTATGACTTGGGACCTATGTAAATTTAATATTTATGAATGGAAAATGCTTTATTATTAAACGACGCGATTTTTAAGCGTTGTCTATGATGTGAGTAATGTGCTATCTCGTAACACCAACAAGTCTTCCGCTGTATTGAATTGTATAAATTTGAGGGTGTTACATCGCATGGCTCTCATAGAGCTGAATGAGTTAAAGGAACAACTGCAGGAATTATTGGAACGCGGTTTCATTCGACCTAGTGCTTCTCCATGGGGCGCACCTGTTATGTTCGTAAAGAAGAAGGACGGCAGCATGCGTCTGTGCGTAGATTATCAGCAGCTTAAAAAAATCACCATCAGGAATAGATATCCACTGCCACGCATTGAAGACTTATTTGACCAACTCCAAGGGCCCAAACATTTCTCCAAGATTGATCTAAGGTCGGTCTATCACCAGTTACGGGTTAAAGAGCAGGACAACACCAAGACTGCTTTCCGTACACGCTATGGGCACTACGAATTTGTAGTTATGCCATTTGGCCTTACCAATGCTCCAGTTGTTTTCATGGATCTGATGAACCGTATCTTCCATGAGTTCCTGGACAAGTTCGTCATTGTCTTAATTGACGACATTCTGATTTTCTCTAAGTCAAAGGAGGAACTCGAAGACCATCTTCGTACTGTACTACAGATACTTCGCCAGAAGCAGCTATATGCCAAATTCTCCAAGCGTGAGTTCTGTTTAGACAAGGTGGCATTCCTAGGCCACATTGTATCAGCAGAAGGAATCACCTTGGATCCAACAAAGGTTGAGGCTATTACCAAGTGGCGAAGACCTACATCAGCGACTGAAGTTCGTAGTCCTAGGCTTAGCTGGTTACTACCGTAGGTTCGTAGAGAACTTTTCCCGTTTAGCACTGCCATTGACCAAACAGATGCGGAAATGGGAGAAATTCTTCTGGACTGAAGAAAGAGAGAAGAGCTTTGAAGACCTAAAGCAGAAGTTAGTATCTGCACCGATTCTTACTCTCCCATCTGGTACAGGTGGATTTCAAATCTACAATGATGCTTCAGGGAAGGGACTCGGCTGTGTTCTAATGCAACATGGGAAAGTGATTGCTTACGCATCACGGCAGCTTAAGCCTTATGAGGATAATTACACTACGCATGACTTGGAACTTGCAGCAGTCGTGTTTTCATTGAAGATATGGAGGCACTACTTGTATGAATAATCATGTGATATCTTCACAGATCACAATAGCCTGAAATACATCTTCACTCAACGTGAATTGAACATGAGACAGAGAAGATGGTTAGAGCTGTTGAAGGATTATGACAAATCTGCAGTATCATCCCGGCAAGGCGAATGTAGTGGCAGATGCACTTAGTAGAAAGTCCGGTATGATCAACTACATTAAGATCAAGGAAGAGATTATAAAAGACTTGGAGCGACTAGACATTAAGATCATGGTACGTGGACAACTTGGTTACTGGGCTAATCTTAGAATGGAACCTGAGTTACTCTCTAGGATCAAGGAAGCTCAGAAGGATGATGGTTAAATTTGGTCGATCATTCAGAACTTGGATCAGCAAACGGAGTTTCGGTTGGATGACGACGATATCTTATGGCAGGGCACCCGACTTTCTGTTCCTGATGATCTTACTCTTAGGGAAGCGTTATTAGCTGAAGCTCATAGCTCCCTATTCTCATTCATCCTGGTTCAACCAAGATGTATCACGACATCAAGCAGTACTTTTGGTGGAGTGGTATGAAACAGGATGTTGCTACTTATGTCTCCAAATGTCTTACCTGCCAACAGGTTAAGATCGAGCATTAGCGGTCTAGTGGTCTACTACAACCGTTAGACATTACAGAGTGGAAGTGGGACAAGATCACCATGGATTTTGTTACCAGTCTTCCGCAGACAAAGAGGAGGCATGATGTGATTTGGGTTATCGTTGATCGACTTACTAAGTCAGCTCATTTCTTACCGATCCGCAAGGATGATCCGGTCAGCAAACTCGCTGATACTTACAAAAAGGAGATCATGAGACTTCACGGTGCTCCATCCAGTATCGTCTCGGACAGAAATCCTCAGTTCACTGCGCGATTTTGGAAGAGTCTGCAGAAAGCTTGGGGTACAATACTTAAGCTTAGCATGATTTTTCATCCTCAAACAGACGGACAATTAGAGGGGACGATTCAGACATTGGAATACATGCTCCGAGCATGTACATTGGAGTGGACATGAGACTGAGATGACTATATATGTTTAGTAGAGTTTGCGTACAACAACAGTTGGCACACCAGCATTAAGTGTTTACCATTCGAGATGTTATATGGCAGGAAGTGTCGCGCCCCAATCTGTTGGGATCAGGTTGGTGAGCGAACACTTGAAGGACCAGAGATGATAGAGTTGACCAACGAGAAGGTCTCTATAGCTAAGCAGAAATTGCAGGAAGCTCGTACACGTTTGAAGAGTTATGTCGACAAGCATCGTAGGGACTTACATTTCAACGTAGGAGATCATGTCTTTCTTAAGGTATCACCGGCACGTGGTGTTAGACGTTTAGGAATCAAAGGGAAACTCAGTCCTCGATTCATCAGACCGTTTGATATCATCGAGCGAGTAGGTGAAGTATCGTATCGCTTAGCGTTACCTCCGCAACTTTCTCACGTTCATGACGTTTTCCATGTGTCCTTACTTAGAGGGTACAATTATCATCCGCTTCACATGGTTTAGTATCCACTGGAACATATTCGTGAAGATCTTACCTTCATAGAGGAATCCGAATGAGTTCTTGACAGGCAAGAACGAGTCATGAGGAAGAAGACGATTCCATTAGTCAAAATCCTTTGGAGGGATCATACCGAGCGGGAAGCCACTTGGGAACCAAACGAGTCTATCCGGGTATAACACCCCCACCAAATGCTATGCGCAGCGGAACTACAACATTTGGGTGCTATACAGTTATCATCACACACAAGCTATTTCGAACGACTCAAAGAGACGTAGAAATTTAAACATAAATTAAAGATTGTTTAAAACAACAAAGTCTACTGTTTTCCAAACCCCAAAAATAATATAAAACAGAGTTTAAGTTTTGGTCCCCACTGAATCTCAACCCAAAATACAATTTTCGTTCACATGACATAATATAAAGTATTTAAGTGCTAAAAGGGAGGAAAAACAAAGTAGACCGCCAAGCCACAACAACTTCCATCCTCGCATGCTCCACTGCTATCAACCTTGATTACCTGAAACACATGCTTAAAATCGTCAACACAAAGGTTGAGCGAATCTATAGGTTTATCAAATCATCAGTTGCACATAAGTGTTAAAAACCAATCATGATCATTCAATAGCATTGTGGCCATACAATCTATTATTCAAGGATATGACAATTGTGTTTAAGCTCATGACACTAATCCGTTAACTCAATCACCCGCTTAATAATTACCGGCGTGATTCAGATGAAACCAGTGCCCATACTAAAGGCATTAGTTGCAATTATACCTTATCTCTTATCACAAATTATCCATCCGCAGGGGGTATCAACGTACTAGCCCTCGTCTCGGATAGGGTAGTCAACCCCATAGTACTATCACTTTGTATAAGCGGCTATTTCCCCCTTTGCAAGGGCAAGACAATAGTTAATAGTTCATGAAATTAGGGCCTTTTGCAACTAGGTACTCAACACAATTTCAAGGCAACATTCGGGTCCAACAATCATTCATGACTTATGTTCATTTTCATTTAAATAGCATGTATCCCCCTCGCGGGTTAAAAACATTTGAAATAAGTAAAGAGTGAGGCTATAGACTCACCTTGCGTAGTAGTAGTAGCATTAGTAGCTACGGCGTAAACAAAATCGATCACCGACGATGAGGATGCCTCGGGGAAGTCAAACACAACACCTAACGAATAAACACGTAATGAATCAACACACTCAAGTACCTTCAAGTACTGTATGTACATAATTAAGAACACTTAAGGTTCATATAAACTCACGCCACAAATCCATACAAGTGATATTTACTAGACACGTTAACTTTTATACTTTATTAAAACTATTACTCATTTTACAATTTTGCCGGTACACACCGAATGTACGGGCTGTTTTACCCCACTTAGACCACTCCTAAAAATCTGAGAAAATTTGTAAAAATCACTCATAGTCTGTAGCAACCCCATACCAAATTTCATAAAAAGTTTTCACTTCTAAGACCCGTTACTCAACACATTACTAAACCTATATTTTTCGGACTGAAATTGCACTTTGACCAAGTCGGACTCATTTGACCCATTTAAAATATACCATTGACCTCTACGACACCTAAGTCTAATAATAGACTCAAATACACAGGTTTGAGACCAAAAATCAACCTTTGACCTTTTACCAAACTATACCTATGGTCCCCGGGATTTGACCCAAAACCAAACACAAATTCGGATTGTGTTGGTTCTCATCTCCCGGTACACGTATTTTCAAAGTATCATAACTTTTGACTCGTTTTGAGTTAGAAGCTCTACCTTATACCGAATCGAAGCTAAAAAGAAGCTCTACAACAATATCCTATCATCTCAACACTTGGTAAACATCCACTATACAAAAAATAGCCTTAAAATTTCTGACCTATAATACCCTTTACAAAACCATATAAAAACATCATTTTGCCCCATTTCCTCTATTCCTAGACCTCCAATAACACTCTACAATCATCCCAAACAAATCCAAACATCCTAATTCACTTGCATGTTCATCATTTATCATAACCCAAAAATTAAAGAAATAAGAACAAGCACTAAAATAATTAATTAAGTAATATTAACAAGAGAAGGAACCTCACAATTGATCAATTAAGATCAAACACCAAAAACAACCAAAACCCCCATATAGCCGTGGGTTTTGGGGCTGAAGAACACCCATCCCAAGATGATTCCAAGCTTCAATATTTCAAATCATTTTTCCTAAACACGTTTAGACACAAACCCATAAGGTTAATTAGATCAAAACATAGTTTTTATCAATATTAATCAAAAATTAAATCTCAAAAAAAAATGTTATTGCATGTTTGATTTTTGTGGTGGGATTTACCTATAATGATGTTAGAAACATGGGTCCTTGATTAGAT
This sequence comes from Glebionis coronaria, assembly GCA_025667525.1. Lineage (NCBI taxonomy): Eukaryota > Viridiplantae > Streptophyta > Magnoliopsida > Asterales > Asteraceae > Glebionis > Glebionis coronaria. The sequence goes on along the minus strand of JANFOE010000825.1, from coordinate 265,385 downwards.
TTTTCAAAGACAAATTTTTGATGGTGGTTTGTGGTGGTGAAGGGGGTGGCCGTGGGTTTTGAGAGAAGAGGGAGGGGGAGACAAAATTTTTGGGGTGTGTTTGTTTGTGTGTTTTAGTTTGTCCCTTTTTAATTTTTGGGAGGTCCTTGGGTGCAATTTTGGTATTCTTTTGGCCTTAAGTGAAAATGACCTCAAATGTTTGCGGGAATGGCTCATTAGTCGTTTTGGAAAATTTTGCGGGAGTCGGGGATCACCCCGAACACTCGAAAATACTTTTAAATGGTTCAAACGCACACAAAACGTATATACACATGATTCCGACTCGACTTAACACGTAATAAAATAAAATCTCGAAAAACTCAAATATCGATCTATCGATAATAAAATGTAAATTTTGGGCATCCGTCGGTATCGTAGTCGTCATCGGTTCTTCTTAAATCGTCAAATGTTAAAATTACGACCGTAAACGTTGGTTTCAACTTAAACCGTCAAATAAATCCACGATAAAAATTCTTAAAAATTTCAAAAATATACGTAAAATAGGATTAAATAAATGACGTTGGGCTCGGGATATCACATCCACAAGTGAGCCACAAATTAAGAGAGATGCTCATACTGAACAGCTCTTGATACAATAACTTAGCATCTTACGGCACTTTCACGGGTCTTACATCCTCCCCTCCTTAAAGGAGCGACGTCCCGGCGCTCTCCGGTTCTTATACTCGCATTTCGGACTACTAGAAAGATGGGGGTACTTCTTCCTAAAGAGGTCTTCACATTCCGATGTGGACTTCGGTTCACGTCTAGGATTCCATCACACCTTCACGATGAGTATTATACCTTGCTTCAATCTCCTAACATCTCGATCCATGGTTTCCACTTCAATTCCCCAATTTCTTCCTACGGTTATCAACATGTCTCTTTTCAAAGCTTCTCGCGGTTAGCAAGTGATACTTAATCTACCCTATCTCTTCCGTAGCCTCTCGAATCATTTCAAGTCCATTCAACTGACTTTTTCCTACTTCATTCTATCCAACTGGCGATCTACATTTTCATCAACATTTTCTTCAAATGCCGCAGCTTCAATGCTATCATGGTAAATGTCGTTGCACAAAGATACTACCAACGACAAGTATCGATCTCAACAACTATCAAAATCAATCACACACGTTCGGAGCATGTCTTCCAACTTTCGAATCGTCCTTTCACTTGGTTCATCGTCTCATAAAAACAACTACTCACAAAATAAAATCGCACGGGTCACACATAACCCCATCGAAAACGTTCAGAATATACAAGACGAAGTAATTATTACTAGTCGTACAAAATCACCTTGTCGCAATATTAGGTACATACAAACCTATTTCGTCAAAAACGAATTCATCGATACGGTAGTCATTCGACGTATACATAACTCACTCGAAAACATCACAAACCAATCAAACACAAAAGCCATTATGAATCACAAACGACCACAGTACGACATGTTGGCAACATAGCCAAACCATGCTAAAACAATCAGTTCAATCAAGTTAACTCATGCTTGCTAATCAGCCAAGCCATGATAAAATAAGAAATGTTGACATATTTCTCGGATGAGTCCAGTCAAAAGAAAATTGCAAGTTTAAGAAGGTTCACGGCTCGCCAGCTATGGATGCATATCCAAAAGAAATGAAATACAAACATATGCCATCGCAGAGTGCTCACACACGGATCCATACCCAAATAATACAAGAACACCATCTCACCTTCGTCCCAAACGTGGTCAAAATCTCAATAGCATCACCGTTCACAGTTATAAGTATATTACATGGCACTTGTTCTCCATGATCAGAATTCATTGGACAATGTCGTCTCAAGTTCTCACAACTTACGATCATTCGACCAGATCACTTACCACATAAATACATGAAAGACAAGGGTTCACCATAAAAACATCAACTATGGCTATCGATCGTTTAACCATCGATAATCAAGGATGGTTGAGTCACGCAAAGAGGATTCCTCACTTAAATAAACGAAAACGACAATGGAATTGTCTTCCAATTACTGATGCACAGTTGGTAAACTTCAACAGTTTATCGCGTGTCGTTAAACATATCAAAAGAATGAGAAAATAAATTAAATAAGGTACGATACGTTTGATGTAGGAGAAGTCTTCTTCATTCCCCTCAGAGTCACTTGAACTTTGATTTCCTCTGCTTTGGCAGTCTTCTATTCTTGTTTAAAATTTCTTCTCAGTGTCGGTACGAGTCCCTTTGGTATTTCATCAATACCCTCGTGATTCTGATGAAATTCGCACGTTACACACACACATAAAAACATTTTCCAAAATTACTCGGTCACAGTGACTTACTAAGTCAACGCCAAACAAAAAGAAAAGATTTCAAAGAACACAAGAAAATTCAAAAAAAAATTCTTTAAGAATCAAAGAAATTACGACTACTTGCATAAGGATCCATCATTTAAAAAAAACGTTCTCATCCAAACATCTATCAAAAACACTACCGATTTTACAGATGACCAATTGATTTGAAACTACATCGCCCTTCCAAAACTATGCATAACTAGCTAGATCATGCATACTTGAGGACCAAGCAACGACAATTAACAAAACAGGACTCTTCCCGAATTATGCATAGTTAGCTAAGCTGCGCATATTGAGGATCGAGTGACGACACAAACATTATTATTACACACCAAATATGACTATGAAAGTTTTCGACCTAATCTTCAAAACAATTAAATCATTTGAAATGGAAGTTGAAATGGGGAAATATTGCTACCATCGTTTTAAAGAACACGTCAAACATTTTCTTTTTTTTTTCATCCTCTTTGGAAATATACTTTTACTTTGCCTTTTTATGAGAAAATAAATAAATAAATAAATCGACACCATTCGCATTTGGTTAAACAAAACATTTCACACTCACACATATTTTCAAAATAGACTACTCACAAAATAACGGTAAGGTGGTTCATGATTAAAGATCATTGGAAGCACAACAAGTAATAGAATCAAAAATCAATGAGATCGAACGAGGTAAACGAGTAATATAATTTCCAACTATAATTAACTATATTAGAAATGAAAATACTTCAAACATATGACAAAAGTTTCAGAATAATCAACGGCGATCTACGAATACATAGAGTAAAATTTGAATATCAACACAAGCGTCAAAAATAAAACAACGATCATAATTCCCATCGTCTCGAGTTCTTTCACCTCTACAATTTGGTAAAGCGGCTTCGCCTCCTCGCTTTTGTTCAATATAAATAAATAACCAATTTAATGAAGATTTATAGCATCATTCAAGTAAATACAGAATTTTAGGTTCCATTAACCAAAAGAAGAAAAGTCACAACGTCCATGAACAGGACAAAATATACCAGGTGACATACCCTCATCATCAAGTCCTAGCGAAATAGCAACCCAAAAATAAATATAATAATAATGATTTCATATCATGGAAAATATTAAAATGAGCAGTCACATGACGACTCAAGTTTAGATACAGACTCACAAAATCAAAGAAGGGATGTCGTACGATCGAACCATCGTGACTCAAAACATTATACATACATCTTTATAAAATATTATACAAGTAGGCGTGTGTTGTATAATCCAGTTGCGTATTCTAGTTAGTGTTACTTTGTATATTGTAAAACCGAACAATTGCACATTTTTAATTTCTGTTACACCATTAAAGAATTTATACCTTTCATTTTTCAATCTTTACGAAGTTTTCATTTCTGGAAAAATTTCAATCTCTCGGAAATTATTAACATTAGTAGATGCGGTGACTCGGTTATCATAATTGACAAATCATTAGGTTTGAAAATCTCCATACTTGTGTCAAAATCTCGTTAATCTTCATATCTTAAGTACCAAAAACGTTTACAGTAAGAATTCTCAAAGTTTTACGTTATTACGACATATCTTATCACATATATATACATATCCAACATGACTCAAACTAGTCCAATTCACTTTTAAAATTAACTTTGACTTTTTATTATACATAAGTCTTCCTTAAAACTGGTTTGTTAAATCACATTCGCGCACTTCGACTCAAATGATAAAGAGGTTTCACGTAGTTTTATCTCAGATAATTTACTGATTTTAGTCGACACTTGAATCTCGATGATAATAATAAAATAATAAATAATTAAGATGCTTATTTCAATAATTTAAAGATATATAAAATTCAACTTTTAATCATTAGCCCATTATCAAGTGATTTTAAAATTAACACATCTCGCAGCGGAATAAAACAAAAGATTTTTCAAACGATTTTAAACAAGCATCATCGAATTATGCATAGTGATCTTCTATAACGACAATTAAATAAAAAAATGATTTCCAATGACATTCCATCAATGTTTAAAAATTTATTTCAAGCGTTAGAATTTCTCACTTATAGTGTATATTCCGATTTTTATCCCATTTTATTCACTACAACAAGTAACGTGTTCTAGTTTACACCAATGCATACGTAATATAACCTTATGTTTAAAATAAAACAAATTTTACAAAGTTTTTATCTCCAAAATACATGACCAATTCTTCTACTCATGTTTTATATTACAAGATACGCCAAAAGTTTGCTACATTGACCCGAAAATTAATTCATACTAAATCCAAGTTACATATACTCAACAGTCATATCGTAAATTTTATTATAAACTCCTTTTTCAAATTATATCAAATAAATTCTTAACAAATCCATCACTAGCTTCTAGTATCAAATTATTAATATATAAAAACAAGGATTTTACGAGTAGTATAAATTACTCATTATGATATACCAACCAAGGTTGGAGGAAAAACAATTTCATCTTGTCCATTTCTTCTCTACACTTATTTTTACTTGTTACAAGACACATCATAAGTCATTTTTTTGTCCAAAAGTTTCATTCACCATTTAGTTAATATGTAAAACACTTTATCTTTAAGTCATTCGATCAACAAAGTTTAATGCTTTGTTTAACTCACACAAATGCCGGACCTCGTCATGTATAATATCGAATTCAAAATAATGAAACAACAAAACAAAAATGAAATAAACGAAGCGAGAATGCGTATGTCAACTAAGTGTTGTTATCGGCCTCGGATGAGTCTCGAAATCGTACACCACAAGATTGACACAAAAACCAACCAAATTCCAAGTTATCACGCTTGATCACAACGCTAGTCTATTTTTAAAACACATATTTAAATCCAAGTAGGATGATAAAAACGATTAAATGGCAACACGCCTCAACCACGTTTTATAACATACACATGTGATTCGTCGCTACGATATACGCATCGTTGATTATACTTCGTCTATTGTTATAGTTACTCGAACTAATATATCAAAACCATAAGGAATAAAGGAAATAAAGTAATACGTAAGTAAATTACGTTTCAAAAGAAAATGTCCAAAATGACACATCACGGTGCGATAACGACAATCAAGATCAATCTAGTCAATATACAATATGTTACGAAGCGTTATTTACGTATCTAGAGTATCAAAATAGGTTCACACCCGGTTATTCAATCAATAAATTAATTATCAAGATTGATAATTAGCGGTAAGGTCGAATTCTCAACAAAACCGCATTTTAATGTATGATAATTACCCAAGGACCATTGCTTCGCGTGCAATGCCTTTAAATACCATACTATATACATACTTATACATAAAATCATTCCTACATACACGTAGGATTACAATGCAGTGTTGCCATGTAATGCAATGTAGTCCGTTATGCCAATTACATGCAACATATAAGATAATCTTACAAGAATTTGCAATTTACGATGATAAGTACTCAACGTACTCAACAATATATCTCAATATATATCAAAGTATTTACTTACTAAATACTAGGGAATTCATATCAATTTGAGGGATACATCTAAAATATAAAGCAATGCTAAAGAAAGCTTACCGGAGCCATGCAGGATAGTTGTGTGCTTGGACAATTTCTTACGACACCAAAAGTTATAGTTTAGGATTTTTCAAAATGACCTAGTTCTCTATAACTCATGGCTCTGATACCAATCTATAACACCCCCACCAAATGCTATGCGCAGCGGAGCTACAATATTTGGGTGCTATACAGTTATCATCACACACAAGCTATTTCGAACGACTCAAAGAGACGTAGAAATTTAAACATAAATTAAAGATTGTTTAAAACAACAAAGTCTACTGTTTTCCAAACCCCAAAAATAATATAAAACAGAGTTTGCATTTTGGTCCCCACTGAATCTCAACCCAAAATACAATTTTCGTTCACATGACATAATATAAAGTATTTAAGTGCTAAAAGGGAGGAAAAACAAAGTAGACCGCCAAGCCACAACAACTTCCATCCTCGCATGCTCCACTGCTATCAACCTTGATTACCTGAAACACATGCTTAAAATCGTCAACACAAAGGTTGAGCGAATCTATAGGTTTATCAAATCATCAGTTGCACATAAGTGTTAAAAACCAATCATGATCATTCAATAGCATTGTGGCCATACAATCTATTATTCAAGGATATGACAAATGTGTTTAAGCTCATGACACTAATCAGTTAACTCAATCACCCGCGTAATAATTACCGGCATGATTCAGATGAAACCAGTGCCCATACTAAAGGCATTAGTTGCAATTATACCTTATCTCTTATCACAAATTATCCGTCCGCAGGGGGTATCAACGTACTAGCCCTCGTCTCGGATAGGGTAGTCAACCCCGTAGTACTATCACTTTGTATAAGCGGCTATTTCCCCCTTCGCAAGGGCAAGACAATAGTTAATAGTTCATGAAATTAGGGCCTTTTGCAACTAGGTACTCAACACAATTTCAAGGCAACATTCGGGTCCAACAATCATTCATGACTTATGTTCATTTTCATTTAAATAGCATGTATCCCCCTCGCGGGTTAAAAACATTTGAAATAAGTAAAGAGCGAGGCTATAGACTCACCTTGCGTAGTAGTAGTAGCATTAGTAGCTACGGCGTAAACAAAATCGATCACCGACGATGAGGATGCCCCGGGGAAGTCAAACACAACACCTAACGAATAAACACGTAATGAATCAACACACTCAAGTACCTTCAAGTACTGTATGTACATAATTAAGAACACTTAAGGTTCATATAAACTCACGCCAAAAATCCATACAAGTGATATTTACTAGACACGTTCACTATTATACTTTATTAAAACTATTACTCATTTTACAATTTTGCCGGTACACACCGAATGTACGGGCTGTTTTACCCCACTTAGACCACTCCTAAAAATCTGAGAAAATTTGTAAAAATCACTCATAGTCTGTAGCAACCCCATACCAAATTTAATAAAAAGTTTTCACTTCTAAGACCCGTTACTCAACACATTACTAAACCTACATTTTTCGGACTGAAATTGCACTTTGACCAAGTCGAACTCATTTGACCCATTTAAAATATACCATTGACCTCTACGACACCTAAGTCTAATAATAGACTCAAATACACAGGTTTGAGACCAAAAATCAACCTTTGACCTTTTACCAAACTATACCTATGGTCCCCGGGATTTGACCCAAAACCAAACACAAATTCGGATTGTGTTGGTTCTCATCTCCCGGTACACGTATTTTCAAAGTATCATAACTTTTGACTCGTTTTGAGTTAGAAGTTCTACCTTATACCAAATCGAAGCTAAAAAGAAGCTCTACAACAATATCCTATCATCTCAACACTTGGTTATCAGCCACTATACGAAAAATAGCCTTAAAGTTTCTGACCTAAAATACCCTTTACAAAACCATATAAAAACATCATTTTGCCCCATTTCCTCTATTCCTAGACCTCCAATAACACTCTACAATCATCCCAAACAAATCCAAACATCCTAATTCACTTGCATGTTCATCATTTATCATAACCCAAAAAGTAAAGAAATAAGAACAAGCACTAAAATAATTAATTAAGTAATATTAATAAGAGAAGGAACCTCACAATTGATCAATTAAGATCAAACACCAAAAACAACCAAAACCCCCATATAGCCGTGGGTTTTGGGGCTGAAGAACACCCATCCCAAGATGATTCCAAGCTTCAATATTTCAAATCATTTTTCCTAAACACGTTTAGACACAAACCCATAAGGTTAATTAGATCAAAACATAGTTTTTATCAATATTAATCAAAAATTAAATCTCAAAAAAAAATGTTATTGCATGTTTGATTTTTGTGGTGGGATTTACCTATAATGATGTTAGAAACATGGGTCCTTGATTAGATTTTTCAAAGACAAATTTGTGATGGTGGTTTGTGGTGGTGAAGGGGGTGGCCGTGGGTTTTGAGAGAAGAGGGAGGGGGAGACAAAATTTTTGGGGTGTGTTTGTTTGTGTGTTTTAGTTTGTCCCTTTTTAATTTTTGGGAGGTCCTTGGGTGCAATTTTGGTATTCTTTTGGCCTTAAGTGAAAATGACCTCAAATGTTTGCGGGAATGGCTCATTAGTCGTTTTGGAAAATTTTGCGGGAGTCGGGGATCACCCCGAACACTCGAAAATACTTTTAAATGGTTCAAACGCACACAAAACGTATATACACATGATTCCGACTCGACTTAACACGTAATAAAATAAAATCTCGAAAAACTCAAATATCGATCTATCGATAATAAAATGTAAATTTTGGGCATCCGTCGGTATCGTAGTCGTCATCGGTTCTTCGTAAATCGTCAAATGTTAAAATTACGACCGTAAACGTTGGTTTCAACTTAAACCGTCAAATAAATCCACGATAAAAATTCTTAAAAATTTCAAAAATATACGTAAAATAGGATTAAATAAATGACGTTGGGCTCGGGATATCACATCCACAAGTGAGCCACAACTTAAGAGAGATGCTCATACTGAACAGCTCTTGATACAATAACTTAGCATCTTACGGCACTTTTACGGGTCTTACACCGGGTTTCTAACCCTCATTTCATATTTTAAATTCGTGTATGTTCCTCTTTTAGTTTATCTTATCTATAATTCGGGGACGGATTATTCGTTTTAGGTGGGAAGAGTTGTAAAACCCGCATGTTTTTACCATGAACAGTACACCTAGTAAACGTATGTACATATTAAAACTTTCCTTTTATAACATGAACACGTGTCACGATTAGTAATTACAGAAGTTATGTACGTATTATTACACGATAAGTATTTAGTACGTGATAGTACACGATAATTATTAACAATAATAATTATAATCACGAACATGAAATCATGAACGTAAAAATCACGAACATGTAATTACGTACTTAATTAATATAATACGATTAATATATCTACGTACAAGTAATTATAGATAACACGAACATTTAATTATTATGTAACACGAAAACACGAACATACGAACACGTAAAATATAGCATGTGAAAAACTTCGGGTTTTTCCCTTGTGGGGCCTACATGCCGTGGCACCAAAGAGACAAGGGCCCAAGCTCATTTTTTGATAAACTAAAGGACACTAAAAGCACAGAGTTTACATAACATAATTTTTACAGAAAAATTAAAAACCCTAGCCCCTTCGTCTCCTTTGGCCGCCGGCAACACCAACACCATAAGGGGTGTTTGATTTGATTTTTGGTTGATTTATTCAAGCATCGTGTTCGTGTTATTAACATCCATTCGTTACACGCATTTGGTAATCCGTTATCCCTTTCTTTTAATTCTTTTTTATTTAATTATGAACACGAGATTAAATAAACAAGTAATTAAAAACATGTCATGTAATCACGAGGGTAAAATTAAGGGATGTTTTCGGGTTGGTTTGCTCGGTCGACACTCAACCGAGAGCCCTATGGCTCTCGGCGTATCCTTGTTCGCACCACTAACCGAGACCTCGTGTCTCGGTGGTGTTGGTCTCGGTCGGCAGCAGGGAAAAGGGACCCTGATTTGAGTCGGGGTGTCCTTGTGGTGTTTGGGGGTCTCGGCAGCAAGCAGCCACCAACATCGGCACATAGCCAGTTGCGGTTCTGGGTCCAGCAGGGGGAACCGCGACCCAGCAGGGGGAACCACCGGCACACAGCCGGTGGGAACTTCGTTGTGGTCAGCGGCTAGCCGAGAGGAACCACCGGCAGCAGCCGGTGGTGATGTTACTCGAGTAGTGGCAACCGACCGAGCCGGTTTGCCACTGCTAAGGGGTGTTTGGTTTGTCCGGTTCAGGGAGTTTCCGGTCCGATTCATGACATGTCTAAATTAAATTCACGGGTTCGGTTCATGACTAAAATTGTACAAGTATTTTATTTTTACAAGTTATATTATTTAACAAGATATTAAATTAATTAATAACATGACTTATAATTAATTTTATTAATCATGAACTTAGGTTAATATTATTTATGAAATAATACATGTTTTAACCTAAGTATTTATTTATTTAATTATACTATAATATTAATTAATTATTTAAGACATGAAATATAATTAATTAATAAACATGACTTAGGTTATAATTAATATAGTATTAATACATGTTTAACCTAAGTATTTTATACACCATAATTTAACTAAATCATGCATATATTTAATTAAATCATATAACCTATAGTTTATTTAATTAACATGATATTATTAATAAACTATACTAATAATCACATGACTTAGGATATTTAACCAATGAACTTATGCTTATATTATTAGCTTATTAATCCAGCTTAATTCTAAATATGGAAACTTTCTAATTCAGTAAACTTACTTTTTTTGGAAACTTTCTATTTTTAGAAACTGGCTAGTTTAAGAAGTTAATCTATTTTTGGAAAATTTCTATTTTTGGAAACTTTCTATTTGTGGAAACTTTTTATTTTAGGAAACCTTCTATTTTTCGAAAGTTACTTATTATTACACAACAAGTATAATAATACAAGGAATACAAATAATACTTAATCAGAATACATATAATACATGATAAACACAACATAACCTTAAAATCAGTAAAACAAGACAAGAACATGTAAAACAAGCTAAGATATGATGTAATCCGTTACGTAATCAGTAAATAGAATACTTATACATGTATCCTATTAATGTAGCATTTGAGAGATCGAAGTAGGAATTTCATTCTTTCGTCTTCTTCATTCACTGGACATAAGGTACGGATTTCCCGTCCTTTCAGTATGGACATTCTTTCTTTATTAGGATTCCCCGTTTGCAGCCAACTGTTTTCCCAGTATTGTTGTATATGTTTGATACTTATGTCAGAATAAGAGTCTAAGCCATATACATGCATGACCAGTTTCACCTAGTTATGGAGGTACCATAACCATAACACTTGAGGCACCAGTGTTATGACTTCCCCACGACAAAGTGATTGCTCGTGGCATCCCTTTACAGTTTTGGACATTATATTATATTATCATTAGGGCGTATGGGTGCATCCTAGTTACATGTTTACCAGTATTATCAGAGTGAATGCGATGTGTGCCTTGCATCCTTCACTAGGAGTTGATCCCTCCTACCCAGACTATTTAATTAGAGGCAACCCCTCTAATTGCATGACGAGGTCTCCCCTCTAAGTATTCATGCACGGTGGAACCTCATGACCTATATGGGCTATTTGGCTAATAAATACAGATTTCCATAGAAACATAAGTCTTTTCAAACTATAAAACAAGTTTTATGAACATGATTCTAGATTTCTTAGAACTTATATTATTCCGCTGCTATTAGTCTTATATGCTTATGTTATTCTATGTCATACTTGTATATCCGTGCACTGAGCATTATGCTCAGACGTTTTCCTTTCATGTTCCCAAACGACAGGTACTCAAGGGCGCGCGTAGACTTTAAGTGTACGTGCATATGGATTGGAAGCTATCTAGCCTTCTCTACTTTATGCATTTCATCATACATTTTTCTACTTGTTTCTTTGGACATTGTTTAGTCCTTTTCCTTTACAGTACTTATGTTTGTGTGTGATGAGCTTATACTTGGGGTACCGATGTTTGTTTTCGGTATTCTCATTCATGGTCATTTAATGTTTTTAAGACATTTACCTTGTATGCTTTGATGACACGCCATAATCACGCGTGACATTTCATTTACCAAATTGGGGTGTTACAGTTTATATACCCATGAGCTTGGTGGGCTCATGGGCTTGTTTACTTGGGTCGGGCTTGGCCTATCTTGGGCATAAAGCCCCTACCTTAGACAATATTAGCTTAAGGTCTAAGCCCAGTTAACCCGACTAACCTATTACAATACAAGACCATTAACGACTTAGATGACCTATTACATTCTTGTTTGACTATATAAAATATAGGACTAACATAAATTTTACTTATAAAAAATACAACACATACTTATTGACTCATTCGAAAAGAATGCCATAGAAAAATTGTCGATATGTGAAACAAATGAGCCCAATATTGCAATGCTCTTGACACACCTATAATTTTATAAAAAATACTGAAATTTAATACATTTTTTAAAAAATCTTATAAAAATAGTCTTTGCGATTTTTTTGTTCCTTGCAAGGAAAGTCAAAGACGTGAACAGTCTTTTGCATTATGGAGTCAACTAACTTTTATATATTTATGTGTTTTTAATATAACAAATTTTATTTATCAAATATATGACAGAAATCTATAAAATATTTAAAAAATTATATCGACACAATATCTTTGAATTGCGAACAAAGAAAATCCAATATTGCATACTTTTGACAAATTTTATTAATAAAATGTTTTACTCAAATATACATTTACAAAAATAAAAAACACACCTTTAAACTATCTAATAACTTTAATAAAAAGATAACATTTGACAGCCTTGTCGATAAAAAGTATATTGTCAAATACATCTTTGGATTACGAACAAAACGACCAATATTGACACGTTTTGAAATACGTACAATTTCAAAAAAATTCGTTGATTAACTTACTAATAAAATATATGCACGACGCACACCCTTAATCTATATATCTTAATCTATTTATGAGCATTAAAAATTACCCTACAGTTTAATAAAATATAAATATATTCAAATAGTCAAAAGTCTAATTATGAATAAATTTATACAATTTTAGTTCTTAGAAAAAATATTACGGGAATATAACTACAAAAACCAAAGAAATATAGCACAGACACAAAACACGACATTGTTACGTAAACAATCTATGAGGTTATATTCTTTTTTCAAGGCCAGTCATTGACGCGGACAACCAATTGCATTATGGGTTTATAGCATCATCACTCTCGCATGCTTCGCTGAAACGCGCGGGCTATATGTCTCGTTACTTATCCATGCATTATATTATTAATAAATAATCATTACGTTAAGACTAAAGTATTTATTATTCATAAACTTTACTATATATTACATTTAAATAAACAAGACTTATAATATATACTTAACAAATATTAGCTTATATCATATGCTTATTTAATAAGCTTATTACTATTTATGGAAACATGTTAAATATAGAAACATACTAATTATGGAAAATTTCTCTTTTTGGAAACTTACTATTTATGGAAGCTTTCTATTTTGGAAAGTTACTATATACATAAACCTGCTATTTTTGGAAAGTTACTATATATAGAAACCTGCTATTTTTATAAAGTTACTAGTTATGCTACCACATGTATAATAATACATAAAACATGAAATACACTAATCAAGAACACATGAAACACTAAGAAACTACATTATAAAACATGAAATAGTAAAACAGGTCAAGAACATGTAAAACAAGACAAGAACCAGTAAAACAAGACAAGAACAAGTAAAGTAAACTAATAACCAGCAAAGTATACATTAGACAGACAACTCATTCACGTCATTTGTTACGTAGCACCCGTGAAATCGAAGCAGTTCTTCCACTTTTATCTTTTTTTCATTACTGGACATAAGGTACGGATATTATATTTCGTCCTTCAGTATGGACATCCTCTTTCTATTATTAGGATTACCCGTTTGCAGCCATTTGTTTTTCCCAGTAGTTTTCATTAAACATTTCAGTAATTTCTATGTTATTATTTTAAACTTTAGCCTGAGCTATTTAGATGCATGCCATGTTTCACCTAGTTATGGAGGTACCATAACCATAACACTTGAGGCACCGGTGTTATGACTCTTTCGTGACGAGAGTGATTGCACGTGGCGTCCCTTTCAGTTATTGGCCATTTTATTATTATCATCTGGGGCGAATGGGTGCATCCTAGTACATGTTTTGCAGATTACACGGTAACTGTGATGTGTGCTCTACATCCGTTACATGGAGCTGATCCCTCCACCCAGACTATTCTAATTAGAGGCAACCCCTCTAATTGCATGGTGAGGTCACCCCTCTATGTATTCATGCACGTTGATACCTTCATGCCCTATATGGGATATTGGGCATTTAAATTAAGCATAAGTCTTTTCAGATATAAACAAGTTTATAAAACATACTCCATGTTTTTCCAAGATTTACACTTATTTCGCTACCATTTTTCAGATCTTTAATTATGTTCAGTCATTTCATTATGTCATTATATCCGTTCACTGAGCGTATTGCTCAGCACGTATATTTTTCTTTCCATGACCCATACGGTGGGTACCCAAGGACAGACTTGAGCATGAAGAGGATGTGCATAGGATGGGAGCTACCTAATACTTCTTTTCCTTTTGCATTTCATTTACTTTATGCATTGTTTTGAGTTTATGTTTGGGAGGCGATGTTTGATTCCGGTTGTCCCTTATGGTCATTTATGTTTTTAAAACATATTACCTTGCATGCTTTGATGACACGCCATAATTATCACGTAACGGCCCACTAATCAAAGTGGGGCGTTACAATTATGGTATCAGATCCCAAGGTTTTGACCTGTAGGCTCTAGAAACTTGACCTGTGACTAGTGGGTAGTGACCAGGCTTTTCCTAAAACGACGTTTGTTACATTCCATGTAACGAAAAATATATTTTTGACTATTGTTGATCCTTACTCACGATGTTTTCATTGAATTTTTGACTAGTATGGATTGGACCACAGCCATCCATATTTAGTCCCATGTTGTTAATTTCCATCCATGATGTTTTTCTTTTGAAATTTGACAAGTATGGATTGAACCATAATCATCTATACTTAGTCATATGTCTTTTCGTCGAATTTTGTGGATTGAACCATAGTCATCCACACCAGTAAATGTTAAATCTCGGCGGTTTATGATTTTATGTTCTTTATGAAAACTAGGTTTTTATACTCTCCTGTTGATTTCGTTTTCATGTTGATTATGTTTTCATGCCTCCTTATGGTGATTTTGTTCTCATCAAGTTGATTATGCTTTCATGCTGATCATCGTCGAATTTCGTTTAACCATATTTTTGGTGTTTTCTCTATGCAAACAGAATGATGTCTACGCTGGAATCGCTAGGCTATCATGTTGCTCGCCCTAGTTCGGTTTTTTAACTGTTTAACCATATATTTCCTCTTAAATCATGTCAGATTGTTAACACCCATACTGATCGTCTCATGTGTATTCTACATTTACTCCATGTACCGTATTCCACGTGTACTCCATGTATTGTATTCTACGTGTACTTCATGTACCGTATCCCATGTGTATTGCACGTACCTTAATCCATGTGTATTTCACTTACAATACTCCATGAGTATTCGCTAGTCGATTCTCAATCATCTCAGGCGTATTCCACTTGCCGGCATTCTACAACATGCTGATGTTGCTCATAATATGGAGATTTTACAAGATGCTGATGCTACTCATAATTTGGAGATTCTACAAGATGTTGATGCCGCTCACAACCTGGAGATCATACGAGACAAACACGAAGGCGATAGATCGGAACGACCATACAAGAAATATACTTCATCCACCAGACGCTCCCATTTCATTTCCATGTTGTTATTTTCTGAGTTATATGTCACGTGCCTTTTAGTTGTCTTTTCAGTCATATGAGTGGGAACCGGTACCAGCCGGCTACTCCGTTGAATAGTTACATGAATCATGGTAATGATAATGACAGTCATGGAACTGACAGACAAGGCGATAGTAACCTCTACCATGACAGCAACTATTCTGCAAATCACGATAGAAACTACGGTAACGGTTGTGACCAGAAGTACAAATGGTCAGCAGACCAACCGATCTGCCAATTATGGCATTTTAACCTAAAAGTTTTCCAACTTTATTCGCTTTCACAGATCGAGACACATGCCAAGACATCTGTCAAGACACATGTCTCACGTATATTTTCTGAAGACACATGTGAAGACATCCGTCAAGACAAATGTCTCACGTATATTTTATGAAAACACATGTCAAGACATCCGCCAAGACACATGTCTCACGTATATTTTCTGAAGACACATGTCAAGACACCAGTCAAGACACATGTCATACGTATATTTTCTCAAAACATGAGTCAAGACACACGACTCACACATAACTTACGAAAGGCATCAGTAATTCAGGATACCCTCCAAGGGGTACACCCATTCTTTTTTGTCATGTGTGAATCAGACCACTAGAATTTCATGTACCATCACTGACATATTGTTCTAGTTTGGACATGCCGTGTTCGTTCTGTGTGAGACGGGTGAAACACATTCAGTAAGATCTGCCACGTTTACTTCATGTATCGACATGGCACCTTCATATATTGATCATATATTACATACATCCACGCCCATAAAGGATGTCGTTCATATATCCTGTGTGTACAAAAGGCTTTCCTTTCATTTGACGACAAGATCCATTCTGCTAACGCACTTTCCTTTGGACATGTGAGAGTTCGATATGATTCTGAGTATGGACTGGTTAGCAGCATATCATGCTACGATTGATCGTCATTCATATCAGATCATATTCAGCGATGTTTAGGCTCCTGAATACATTCATCATGGTTTTACTATGGGTAAAATATGTACAAATAGTTTCTGCTTTACAAGCACGTGCCTTATTACCCATGGCTACGAAGAATTTTAGCTACCATTCATGACGCTATTTTCTGATGTTATTAAACCGATAACCAGCCAATTGTGTAAGAATTACTAGATACATTTCCAGAAGAACTACCAGGTATACCACCCAATCTGAAGTGTAGTTTGAGCTCAAGGAGTTGGAGGAGCAACCGTAAGAGTTGCTGGAACGAGGTTTTATTCACCGAGTGTATCACCCTGGGTTGCGTCAGTTCTATTTATCAAAGAAAAAAGACAGTAGCATGAGATTATGCATCAATTACCGTAAATTGAACAGGATCACCATTGATAATTGTTATCTCTTCCAAGTATTAACAATCTATCCGAGCAACTACCAAACTCTAAACACTTTCCAAGATCGATTTATGATCAGGCTACCATCAGTTGCGAGTGAAAGAGCAGGACATTTCCGTGACTGCTCTTCGCACACGTTATGGTCATTATGAATTCATGTTTGTACCTTTTGGTCTCACGAATGCCAACAGTAATTATGGACTTGAGAAATCGAGTTTTCATGAATTCTGGACAAGTTCATCATTTTGTTCATTGCTAACATTCTGATCTTGTCCAAGTCTTGAGAAGAGCATGAAGACCACATTCGCATTATGTTACAAATTCTACGACAGAAGAAATTTCACACTGAAACTTTTCTTGTACGAATTTTGGTTGATTACGGTGACACGTTGAATCACATTGTTTCTCACGGTTAGTATTATCATGACTAAGCTTACACATAAAGGAGAGAATGCTACACTAAATTATGTGTTCCAGAGGATCCTACGCTAAGAGAAGTCTAATTTACCCACACTCTTAGTTCTAACTTCCATGTATTCAGTTTCTACGAAAACGTACCATGATCTCAAACCATATTGTGGTGGAACGGTTACGTTCAAGTATTTTTGGTATGCTTCTCAGATATGATTATTGACACTACGTTTACTACTGCCAGTAAGTCCTTTTTTAATCGTGACTGTTAATCATCCTAGAAGGTGAACACTAATATAGTGAATAGTACTATTTGGGGAATGACATCCCATATATGGGTAAGTCGCACTTGCTGGAATGCTGATGGCTCTGACCTAGGCTAAACGGATACACTTTATTTTACTAACACAGGAGTTTGGCAGACTGCATGCATAATGGCAATTTGTTGGTTTCTGTATGTCAAGTAGCGGTGTACGAGCTAGTGCAATAAAAATTGATTGATTTATGTGAGCGAATAATAACGTAGCTCAGAAAAAGGACCTTGTATTCAAAATGATTTTAAACCTATGGAATCACTCAACCTTTATGTTGACTTTAAACATATATTTCATGTATTGAAACTGATAGCATGGAGCAGCATACTGATGACGTGGAGAGATATATACTTGGAAGTTTTTGTCATTCAAACCTATTTTCTAGATCTCGGGAACCTGTGATGTAAAAAGTATGTACAAGTTCTTTCATTGAAAATCTCATATTTTAATTGATAATTTATAAAGAATAAATAAACTTTATTTAAACACTCTTTTGAGTTGTTTTTCTATTACTGTGCTTTCATATCATGAAGTAATACCCCTAAAAATATTATTCCACTGCGTCAAGGTAAAAATGAGGGTGTTACATCACGTGTTGCTCAAAGTCCCCAAATAGGAAAACATGTATATTTTTAATCTCCATACCTTAGTTTCTTCAAGAGGAATGTATTGTTTATTAGCCAAGTATTCATATGATGAGTCCAATAAATGGCATAGGAGGTTAGGTCATGTGAACTTTAAGAATGTTAACAAACTTGTGAAGGGAAAACTCATAAGAGTACTACCTTCCAAGTTTCCCAAAAAGACCTCACATCTGTTGCTTGTCAAAAAAGCTAAGCAACACAGGACCTCATATAAGACTAAATAGTAAGTTCAATGACTCGACCCTTACAGTTATTGCATATGGACTTGTTTGTCCTGTATCTGTAAGGAGTATCAACCATAAATCCTTTTGCCTTGTTATAACTGATGACTTAAGCAGGTTTAGTTGGTTCTTAGAACATAAAAATGAGACAAATTCTCTACTTAAGGATTTTATCACTCTAATTAAAAACCAATTGACCAAACATGTTATATGCATAAGGACTGATAATGAGACAGAATTCAAGAACCATGAATTGGATGTATTTTGTAGGTCTAAGGGAATCGAGATACATTATAGTAGTGCTAGAACTCCACAACAAAATGGAGTTACTGAGAGGAAAATTAGGACTCTAATTTAGGCTGCTAGGACTATGCTAGTGGATTCTCAGTTGCCAAATACCTTTTGGGTGTGTTTATAAAGATGAAGAGATGTTACAAGGGATGTCGTGTTGCCTCCTGTTAAGTGTGGGATCGTCACCTTTCCTTCATGTCTTAAAGAGGTACTACGTAGTTTTTAAGGTTGATGATGATTTAATATTTGATATTGTTATGTTTGGTTTTTGTAAAACTCAATGTTGTATTGATGACTTGATGACAGTGATGAGGTTGACTTAGGTGAAAATAAAAGTGTTGGTTTGATTGTAAATAACTTAAAGTTGTCATGGTGTGAGTTTTGTAAGAGAGATAGGTGTAGGTGTAGTAACACCCAACACTAAAAAAGTACTCACCTCGTGTTAGCCCTATATTTATATAGTCGAACAAGAATGTAATAGGTCATCTTAGTCGTTAAAAGGTCTTATATTGTAATAGGTTAGTCGGGAAAACCGGGCTTGGACTTTAAGCTAATATTGTATAAGTTAGGGGCGTAAGCCCAAAACAAAGCCAAGCCCGGCCCAAGATGAAGCCCACAAAGGCCTTAGAGCCGTGGGGTATATAACCCTCTTTCACATGTGAAAGAGGGTGTTGGTTCATTTCATTAAACACATAGTTTTAGTGTAAACCTTCCACCTCTCTCTCTACTCTCTCTCTCTACTTTTCTTCTCTTTCTCTCTCTAAGAATCTTGTGTTATGGATTGATTAGGAACAACATTTGGTATCAAGAGCCTATAGTGGATAGGTGATTGAAGATTCGTGTGTGGTGTTCTTGAATTTTCGTGGCCTTTTTGATCCATATCTCACGTCCCATATCTTTTTTTTGTGTTTTTATGGTCTTTTCTTGATACAAATCATCTACATACTAGTAGTAGTGATTTAGGTATCTTGGTTTTGGCTAAAACACAAATTTTTTGGATCAAAAGTTGCGAAATTTCTTGTTTTTTCTTCATTCCGAAATTCTAGCAGAAACTTCCATCGGAAAGTACAAATTGTACTTGGGCTTCCATCGCAATAACCATCACCATCGGAAAGGGTGTTGGTTCTACATTGCGATCGTGGGTTTTTATTACTTATTCCGATCTGGACATTCCGATCGTACTTTGCGATCTGGATTCCGACGGGTATAAGGAAGTATTTTAAGTCGTTACTCTGCTTGAATTTTGACAGCCACATTGCGATCTGGACATTCCGATAGGCTTTGCGATCTGAGTATTCCGATAGGCTATCCGATCTGGACATTACGATCTGGACTTTACGATCTGAGCATTGCGATCTGAGCATTGCGATTGAGCATTCCGATCTGGACATTCCGATCTGGACATTCCGATCTGGACATTCCGATAAGTATTCCGATGGACATTCCGATGGATATTTTGTTTGAGTAATTTTTAGACTTAGCCACTATCTAGACTAGTTTCGGAACATAGTTTACACGAAGATTAAAAAAAAAAAAAAAAAAAAAAAAAAAAAAGAGTTTTTTGGCGGGAAAACTCAAGAAAAATTTATTTTTTCCTAGACCATTTTTAGGCCATTTAAGCTTCAATTTCAAATTTTGGCGAAGCGAAAAAATTTTCGACCAAAAATTCGAATTTTCGGACCAAAATTCAAATTTTTAGGCCAATTTTAGGTTTTATTTTTGTCAAAATTTTCACTTTTCAAATTTTTTCCCTATTAGTTTTTGGCTATTTCTAACCCGATTTCAAAATTTAGTGATTCAAAATTTTTTCGGCTTACCGTTTTGTCGGACTGAGGAATTTATTGTCGGACTGAGAAAAAATCAGATTTTTCGGAATTTCAACCACAATCAAATCACAACACATCCACTAAGATCCGTAATCCATACACTTCATATCCTCTTCGAGACATCCGTTCAATGGACATCTTCGTGGATTCAACACCAACAACGTCCATGACTGAGATGAATAAAGAGAAGATGCAGAATCCAAAGGTTCAGACAAACATTGAGACTCCAATCAGTAAACCTACTAACAAGGATTCTACAACCAAAATCGTTCATGCAATCAAATACAAGATGTCGAAATCAAAAGAAAGATGCATGGAACACATAAAGTTGCTTCAGTCACACCTTCAGGTTCTTTCAAGAGAAGACCTAAAAGGCACTCGTCTTGAAATTGGATTCAAACGGGTATTCTTTCTACTATTTGGTCAAGATGTTGAGACATTCATCAGAACGATGCTACTTAATGTGGACCATCTTCAACAAGAACTTGACAGAGACGATTTTCACGAGAATATATCCATGGAGGTCCTTTTAGCTCTCAACAATCAGTTCCAGCAATTCATTGACTCAAGTGGCTTATCCAAAAACGATCGAGAGTTCACAAGCACATACTTTACCAAATATACTCTCGTAGATCTTCAAGCGTTTAAAGAGACACTTCTTCAACATATGAGCAATATAAAGAAGTCAATTGCTGAAAGAACACGCCATCAAAGGCACTTTCAAAGAAGGGTGAATCAAAGACTGATGCAGACGAAAGAGAGCACTATCGATATAGATCAAGCATTGGATGCTTCTTCGGTTGATACAGAGAGCAGCGGGACAGAATCAGAAACGCAGCATATCAGTACCAGCTCAAGGAATGATCAAACAACCAATGATGCGGATATCAGACCCATTTATGATGATCAGCCAATGGCTATGGTACATTTCAATGCTGAATACGATGTTTCTCAACATACTGAGCAATCTGAACCCATTCTTGACACGTATCTAGTGGAAAAGGTTGATAGCAATACCACACCTGATTCATCAGATACGAGTACTAATGGAGGAGAGACTTCTCAGAATGTTGATTCTAAGATTCACGAGCTTGAAATTCTGTTAGCTCAGAAGACTAAAGATTTTGAGGATGCCAAACTCGATTTTTCAAAGAAAAATAACAAATTTGAGGCTTACTTTGAAAAACTTGAAAAAGCAAATGTTGTTCTTGAACAAAAATTGGATCGTAAGATTCAAGATTTTAATGTGGAAAAAGAACATTTTGTGAAACAAATAAATTTGTTAGAATCAAAGTTGGCTTCTCAAAATCCAAGTCCTCCGCCTGCTTCATTAACTGAATTATCTGTGCAACCTATCGACACTGTAGAAAGTAATGATACGAATGCTGATAACGCCATATTTGATAATATGAACATTAAGTTAGAACAACGCGTTGCTCAATTACTTCTACAAAATGAGCAATTAAAGGCTCAGATTCAGGAAAAGGTTTTTGCACTGACAGCGGTGAAAAACGAATTAAGGAAGATAAAAGGAAATAGTGTGGATACTATGTTACCAAAACAGTCAGTCTTGGGGAAACCTCCTTCTCAATCATTCAGAAATCGCTCAGTTGCTAGACAACCGAATGCGTTTAAATCTGAACGACTCAAAATGTTGAATCCGAGGTTTGCATCCCAAGTTGACGTGCGTAGCAAGTTGCCTAAACCAGTCACTCCACAATCTAGACCGACCTTAAGACAAACTGCTTCTGCAAAACCCGATCACATGAATGCTTCAAGCAACTTTAGATCTAGCTCCAAGAACATGCCTAGGCGTAGTTCAAATGACACGGGTCATAAAAGCTATCTAGAGGATGCTAAAAATAAGACACAAGCAAGAGATAGGACCAAACCACAACCTAGGAGCGTTGTTCACACATCTAGGAATTCTAGACCCTTCTATGATGTGCACAATTCTGCCAACCCTAGGAACTCTAGAGCCTTCTCAGATGCTAAGCACTTTGTTTGCACGAAATGTAACAAATGCGTGTTTAATGCCATTCATGATGATTGTATCACTAAAGTCCTAAACAAGGTGAACCAAAAAGCTAGAGCACCTCAAAGACGGAACCCTAAAGGAAATAGGTTTTCTCCAACTAAGTCTTCCGCTGTGCATGAGAAACCTATGTCTCCTAGACCTTGTCTTAGGTGGATACCAACGGGTAGAACCTTTAAAACAATTGGTCTTAGGTGGGTTCCTACTGGAAAGATATTTCCCTCTAGCTCGACAAAGGTTCATAGTGAACCCCCACATGGTTCTCATCAAGATATCGCTAACCCACATGCAAGCATACAAACTACTGATGTAAGTGCAGGTAATAAAGTAAAGTTTCAACAAGAACACAACGGTTTTCCATATACATACCGTTCAACAAAAGACACTCTCAGAGTTTGGTTGCTGAAGAAGCAGATATTAGAGAAGCAAGCGTCTCAGGGGTTTCACAATTAAGCTTCAACAATGACTTACAGTCACATATCAGGCTGTAACTCGAACGTCAAAGAAAGGGAACTTTATCTCTTCAACGATAAGTTACCCTCAAAACGAGAAATTCATATTTCTCGGTCATGAGCTTCTACTAAAACTATTCAAAAGTTTTATGCTCGTGTACAAGGCTTATAGTCAAATTACAGACTGTAACCCGGGCTCACAAGATAGGAAAGTTCATCCCGAGTATGACTTATCCTCAAAACGAGAAATTCGAGTTTTCTCGGACACGATCTTACATTCAAACTATTCGAAAGTTTTAAGCTCGTGTATATGACTTCTAGGCGCATCACAGCTTAGAACTCGGACATCAACTAAGGAAAGTTTATCTCGGACGATAACTTATCCTTCTCAACGAGAAATTCATATTTCTCGGTCATGAGCTTCTCATAAAAACATTCAAAGTTTTTAAGTTCATGAAAACGATTTCTAAGTAAATGTCAGCTTAGAACTCGAACTTCAACTTAAGGAAAGTTTATCACGGATGATAACTTATCCTTCACAATGGGAAATTTATTTTTCTCGGTCATGAGCTAGTCACAAAACAATCAAAGTTTTGAGCTCATGAAAAACGGACCCGAAAGGGGAGTGTACGTTTCAGTGCGCTTTCCCTAAGCAATAGAAGAGAAGTCTTCTATCCTGATTATTTTAAAACCGTTGAACACAATTTTTCAAGAATTTCTCAAAAGGTTTTTCTAAATCTTTCAAAATTGTGTGTTCAACACTCCCTTCCTCATAAGTGGTTTTTATATCTCAAAATTGTCATATGTTATTTTTGATCAATTTTTGAGGGGGAGCGTTTTAAAATCAAGCCTTTTAATGTTGTTGGGTACATCTCTAAAATTGTCATATTTTATGTATCCAACACATTCCGAAAATGATATGAAATTGTCAAATGTAATATATTATATCGGAAAAGGCATCTCAACTCCGTACCTCAACATATTTTGTGGTGTCGTTTTTCTAAAATTTTGTCAAATATTTGTCTCAAGACACACATATATTGTTGAGGGGGAGCGACCCGACTGAAAATGTTCCATGATTCATGCGTGCACACATGTTTCTCTCCCAACGATTTTTCGGAAAATGTCATTTTTTAATCAATTGGTATCTCTAATATTATATTTTTATATTAGAGATAGGGGGAGAAAATGTGATTAAAATGTAATGTATCGCAACATGTGATCTTAAAGACTCAAGTGCAACTCTTTCCTTCACATGCCAAACTATTTCGTATATCGATGCATGTGTGTAGGGGGAGCTTTTCGGAAATGTAAAACTTTCAAGTGTTAAAAGTTTTGATTTTTATCAAACACTTTGAATGGTTTTCAATGGTTTAATGGTTACGATCTATACCCAAAACAACCTACTATCCACGACGGAACGATGGAGTCAAAAGGTGGTTTAGGATAGGAAACTAAGTCCTATGATCCAACCAGAACCGGAGGGATCTACCCAAGGACATTCCATAGCTAGAAATAGTTGTCCTTAGGAAAGATGGAGTGGAATGAAGCTGAATGCGGACCAAGTACTTAAGTTAGCACTGGAACAATCACAACAAGGTGCTAATGATGACGTATTGGTAAGCATTGAAGGAGTTGAATATTCTATGCAACTTAGGTAGAAACCGGGTTAACACATCTTTTGAAGACAAGTGTCATGGACCCAGTGATGCGATGCACAACCCTTCCCCAGCCATTCGAGTTTCTCTCAAAAGAAACTTGTCTCATTGTCACGGAGATCAACACGTATCTATTGACTTTCTCACTCCGAGGCAGTTAATATTGAAAAGGTGGCAGTCTGCTCCAGCCTCCGATTACCAAAATGCACTTATTGAGTCTAGAGCCAAACGAGATCAATTTATCATCTCATTAGGACACAATCGAGTCCTACGCATTATCCTTGTGATATTGCCAGAACATCTGAGTGATACAATTCACAATGAAGATGGAAATCCTGCTTGAGCCAGCATCAAACAAGCTCATGGTAGGTAACTTGTGCGATTCTACACGAATCAAACTAGTGAGAACTAGAAAGCAACTAAGTTTGGACTCTTAATTGATTCAAACTTGATTCTAGGTTTCTTCGCAAAATCCATGTGATCTTGCCAGAACATTCAGAGTGACACTCATTAGTGTTCACAGTGACGAATGGAAATCCTTCCAGTGTCAACATCAAACAGCACTGCGGTAGGTAACTCGCAAGATTCTCTATGAATCAAGCTTGTGACAAACTGGAAAGCAACAATGGTGCGATTCTTTTAGAATCAAACTTGTTCCAGGAAATCTGAATTGACGACTCTAATCAGACGGATAATTTATCCTTATGATTCACTCTTTACGTTCGCAGTCTGCTTTGAGACGGTCGAGTAAAGAGAACTGGCTACTACCGCCGGGAAACCCTGTCAAGGAGATTCTTAATCGAATCTACCTGATCACAGGTACGGTATCTAATACCGTCTAAACGGTCTTCACCGACCGGAGGTAAAACGCTACCGAGTTAGGGTGAAATGTTCAAAGCCATTTCATCCGTGTCTATATATGTTGCTGCATATCAAGAAGGTGGCGTAGCTGTGCAACCGATGTCGATTCAGAAGTCACAAGAGCACAAGATGGCGATAATCAAGATACCTAAGAATGTAAGAATGTAATAGGTCATCTTTGTCACAAGGAGCAAAGATGAAGATCTCAAGCACTCTAAGTCAAATGACAAAGGCTCAAGATAAAGATCACGAAAGCATGAAGGAACAAAGCTGTTATAAACAAGATCAAGACCAAGATACAAGACCAAAGCAGGAAGATCTCCTCTACAGGAATGTATTCTCTCAATCATCTTATGCTTGTTAAGCTTTTTAAGATGACCGATACATTGGGGGAGATTGTTAGCCCTATATTTATATAGTCGAACAAGAATGTAATAGGTCATCTTAGTCGTTAAAAGGTCTTATATTGTAATAGGTTAGTCGGGAAAACCGGGCTTGGACTTTAAGCTAATATTGTATAAGTTAGGGGCGTAAGCCCAAAACAAAGCCAAGCCCGGCCCAAGATGAAGCCCACAAAGGCCTTAGAGCCGTGGGGTATATAACCCTCTTTCACATGTGAAAGAGGGTGTTGGTTCATTTCATTAAACACATAGTTTTAGTGTAAACCTTCCACCTCTCTCTCTACTCTCTCTCTCTACTTTTCTTCTCTTTCTCTCTCTAAGAATCTTGTGTTATGGATTGATTAGGAACAACACCTCGCCACATCAACATAACACCAAACCAACACCAACTTCTCTAATCATAACATCAACCAACACCCATTCACTTTTTTTTTTATAAAACCACCTCAACAATTATTTCATTTATTAAACAAACTAGAAATTTCATTCATAAACTAAAAATACAAAATACTGTAGAAATTAAAAAAATTACGAAAAAAACATTACCAAAAAAACGGAATTAAAAAACATTGCGAAATTAAAAAAATAATACGACCTGGTCCCGTCATCTTCCCCGTATCCTTTATAATTTTTGCTTTGATTAGTTGTTTTTCTTCTTCATCCAGTTGGCATCAATCTCGAGTGGGTAGCTAAAAACTTCAACTCCTTAAAACGCACAAGCATGCGCTTTTTTCTGCTTGCGTCTTGAAAGCCTTTTCGGCGGCATGACGACATCCCATTTGAGACAAAGCTCTTACTCTATTAACTCCTAAAATTGGGATGACACGTTTCTTCCACCGGTGCTCATCGAGGCGTCGGACTTGGTCCTCTTGGCGGACCGTGGTCTGACGACAGGTCGTGGTCTTGCATCCGTGCCGAATAGATCCTCTTGGATAGCCCGAGGACGTCTCTGGTTTGGTCAACCTGCTCGGGTGCGTCCCATTTGCTGTAGAAATAAAAATTTGTGATTTGGTATGAAATAATGGGTAGATAAAAGTTTGTGATTTGGTATGAAATAATAGGTTGTTTATATATTAGTGGTGTGAGGATAAAAATAATTTTTTAAAAAACAAAAAAATCAGCCATTGAGGGGTAAAATAAAAAAATTGAATATATATATTTTTAATCTTGCCGTTGAAAACCATAGGGATTTTTTTATATTTTTTATACTTGGGCCAAAAGGAAATGCGGCTTAGCCGTTGGGGTAAAACGAAATATTCTATTAATAAATAGCCCCGACGCGCGTTGGTCGGCCTCTGCCGGATCCAACGGGTTGGGTAAAAATACATGCCGGTGTAATAATGCCAAGCGCCAGCATTACTACACCCAACCCTTTGATGTACTTACAAGCTTTGAGATTTACTCTAGGACAAGTTGCATAAAAAAATAAAGTAGTCTATTTTAGGCCAACTAACTTTTAGATTTACGTGGTTTATCATTTTAGTTAGCCATTTGTAAGTCATTTTGGAAGGCTATAATTTTAAAAATGTCAAAAACCCTTGTATTGCACCGAAGATAAAATTCAATACTGTGAATTGAGAAAAAAACAATTCTATGCCTTAAAGGTATTACCTTCGTCCCTAAAGTTATAGTTCAGTTTACTATTTTATTGTTGGATGTTCCAAATTGATATTAGTAGTTTCCAAAAATTAGATAAGGAATGTGGATTAAGTTTATCATATCATCGTCAATTAATACAAACTTCAGAGAGGTTATAATTAATTGGTTATTGGGTAAATAAATTTGTCAGTGTATAAAAAGTAAGAAAGAAACGTGTAAAACTGATATTTTTACAAGAATCTCGCCTGTGGATATAATTACCTGATAGATGAAGTAAATGTTTTGGTAAACGGTTGCAGGTAAATTTTATTACTTAAAAAATAGTCAAGTTAGAAAAACAATTAAGTACAAGAATCTCACCCATTACATAGGCAAACAATGACTTCGTACCAGGAAGAAAACACATGAATTTAATACAAAGTTTCGTAAAATAAAGAAAACTAATATTTATTGCTTTAACTCTGATTCAAAGATTAGATTATTAGTCTAGACGTCGCTCGGAATATGGAGTCATGATACATATCATCATATCATGTAGATCATAGTCATCCACAACATTCTTGTAAAAGTCATTACGTTATTCTCACATACTATTACTAATTTACTATTATTACTATTAGTACCATATCCCATATCTGACCCGACGTTCAACATTTTTCGAAGCAAGAAAATTTCCATATCATTATCCACAGGGTTAACTACATCCTTCTCATTTAGCTTATCTAATAATCTTATTTACAATCTCATCAATTTTCTCAATAATTAAGATTTTATTAGCATCTGGACAAAGAGTAACATCCTCATACAAAAATTCCCCGAAGAATTAGAGGTACCACCATTCGTAGCCAAATCATCTTTATTCTGTACCCAAATCATCAAATTTCTCAACAGTTTTTAGTAAATATAATAGGATTCATGGCTACACAAACTGAGAGCGGTTTTAAAGCACGTCCAAGACAAACTACTGTAGGGATGTTATTAAACCCTTAGAATTCAGAATATGGTAAAGTATCTCCTGGGTGGGGAACGACCGCTTTGATGGGGTCGTAATGGCTTTATTTGCGGTATTTTTATCTATTATTTTGAAGATTTATAATTCTTCCGTTTTATTGGATGGAATTTCAATGAATTAGATCTATAAGAACCCTCAAGTCTTAATGTTAAATTAAGCTAAAGCACAATACCTTTTTATGTGCAATATTTTCTTAATATGATGATGGAAGCTTAAAAAAACAAGTTAGTCCATCACATAGGTTTAAACATATAATTAAACTTCCCAATCATTGATTTATGTAATGTGAATAGAGCTAAAAATAACGTCGTTTTACATATTCATATTACATAACGCAGTAATAACTACTAATATAGGGTTCACATCTAATATTGTCGTTGTCGTTGATGTTCGTTTGTAATTCACTAATTCGTTTTAATTGTATAGCTAGTTTTTGTTGGAAAAGTAATACTTCTTATAGAAATGACCAATGCATGGTTAGTAGGGAATATTGATATTTGCAAACATTTTTCTATCCGTATAATGCATCGATTTGGTTACCTGGAAATGTTGATATTAATTTATGGTCTAAGGTTTGATGGGAGAAAATTCCCACACACCCATATTTAACAATGGCTTCATGTATCAATCTACACCATCCATCAGTAAATGATCTAAGGGCTGTGATTAAACCCACATTTCTTATAATTATTTTTCAAAAAAAAAACAATGGAACCCGATCCTCACCCCCATCGGCAACCACCACAACCACCTCCACCTAACCGCCGACCACCACAACAACCTCATCTCCCACCTTTTTTCGGCGACCACCACAACAACCCCACCTTCTTCCCGCGAACACCACAACAAACCAACCTTCTTCCTGCGTCATCCACACCAACCCACCTTTTTCTGACGGCCTTCACCACAAACAACCTTTTCCCAGTAGCCCCCACAAGAATCCACTATTTTCTGGCAAGATCCACCCTTAACCACCGATTCCTAGCAACTTCAACAATGGCACCTCTTTCCCAGCAACTTCCACAACGTATCCACCATTTTCAGGCGACTTCCATAAGAAACACACGTTTTTGGCAACCTACACAACAAACCCACCCATTTCTAGCAACCTACACAACAAACAACCCTTTCCCGACGATGTATACAACAAACAACCCTTTTCTGGCGAACTCCACAACATACATCCAACTTCCGACGACCTCCACAACAACTGACCATCTCCCAACGACTTCTACGTCCTCCATATCAAGTGACAATGATCCAGTAAATGTAGTTGCTGATATTAGCGAAAATGTAGAAAATGTAGAAGCTGCTGATGATGTTAGCGAAAATGTATTTGCTGATGCTAATGTAGAATGTAACACCCCCAAATTTTTACAACTCAATACAGCGGAAGACTCGTTGGTGTTACGGGATAGCACATTACTCGCATCATAGACAACGCATAAAAATCGTGTCGTTTAATAATAAAAGCATTTCCATTCATAAATATCAAACTTACATAGGTCCCAAGTCATTGTATTTCATATAAGTTTTACAAAGAATTTGAATGGAAATTATTGTTTAAGTGCGGGCCATGAATTCTTATTGTCTTCCCGAGAATTACCTTCAAGTACCTGAGATAAAACATGTTAAAAGAAAAGGTCAGCGATAACGCCGAGTGAATTCATAGAGTTTAGTAAAATCCATCAATATAACATTGGTATAAAATTATTACCGAAAATCATTTTGTACAAATCATTGTAATAGGCCATAAAATAGCCAAAATCATTTTATACAAATCCTTGTCAAATCATAATATAGGCATTTGCCTTAAAAAAATTATACGAGCCATTGTCGTAAAAACATCATACAATACTTTTTATAACGTTGTATAGATTAAATAAAAACCGTTATATGAATATGGTTATATAAAACCAAAACATGAACATAATATCAATAGTATGACCCCGTATTGCTAGTCAGGCAATACATCGTAATTCGGTGCGTATAGCAGTATTTCGTTAATTGGATTATTATAAGCCGCATGACATTGTTACCTTACTAAACCAAACAACGGGTAGCTAGCCCGAAACTCAATTTTCCCATCTAAATTAGCGTGTCGTCACAAAGGTCGCGTAATGTAAATCTTCTCATACATAAATTCGCTTACCAATCAATGTGGCACGACAGGGATCAAAAGTCAAGGCGCGAACTGGGGTGATCGTCCCCAAATAGTACTATTATATGCATAAGCGTCTACCAAATCCCGGTAGTTCATAATTCATGCTAATGGGACTTTTAGTGACATAACCTAATTAATAATCCATTTTATTTCATCTATCGGGTCATTTAATCATTAATCGGGTCATACAATCATTCGGGTCCAAATCAATAAACAGACAATCGGGACAACTAGTGTCCTATTTCATAAAAACCAACATGTTATCTCCCTCGCGGGTTTATCAAACATTTCATAAAAACATTTAAAAGAGTGCGAGGCTATGAACTCACGTTGATGTGGGAAGGTGGGTTATCGGCAATTCGGGCGTACGGTGCGTGCTTCAATCACGGAAACCTAGACAAATAATACTCGTCTTAGACTCTTGTCCAATGACTTTATAAAAATAACAATTATGTATACATATGATGATTTTATGTATATGATGATCAAGTGGGTTTACATATTCTCATTTGCTCATTTTAGTGTTATGTGTTGATAGCTTTTATACTAGTTTACTAGTTTTACCTATTTACATGTTTTAGGTCCAATAAGCCTATTATTAGTTCATTAACTTGTATTAATCCATTTCATACTTGTATTATCAGTATTTACACCTTACATGTTGGGCCTAAAGGGTTAAGCGCAATAAATAAGTTTATAAGTGTTTTAGCCCATTTTGTTGTATTATTAGTCCAATAACGTTAACTTAGCCCGTTAATGTCCGTATGTTATATAGTTCGGGTTTTATCGGGTTTTACTTGTTATATATATGTTTATATATCAATATATGAGTTTTAAAAAGTTTACATTAGACGGGTTTGATCGTCTAAGGTTTAATTGGCGAAAAACGTTAATTTTTACGGTAATAGCCGAAAAAGTCGTAAAAATCATGTTTATAGTTTTATAACTTATAAAACTTATCAAACTACCATTTTTATAAAATGTCCATTTATTTATCCTTATAAATATTTATATAAATGTATTATATAAGTTAGTGGGTTTTAATTCACATTTTATACTATTTTTATTTGAGTGCTTATATAATACTATTATACTTTAATTTCCCAAAATCTGATTTTTATTTTCATGTTCACCAAAACAGCCATATCTAGAGTTCTATATGGAGATAGAAGCTCAAATTTTTATGACATAAACTAAATGATATTTTCTCCATTTAACTCTACTATAGCTACTGTTGAATCATCCTCTAAGTATTTTCTAAAAATCGTCCAAAACAGTGAACTCAGATTTGTACTCTAAACTTGTTTTGATCATATCTCACTCATTATAATGATTCCATTGCATGGCCAACTCTCAAATGTGTACAAGACCTAAAACTTACTGTATATTGATTCTACTTTGCCATTTTATCAGTCTAACATGTGGTTAGTTACTGTTTTTATACAGCCTACCATTTAAGCAAGATTTTAACCTTTTTACATATAGTTTTTCATCTTTTTATCCATGATTATCAACACCAAATCTCCACACAATATTTTTATCATCATATATTCATCATATACATATACAATAGGAAAGAAAATACATGATTACATAATCAAAATAACAAGAGGATGAGGAGAACAATCTTTATACCACCATGATGATGTAGGTTATGATCAAGACATGGATTTTGATAGAGAAACTTGTGATAAATCAAGACCATCTTCAAGACCACCATTCTTCAAGAAATCCTTGTGGAAAATCAGCCCCAAGACTCCATAGAAACTCCTCCTTGGATGTTATAATCACCACCAATCTATAGAGCTTCAAAAGGGCTTCAACTTATGTGTAAATAACATAAGATTTCATGGTAAATTTTGATCAAAAGTGGTGTTTGATGGTGAAGTGGGACGGCACAAATGGGGAGAGTGAGAGAGTTTCTAGCTTGTTTTGCATGTTAGAAATGAGAGGAGTGGTTTCAATTAGATGGTTTTGAGGTAAGGTAGCTTAACTTGTAAGCTTAGCTTACAAGTGTAAGCATTAAGCTTGTAACTTGACACCTATTTGGTGTTGTGTCATATAGTGGCCGGTTATGAGTGGGGGTGGGGCAAGATTTATCTTGTCTCATCCCCATTTAATTACGGGTACTCCTCGATTCTAGTTTCCTCGATTTGCGTGCCCTCGGGTCGTTTTACGAAAAAAGTTTTTATAAATTATGAATCAACGGCACAAAACGAATCTAATAAAAATTGTCTCATCAAAAACGGAGTTCGAAAACGTAAATACGTAACCCTAAGGTTTCCGTTTTAGTCGTAAAGGACGTTAAAATAAAATCGTAAGTCCTAATCTCTTCTCGTAAATTTGTGAGTTTATGAACCAACACAAATTTAAAATCTCAAAATAATATTCATGGATAAATTTATTTCCTGAAATGTCGGTCTGTCACCAAAACGGTGTATGTAAACGTAAGCACGTAACGTAAAATCCTCCGGTTTAGACGTAGTCGATGCTACTTCAAGACGTAAATCCAAATTACTTCCCAAAAATAAGTGAGTTCATAATATAACATTAAAATAATATTTTTAAATATTTTTTGAGAATAAAATATCAATCGTAAATTGACGGATTGTCACAGCATTTACCCCTAAACAGGATCTTTGTCCTCAAAGATCATCTTACTACTTGCTTCTTATAGAGTTAAAGCCATGTGGGTATTTCCTCCACATTTGGTCTTTTCTCACAAGTGTAATCCATTACAATACGCGAGTTACATCAACATAACTACGAGATTAAGATCAGGCTTATTGTTGACTTACTTTCTCTATCCATGATGTTCACGGGTTTCTGATGAATGCAACTTTTTGCCGATCTAAACATTACTAAGAAACAATCAGATTCTCACTTGATAGATATTTTATCAAGTTCGATATATGAAACATAATTCACGCAGCCCTTGAAGTCCTAGGGTAGATCCAGCTTATATGCCTTTCTTACCATCTTTTACATCATCTCTTTGGTCCCATACAACGGGGACTTATATCCCATGATCTTCCAGATCATCAATTCATTTTTCCATGGTTAAAATTTTTGGCATAACTTCGCTACCCATCTGGCACTTCAAGATCTACATTTCATATTCACATAACCTCTTGCCCACTACCGGCAGTCAATAATCAGATCCTAATTTCAACAATCATTTCAGGTCTCGCGGGTCGAGTATTTTGTAAGGTTAGGTTCGCCATCATAGGAAACCTTAAACCTAAAATACATGTGCAACTCACAATGGGTGTATGTTGGGTGTCTTCATCCCAACTCCTGCTTACAGATGCTCTAATATATAAATCTTAACAAGGTTCGATCTCGATCCTAATACGATATTATCAATGATAATCTTTCCTAAGGAAAGCGATTGTACGGTTTATTACCAAAGGTCAATCATTCAAGCATAAAACAACACTTATAGTATTTTGTATCGTTACTTTACCTCGTCCCTTCGATTGGGGTGGTACACAGTACTCTCATCAAGATTCGTTCTTAATGACTTCTGAGCAAATCTCTAGAAATTCAATGCGAAGCGAGGATCTTGATAGAGATGATCGATACAGGCACATCATGTTTACACAACTCCTTTAAATACAAAAGAGTCAATTTGTTCATCAAGAATCTATCATTAACCGGAATGATATTAGCAAATTTGGTTAGTCTGTCGACGATGACCCAAATCGGATCAAATTCAGATGATGACCTTTGCAATAGCTAGACGTTTACTAATGTATGAGGCGATGTCTGCCTTCATAATTTGCCATTAGTAAAACTTCTTCAGAAAATGATACTTTTAGTCAGAAATGACATAAATAGAATACTTATACTTACAAGATTCCAATATGACTAAATCTCAAAATCTCCATATTTAGACAATCACAAGTGGTCTTTAAAACATTTAACGCTATCGGCTTCTCAATTCTAATGGTTCACATTATCCGCGAACCCCTTTTTATTATTTATATTATCCTTCTTACAAACATCGCTTATTTTATATTGTTCGGCAATTTATTTTGCACCTTCATTATTAAGGAACATGTCCTAATTGATTCTTCATCCTTTTTATATAAGGTGTCAGTATCTACGTTCACTTTCCTAGATGGAATAAATATCATGACCGTATTTATTCGAAATTTCTTTCTTCATATTTTCTAAGTTTTAGTTTCTTCTTAACTATCATTTTTATCCGTTTTACTCAATCCGACGTCTAAAGCGTCGATAATTATTACAACTAATTAAATATTAAATATTCAATTTTTATGAAACGTAAACGTAAAGATTTTAAATTTCTTAGTCCGCCGAATTATATGAAAATGTTTATAAATAAATTTGAATTTACTTAACACAATTTTTGTTGGTTTATCGGAAATAATTAATAAGATTCGTAAATGTTTGAAAAAATCTTTGGTTATACTTTGGTCAAAATTTTCTTAGTTGAAAAGCAAAAAGTGTCATTTCAAATTTCAAGTCATGGTTTAAATAGTTTCCTCAATCCTTCTTAGGTTGTCTTGAGGTATACACACCCTAAACAGAAGTTTAGTTAAATGATTTGTGTATAAGGAAATAATCCCTTAAAATCCTTTGATAAATTATTTGTCAAAACATTTGTCAAAACACATTTGCACTTTCTTTTTGGTAAAACCCAAAATCTTAAAAGGGCTCTTAATTTTTTAAAGAGTCGATATATTCCATTATATATTATTCACACGGTCAATTAATATAAAGGATTTAGTCTTTAATCACATGTTAAATATTTAAGGTACAGCTTTTTATCGTTCGGCCAATTCAGGGCAATCTATAAATAATTATTAACTCATTCTTATTCTTATAAACAAATAAATGGTCCTTAATGATCACAAGCATGAATTTATCAAATTACAGCCTACACACGTGATTCACCAAATTTATGAATACTACATGTGCATTAGTCAATCCAAACGACATAACATGAAACTCATAATGTTCATTACAAGTTCTGGATGTAATGATTGGAATAGATAATATTTTTCGCGTACGCGAAGTTGATAATAACCATGTCGTGGATCAAATCTTTAAAACATACGCGAGAACCTTGTAAATGATCGAACAAATCTTCCATTTCGAGTTATGGATATCGTTTTCGATTATCAATTTACTCAGTTCACAGTAATCTATAAATATAAGGAATGATAACACCATAGCTCTTCATGATGACGAGCTCGGTAGAATAAAAGCTTTCTCCGACAACTCTCTCAGTTGTACGGTAATTCCTTTAATTCAGTTGGTGTTGAGGTACAGTGCATAAGCCACAGGTGCAACACCGAGAATATAATCAATACCAAAGTCAACTTGCCTTAATGGCGAAAGTCTAGGTAATTCACCAACAAATACCTCCTAAAGTTTCAGATAACAGAAACATATTTTTAATAAATTCATATTAGGTTCTTTCTATATTACAATATCTATGACTAATTCACAACCATTCATGGTATAATTTCAAGTCATCCATCAAGAATTATTTAGATCACTTTTGATAATCAACATCTTATCATTTAGGGGAATTCAATTCGAGTTCCCATCAATTAAGAAAATGTCGTCATGTCATAATCAATCAATCCATTCTACTAGCACTATCAACTTTCCAGTTTCATTGCCATCGATAAGATGTGAACTTCTCAAAAGACTAATAGTAATTCATAATCCTTCACAAATTAAAGGATATTAGGAGACATAACTAACCTTAAAAGAGTAAGGTCAACGCATAATCTACACGAGAGAATTTCAAATCAGATGCAGACGAAAACATTTAACGAATATGAATATATCCTATGTTTTCATAATTTGAGTACGCATTCGAAAGCTCCTCGGATTGTTACCCAGGTCATTCAAATGAAATCAAATCATAAGAAATGATAAGAACGTCAATACATCCAGTCGGGTATCAACACTCGGTAATCAAATACTTTTCCTAAGAATCTCACTACGGGAAAATCGGACAAGAAAGAATTGTCAATTGTCAAATAAGACAATTTCCACAGATGAGTAAATTCGACTTAGAAGAATAGATGCTACAGGCACATATGTAGGTGTCCCTAACACTATGTCCTTATTTTTCACTTCTTGTAGATCTCATAAATTTTAATCTTTCACAATCTTCAAAGAAAATTTAGTGTTTATTCATTAGTTTTATGGTGACTACTAATCAGCCTTGCATGGTCCATTCCAAATTGTATGTAGGCGCGCAACTATATACAATTTCAAGATTAACGATGCAATACTCAGTTCGTCAAAATTTTATCATCATGTTTATAATAAAAATATTTTCATGCTTAATTCTTAAATAAGAATCAAGAATAAATTTACAAATATTTTCTTTGTTATGAAAACAAATAAGTTTTCCAAGGTATTTCATAATCAACTTTATTTCAATAATGATTATTTATAAGTCTTACTTTAAATAATTCATATAGTGATGAAAATTCAATTTTCTCAAATGATACTGTTTTATCTTATAAAAACAATGAGTGATCTGCAAAAGAGTGATGAAAAGTTGTTTACCAAGAACTAACCACAATATAATAGGAAATGAGTTTAGCCAATTAATCATGAGGTTCATGACCTCGATGGCACTCAAAAAGAATAATGCACAACGTAACTCAAATCGAGATGAGTACTTGTTCAATGGTTGCATCACTAATGCGAGCATTAGGAAGAAGCAAGAAAAGATAGATATCATCGATACATGTAGAATTTAGCAATCAAAGGTAGTCTTTTCATTAATCACAAACAAGTCAAAATTGTACCGTAACACATTACGTGTCACTATGTCATATAATTCCAAGAACTCATCCTACCAACTGATGTCTCAGTTAGGTTAGGGATTATATTTTTTTAAAAGATACCACAATGAATACTAATCTACAAGAGTCATTAGGTGTTCCACATGTCCCAGAAGATCCATCGGTCCCAATTCAGAAGAAGATTTCTTCAATTTATTTCTTGGACACTGGGCATCCTCGTTAGTGGACAATGGCCTAGGAACAACCCTTAACACGAATCAACAATCATTTAAAACCTTATAATTCAATCACAGGACTTAGTGACTTCCTCTTAAAAATTTCTTATATTCAATACGGGTTAGATTTTACGTTATTCATGTTTCAACCAACTTATACTCAATGCGATATCCTACTTCATTCTCCAATACTTTCAATCTTAATCTTAGACCTTAATAGGGTAATAAAAGCTTGATATGATCAACACTTAATTTCCAATCCTATAGCTCCTTCATCAATAGTTATCAAATGAGTCACTAGTATGAAATGACTCTTACATTCAATTAGACTTCTCGGAAAGGTACTAGTGGCATGAGGCTTTTGGGTAATGGTTCCAATGACAGCCTCAAGTGCAACATTCACCCTTTCGATTTCAAATTTAAGAATTGGATGACAACGAATCAGATTACATCTTTCTAGGTGGTAACGTTTTGTCAAACTCCACTCTATAAGGAAAGATCGTCATGACATCGATATCAAATTTAATCTCGCCAATTCTTTTTCAATATCACAATCAACTAATATCTACATTTCTACGAATATCAACCATTTGTTGGGATCATAAATATC
This sequence comes from Glebionis coronaria, assembly GCA_025667525.1. NCBI lineage: Eukaryota > Viridiplantae > Streptophyta > Magnoliopsida > Asterales > Asteraceae > Glebionis > Glebionis coronaria. The sequence goes on along the minus strand of JANFOE010000825.1, from coordinate 226,617 downwards.
CACAACTTGGTTTAAATCTAGGGTAGCTAGAATTCCTACGGGAATAGCTTCGATTGATTTGCTAGGGGAGTTAGGGTACCTTGTGACAATCTACGTCGTATAAATACCTCGTATAAATATCAAAATAATCATCAAACAATCATGTAATCAAATTACATCATATATATAAACCAAGTTATATATATATTAAAATAACACTTCTCAGTCTGGCCTTGTCGGTAACTCGGGAATTCTTCGGCACCGTTACAGTCAAAAGATTTTTGACATTTTTAGAAAAATATTTATAGTTAAAAGATTTTGAAATGTTTTATTCAAAACCTTGATTTTAAAAATCTTTCGTTCTCTATAACGAGAGCTCTGGTACCAAACTGTAACACCCCCAAATTTTTACAACTCAATACAGAGAAAGACTCGTTGGTGTTACGGGATAGCACATTACTCACATCATAGACATCGCATAAAAATCGCGTCGTTTAATAATAAAAGCATTTCCATTCATAAATATCAAAGTTACATAGGTCCCAAGTCATTGTATTTCATATAAATTTTAGAAAGAATTTGAATGGAAATTATTGTTTAAGTGCGGGCCATGAATTCTTGTTGTCTTCCCGAGAATTACCTTCAAGTACCTGAGATAAAACAGGTTAAAAGAAAAGGTCAGCGATAACGCCGAGTGAATTCATAGAGTTTAGTAAAATCCATCAATATAACATTGGTATAAAATTATTACCGAAAATCATTTTGTACAAATCATTGTAATAGACCATAAAATAGCCAAAATCATTTTATACAAATCCTTGTCAAATCATAATATAGGCATTTGCCTTAAAAATCATTATACGAGCCATTGTCGTAAAAACATCATACAATACGTTTTATAACGTTGTATAGATTAAATAAAAACCGTTATATGAATATGGTTATATAAAATCAAAACATGAACATAATATCAATAGTATGACCCCATATTGCTAGTCAGGCAATACATCGTAATTCGGTGCGTATAGCAGTATTTCGTTAATTGGATTATTATAAGCCGCATGACATTGTTACCTTACTAAACCAAAAAACGGGTAGCTAGCCCGAAACTCAATTTGCCCATCTGAATTAGCGTGTCGTCACAAAGGTCACGCTATGTAAATCTTCTCATACATAAATTCGCTTACCAATCAATGTGGCACGACGGGGATCAACCGTCAAGGCGCGAACTAGGGTGACCGTCCCCAAATAGTACTATTATATGCATAAGCGTCTACCAAATCTTGGTAGTTCACAATTCATGCTAATGGGACTTTTAGTGACATAACCTAACTTTAATAATCCATTTTATTTCATCTATCGGGTCATTTAATCATTCATCGGGTCATACAATCATTCGGGTCCAAATCAATAAACAGACAATCGGGACAACTAGTGTCCTATTTCATAAAAACTAGCATGTTTTCTACCTCGCGGGTTTATCAAACATTTCATAAAAACATTTAAAAGAGTGCGAGGCTATGAACTCACGTTGATGTGGGAAGGCGGGTTATCGGCAATTCGGGCGTATGGTGCGTGCTTCAATCACAGAAACCTAGACAAATAATACTCGTCTTAGACTCTTGTCCAATGACTTTATAAAAATAACAATTATGTATACATATGATGATTTTATATATATGATGATCAAGTGGGTTTACATATTCTCATTTGCTCATTTTAGTGTTATGTGTTGATAGCTTTTATACTAGTTTACTAGTTTTACCTATTTACATGTTTTAGGTCCAATAAGCCTATTATAAGTTCATTAACTTGTATTAATCCATTTCATACTTGTATTATCAGTATTTACACCTTACATGTTGGGCCTAAATGGGTTAAGCCCAATAAATAAGTTTATAAGTGTTTTAGCTCATTTTGTTGTATTATTAGTCCAATAACGTTAACTTAGCCCGTTAATGTCCGTATGTTATATAGTTCGGGTTTTATCGGGTTTTTACTTGTTATATATGTTTATATATCAGTATATGAGTTTTAAAAAGTTTACATTAGACGGGTTTGATCGTCTAAGTTTTAATTGGCGAAAAACGTTAATTTTTACGGTAATAGCCGAAAAAGTCGTAAAAATCATGTTTATAGTTTTATAACTTATAAAACTTATCAAACTACCATTTCTATAAAATGTCCATTTATTTATCCTTATAAATATTTATATAAGTGTATTATATAAGTTAGTGGGTTTTAATTCACATTTTATACTATTTTTATTTGAGTGCTTATATAATACTATTATACTTTAATTTCCCAAAATCTGATTTTTATTTTCATGTTCACCAAAACAGACATATCTAGAGTTCTATATGGAGATAGAAGCTCAAATTTTTATGACATAAACTAAATGATATGTGCTCCATTTAACTCTTCTATAGCTACTGTTAAATCAGCTTCTAAGTATTTTCTAAAAATCGTCCAAAACAGTGAACTCAGATTTGTACTTTAAACTTGTTTTGATCATATATCACTCATTATAATGATTCCATTGCATGGCCAACTCTCACATGTGTACAAGACCTAACACTTACTGTATATTTATTCTACTTTGCCATTTTATCAGTCTAACATGTGGTTAGTTACTGTTTTTATACAGCCTACCATTTAAGCAAGATTTTAACCTTTTTACATATAGTTTTTCATCTTTTTACCCATGATTATCAACACCAAATCCCTACACAATATTTTTATCATCATATATTCATCATATACATATATAATAGGAAAGAAAATACATGATTACATAATCAAAATAACAAGAGGATGAGGAGAACAATCTTTATACCACCATGATGATGTAGGTTATGATCAAGACATGGATTGTGATGGAGAAACTTGTGATAAATCAAGACCATCTTCAAGACCACCATTCTTCAAGAACTCCTTGTGGAAAATCCGCCCCAAGACTCCATAGAAACTCCTCCTTGGATGTTATAATCACCACCAATCTATAGAGCTTCAAAAGGGCTTCAACTTATGTGTAAATAACATAAGATTTCATGGTAAATTTTGATCAAAAGTGATGTTTGATGGTGAAGTGGGACGGAACAAATGGGGAGAGTGAGAGAGTTTCTAGCTTGTTTTGCATGTTAGAAATGAGAGGAGTGGTTTCAATTAGATGGTTTTGAGGTAAGGTAGCTTAACTTGTAAGCTTAGCTTACAAGTGTAAGCATTAAGCTTGTAACTTGACACCTATTTGGTGTTGTGTCATATAGTGGCCGATTATGAGTGGGGGTGGGGCAAGATTTATCTTGTCTCATCCCCATTTAATTACGGGTACTCCTTGATTCTAGTTTCCTCGATTTGCGTGCCCTCGGGTCGTTTTACGAAAAACGTTTTTATAAATTATGAATCAACGGCACAAAACAAATCTAATAAAAATTGTCTCATCAAAAACGGAGTTCGAAAACGTAAATACGTAATCCTAAGGTTTCCGGTTTAGTCGTAAAGGACATTAAAATAAAATCGTAAGTCCTAATCTCTTCTCGTAAATTTGTGAGTTTATGAACCAACACAAATTTAAAATCTCAAAATAATATTCACGGATAAATTTATTTCTTGAAATGTCGGACTGTCACCAAAACGGTGTATGTAAACGTAAGCACGTAACGTAAAATCCTCCGGTTTAGACGTAGTCGATGCTACTTCAAGACGTAAATCCAAATTACTTCCCAAAAATAAGTGAGTTCATAATATAACATTAAAATAATATTTTTAAATAATTTTTGAGAATGAAATATCAATCGTAAATTGACGGATTGTCACATAGAAGCTGCTGATGTAGAAGCTGTAAATGTAGTTGCTGATGCTGATGTTATTGAAAATGTAGTTGCCAATATAGGTAAAAACTTTGTACATAAATAGATATGTTACTGAAAATGTAGTTGCTGATGCTGGTATGAGTCACACTGACTCATAAATCTGTCAGTGAGACTCATGTATGAGTCAGTGAGACTCATGTATGAGTCAGTGAGACTCATGTATGAGTCAGTGAGACTCATGTATGTGTCAGTGTGACTCATGTATGAGTCAGTGTGACTCATGTATGAGTCACACTGACTCATGTATGAGTCACACTGGCTCATACATGAGTCTCACTGACTCATATATGATTATGTAACAAATGAGCCACATAACTCATATATGAGTCAGTGTGACTCATACATGATTCAGTGTGACTCATACATGAGTCACAGTGACTCATGTATGAGTCATATATGACTCATTCAATTCCTGAACTATTCTTTTATTGGAATGTGAAACAGATGCTCATAATTCACCAAAACCTAGTTTATACATTCATTTTGAGTCACCCAGAGGATCGACATATTGGGAACCAAAAGCTGATGAGTAGTACGTGCCTCTTGAGGGTAAAGAATTTAAAATGATAGAGGAGAGTATTGACTTTTATGAAGCTTATGCTGAAAAAGCGGGATTTGAAGTTAAAAAATACACACAAAAAAGAAATAGAAGTGGTGAACTAAAAAGTAAATACATCATGTGTAACCGACATGGGAATCCAAAAGATATAAATATCAACCCATTGTTTAATAGTGGAAAACAAACTAGGCACACGAGGCACCGTATAATAGGTTGCACGGCGCAAATAAAAGTTGATTTTGATTATGTCCGGAAAAAATATGTTGTGACTAAGTTTGTTGCTAAGCACAATTATCCCATGATTCCTAAAGAATATAAGCATCCAACGAAGAAAGAAAGAAAGATGAGTCAATCGGAAAGGTTGTTTGTAGTCAGAGCTTCAACAATGAAACTTGGCACAACAAAGGCACATACCTTGTTATCTGGCATCAAAGGCGGATCACAGTATCTTCATGGCACTAGTTATGATTTTAAGAATCACATCAGGGATGTTAATGCAATTATAGGAGAAAGTGATGCACAAATGCTTATTAACAAGATGGAAAATAGGAGGAAGTGTGTTCCGGGATTTACATTTCAGTATATGATTGAAGATAGCGTTTTAGTTGCGATGTTTTGGGCAGACGAAGTTGATAAACGCAACTACGAGGAGTTTGGAGATATTATATCTTTTGATGCAACTTTTCGAACAAATAAGTAAGTTGTTTGTTTCACATAAATCACATATGACTCATTTATGAGTCACAATGACTCATACATGAGTCACAGTGACTCATACATAAGTCACACTGACTCATATATGAGTCATAGTATGAAATATTATATCTTTCTAATGTATCTGTTTTACAGGTATGACATGGTTTTTGTACCATTCACTGGGATAGATAACCATAGAAAGTGTGTCAACGTTGGTTCTGGATTGCTTTTAAGAGAAGATACAGAAGCTTATACGTGGCTACTAACATCATTCATGACATCTCACAAAAAAAAACCAAAAATGATCGTAACGGATCAAGATGGGGCAATGAAACGAGCAATTGAAGCGGTTATGAAAGAATCTATGCACAGATTGTGCATGTGGCATATCTTGCAAAAAATCTTTGCAAAGGTACTAATTGTTTGTTATTTATCAGATAACTCATACATGAGTCATAAATATACATGACTCATATATGAGTCACATCACTCATGTATGAGTCACATGACTCATATATAAGTCAGTGTGAAAGCATACAAGTAAACTGTTATCCAAATATCTTTTTATGGTGTCAATCTAGATGTATGAGTCACATGACTCATATATGAGTCATTGTGAATACATGACTCATATATGAGTCACATGACTCATATATGAGTTAGTATGAATACATGACTCATATATGAGTCACATGACTCATATATGAGTCACATGGCTCATATATGTCACATGACTATATATGAGTCAGTGTGAAAACATACAAGAAAACTGATATCAAAATATCTTAACATTCATACGTTCTTCATTTTCAGATCTGTGAAAAGATTTACAAGGAAACTGATTTTAAAAATCGTTTCAACAAACTTGTGTCGAACATGTTCATCGAGCCAGAAGAGTTTCAAAAAAGATGGTTTGAACTTATTGAACGGTTTGTATTGGGAAAACACAAGTGGATGACGAAGATGTATGACCTGCGTAAATTGTGGTTACCGGCTTATTTTATTGACTCGACATTGTTTGGACTAAGGAGAACTACTTCAAGATCTGAAAGTTAAAATGCATTCTTTAAGAGCTTCACAAATCAAGGGTCAACATTAGTGAATTTCATAATGTGCTTTGAATCGGCAATCGAAAGGCAAAGACATAAGCAAGAACTTTTGGACTTCAAAACATGGGACTCGGCTCCAAATCCTGAAACGAAGTTAAATACTGAAGAACATGCGCGTAAAGTTTATACTAGAACAATATTTCTCTTGATTCAAGCTGAAATAGTAGAATCAATTTGGTCATGCCAAATACAAGAATTTAAGACGAAAGAGGGTATTGAGACGGTTAAGGTATAAGACACGAGAGCAGGTGCTTATAGAACATTGTATACAAAAGAAGGAAAAGATATGGTTGTACAGGAAGAAGACAAAGTAATAACCTACAAGGTTAGTGAAACATTTAACTGATACATGAATGACTCATACATGAGTCATGTGACTCATGTATGAGTCACTGTAACTCATGTATGAGTCACTATGACTCATGCATGAGTCAGTATGACTCATATGTGTTATGCTCACTTAGTAACTTGTTTCATGTTTATGTTTATGGTTCTCCGTAATCCTGGAGATGGATTTGTTGAGTGTATGTGTAGGCATGTTATGCGTTATGGTTTTCTTTGTCGCCACATATTTTGTGTTTTGAAGAACCGTGATACTAAAGAGATTCTGGAGAAGTACATTTTAAGGCGTTGGAGAAGGGATTTGATACCGCTTTCATTAAGAAGAAACACAAACAAATTCAGAGAGAAGAACAAAACAATTCAGAGATAACAAATGAGGCTACTTCCACGTAGACGAGTGCTTGTTTTGGTTGAATAAAGATGCAGAAAAGTTGGCGGAATATGTGCAAAAGCTGGATAAAATAAAGAAATAATATCAAGTTTCAGTGCCTAAACCCCCTTCAAAGAAAACAAAGGACGTTATTGAAGATATATATGCAATTGAGGAACCAAATAAAAAACTTGTTAAAAATCCAACTGGGGCTAGGCTCAAAGGTGGTCGTAGAGGAGCGCGTATAAAAAGTGCAAAAGAAATAGCTATGAAGGCTAAAAAGAAACAACCTCGTACGTGTGGTTACTATGAATAGAAGACAAACGAGCATACAAAAATGACATGTCCACTAAATCCATACTATATCGCAAAACTAGCGAAGATCTCGGCTAAACAACAAACACAGGAAACAGGAGAATCAAGTACAACAACTATTTGAATATCTGTTTTTAATTTTCTATTTTTCTTTTATTGAACTATTGAAAACCAGTGTAGAATATCTGATTATGTTATGAATATCATGACTCCTATATGAGTACTCTTGAAATATATCTCAATTGAATACTGTGTATTGAATATAAAATCATGTGACTCGTGTATGAGTCATGTGACTCATGCATGAGTCATATGACTCATACATAAGTCACGTGACTCATGCATGAGTTACATGACAAACACATACAAACATATACTACTATGACTCATGTATGAGTCACATGACTCATGTATGAGTCTCACATGACTCATGTATCAGTCACATGACTCATACATGAGTCACGTGACTCATGCATGAGTCATGTGACTCATGTATGAGTTACATGACAAACACATACAAACATATACTACTATGACTCATGTATGAGTCCCATGACTCATGTATGAGTCTCACATGACTCATGTATGAGTCACATGACTCATTCATGAGTCTCACATGACTTATGTATGAGTCACATGACTCATGCATGAGTCATGTGACTCATGCATGAGTTACATGACAAATACATACCAACATATACTATTATGACTCATGTATGAGTCACATAAAAAACACATACAAACATATACTATTATGACTCATGCATGAGTCATGTGACTCATGTATGAGTCACATGACTCATGTATGAGTCACAGGACACATGTATGAGTCACATCACTCATGCATGAGTTACATGACAAACATATACAAACATATAGTACTATGACTCATGTATGAGTCAGTGAGACTCATGTATGAGTCGCATGACTCATGTATGAGTCACATGACAAACACATACAAACATATATTACTTGACACATGCAAGTCACATGAATCATATATGCAAGTCACATGACTCATGCAAGTCACATGACTCATGTATGCAAGTTACATGACTCATGCAAGTTACATGACTCATGTATGAGTCACATGACTCATGCATGAGTCACAAGACTCATGCATGAGTCACATGACTCATGTATGAGTCACATGACAAACACATACAAACACATATTCATAAACACTTATACATAGTCACTGTATGAGTTACAAACAGTTATATATGTGTTCAAAAATATTTACAGTTTAATGACAGGTATTAGTCAATGTGTGACTCATACATGAGTCAATATGACTCATGTATGTGTCATGTCTGTCAAGATCATTATGCAAGTCACATGACTCATGTATGAGTCACATGACTCATGTATGAGTAACATGACAAACATATACTACTATGGCTCATGCAAGTCACATGACTCATATATGTGTCACATGACTCATGTATGAGTCACATGAATCATGTATGAGTCACATGACTCATGTATGAGTCACATGACTCATGTATGAGTCATGTCAGTCAAATCACAAAAATATACTAGTATGTTTCTCACACACACCACTAATCAATTTAAACATACTATTAATATCATAAAGTATTACTATTATCATAATTAAGTATTACTTAATATCATAAGGTGTTACAATATAGATCAACATTTCTAGATAGTTGGTTTCTTCTTGGCAGCTGGTTTCTTCTTGGCAGCTGGTTTCTCGGTTACTGTTGCATCAACTGTTGCCTTCTCGGTTACTGTTGCATCAACACTTTCCTTCTCGGTTACTGCTTGACCGACTGCTGGCTTCACGGTTGCAGGTTTCTCAACGGGTGCTGCATTAGCTGTTGCCTTCTCGGTTACTGCTTCACCGACTTCTGCTTGCTCAACTGTTGCTTGCTAAACTGCTAGCTTCTCTTCTGTATGTTTCTCGGCTGGTTCTGCATCAGCTGCTGCCTTCTCGGTTACAACTACTTTCTGGCCTGCAGGTTTCTCGGCTGCTGCTGCTGCTGCATTCTTTTCTTCGGCTTTATTTATAGAAGGATCATGCACGTCCCTGTTATTGATGGCATTCAAAATAATCGAGATCCTTTTTTTCTCATCATGTGTCATCTCAAATTTGTAAGCCAAATCAAACAATTTCTGCCTTTTAGCATTGAACTCGTGCAAAAAAAATTGTTGCAAACATGTACCTCAAGTGCTTCAACAGAGTTTCCTGTACGTTCGACTCTTCTAACAAACCAACATCCCATTCTTCAGGAGCTACACCCTCATAAGACTCCAAATGTACCATCACAAAGACACCACAATCTACTTGGTTATCCCTAGTAGTCCATTTTAAACGCGGATTGCGTCCTTTGAGCTTAGAAACACTACTGTGCTTCGGATGATTAACTTCTTTAAGATATTTGGCGAATAATTTTTTCTACACAACAAACAATTTAGGGGGTGAAAAGAAATAATTTATGGTGAAAACAATGAATGAGTGACACTGACTCATGCATGACTTAAGGTGAAAAAAATCAGAAACTTGACTTTGCAAAAACTAGGATTGGATGGTATGGATCAATCCATCAAGACTTTGCAAAAACTAAGGATTTTATAGAACTTTTGGCGGGATGTTAATGCTATTATAGGAGAAAGTGATGCACAATGCTTATTAACAAGATGGAAAATAGGATGAAGTGTGTTCCGGGATTTACATTTTAGTATATGATTGAAGATAGCGTATTAGTGGTGATGTTTTGGGCAGACAAAGTTGATAAACGCAACTACGAGGAGTTTCGAGATATTATATACGATCAACTGCTACTTGTAAAAATAATCAGAAGCTTCTCATGAATAATCAGAAGCTTCTCATTAACAATCAGAAACTTGAAATATATGATCAACTGCTACTTCTAAAAATAATCAGAAGCTTCTCATGGACAATCAGAAACTTGACTTCTACCAAAAACCATAAATTAAGGTTACTATCCGCCACTAACAACATATAACCGTATTTTACTATCCGCCACTAACAACATATAACAACATATAACCGTAAAATTACTAATTAAACATCTAAACAGCTTCTAGATTAAACCGTGAATTACCGTTACTATCCACATAAACATCAAAAACATCATATAATCATATTTTACTCATACATGAGTCACTAACACAGATAAAATACTAATTACACAATTTAAAAAGGGTTAGGGTTCAAAAAGTAATAAGCAACAACTGATTAGTAATCAATAACTCATATATGAGTCACTAATAAGCAATAAAACTCATTATGAGTCACTAATAAGCAACAAAACTCATACATGAGTCCATAAGCAAATAACTGATTAATAATAATTAAGCAATTCATAAGCATAATAATCAACATAAGCATAATAAATAAGAAAAATAATAAATAAGCATAATAAATAAGCAAAATAATAAAAAAATTTGGGTTAGGGTTTACTATCAATAGCCCTCGCATTCGCAATATCCCATTCCTGACGGATATCCATCGTCAACGATCGGAATCAACGATCGGAGACTAATTAGGGTTATATGAAGATCAAAGGTTTTTTGATCAGAATCAATGGAGGTTACTGTAATCGGAATCAATGGTGGATCAATCTCCAGTGATTAAATGATCGGAATCTTCGGCGGTGTGTGTGTGTTTAATGGCGGTGTGTGTGTGTGTTTTTTTAATGGCGGTGGTTGCGGTGGTTGAAATGAAATGGGATAGATATAAAAAACGGTTATAAAATAAAAGGGGGAGTGAGGAGTTTTTTTTTTTAATTTGGGCCTTTGGATGATAAATGGATTGGATGGTATGGATCAATCCATCAAGACTTTTGTTGGAAATACGTTTTTCCAAGGAAAGTCTCAGTCACATCATTATTAGCATAGATCACGAGCAATAGACTATTTAGGACATTGTAACTTGGAGTGACCTCCCTTTGGGGGATATTGTTGGAAATACGTTTTTACGTATTTAGAAAGGATCGGTCACTCCAATGATATTGGGCTCGTGATCCAATATAGCCCATATAGCCCACATGTAGGCTGGGCTATATATATCCCCTCCTAGCATGTTAGGAGGGGTTGGTGATTCACTTTTCACACACTTAATCTAATCTTTCATTTTTCTCTCCAACCTCTCTCTAGTCTCTCTCTCTAATAATCATCTCCATAGTTAGATAATCCAAGGATTACGATAAACTAACAATTGGTATCAAGAGCCATGGGATGATTGTTTGGTTTTTGTGTTTGTGTTCTTAATTATCTCGCCTATTTTGATCCGAATTCACAAGTATAATTTTTTTTTGTTTTAATGGTTTAATCTTGATATACTTCATCTGTAACACCCCATTTGATAATGGAATGTCACGCGTAATTATGGCGTGTCATCAAAGCATACAAGGATAAATGTATAAAACATTACATGACCATGGGGATAACCGGAATCTTACATCGGTTCCCAAACATAAGCCCAAAACATAATAAAGCAAAAGAAATGAATGAAAGACTACACAAGCATAAATATATGAAGGCAAAAGGAAAAGAAGTCTCTAACAGCTTCCATCCTATGCACGTCCTCCAAATGGTCGAATCTTTCCTAGGGTACCTGCCGTTTTGGGACATGGAAAGGAAAGTAACGGCTGAGCAAAACGCTCAGTGCACGGATATAGACATAGTATGAATGACTAAGCATAATAAAGACTTAATAGCAGCGGAAATGTATAAGTCCTGGAAAACCTGGAACATGTTCATAAAACGGGTTTTATAGCTTGAAAAGCCTTATATTTATCTTATGAAAACGGTTTAACATACTTTACCATTAGCCAATATAGGTCATGAAAATCCATCGTGCATGAATACTTGGAGGGGTGACCTCATCATGCAAATTAGAGGGGCTGCCTTTAATTTAATATACTGGTTATTGGGTAGGAGGGATCAGCTCCTTGTGAAGGATGCAAGGCACACACCGCATTCACCATGAAATCCTGAATAAAACATGTAACTAGGATGCACCCATACGCCCACATAATAAATATAAATAAATGGCCAAAAGCTGAAGGGACGCCACGAGCAATCACTCCACCGTGGTGAAGTCATAACATTAGTGCCTCTAATGTTATGGTTATGGTACCTCCATAACTAGGTGAAACTGGTCATGCATGTATATGGCTATAGGTAATCATATTTAAAACATAAGAAATCAAACTCATACTTATACTACGGGAAAACAGTTGGCTGCATACGGGGAAATCCTAATAAGGAAAGAATGTCCATACTGAAAGGACGGGAATCCGTACCTTATGTCCAGTGAACGAAGAAGACAAACGGAAAAGAGTCCTACTCCGGTATCACTAATGCTACATAAATACATACGGGTATAAGTATATGATCACTGAGTACGTAATTGGTTAAATGTTATGTCTTAGCTTATTTTATATGTTTAAGTCATGTTTTACTGTTTTTAAGCTTTAATCTGTGTTTATCTTATATTCTGATTATTCTGATTAAGTATTACTTGTATTTCATGTATTATTATACTTACTGTGTAATAATAAGGAACTTTCCAAAAATAGCAGGTTTCCTAAAATAGAAAGTTTCCAAAAATAGAATTACTGCTTATAATAGATAAATTTCTAAAAATAGAAAGTTTCCATAAATAGATTAGCTGCCTTAATTAAATAAGTTTCCATAAATAGATTAGATGCCTTAAATAAATAAGTTTCTAAAAATAGAAAGTTTCCATAATTAGAAATAAGCTCGTTAATTAAGCTAGTAACATAAGCTAAGTGTTTCCTGATTAATATTCTAAGTCATGAGGTTATAATGTATATTTTATTAATTATTTCATGTAATTTAAATAAACTATAGGTTAAAAATATTTAATTAAATATAACATGATTTAATTAAAAATAAGTGTATAATATACTTAGGTTGAAAACATGTATTAATATTAATATTAATATAACCTAAGTCATAGTAATTAATTAATTATAAGGCATGTTTAATAATTAATTAATTACTATAGTGTAAATTAAATAATAAAATACTTAGGTTAAATCACATATTATCAATTTATAATAATAATCTAAGTCATGAGAACTAATTAATTATAGGTCATGGTTTTTAATAATTAATTAATTACTTAGTCTAATTTAAATGAATAAATACTTAGGTTAAAAATTCATGTATTATTAATTAATGATAATAAACCTAAGTCCATGATTTAATTAAATTAATTATCTAACATGTTAAATTAATTTAATTAACTTGTAAATAAATAATCTTGTAATTATAAGTCGTGTCTTATTAATTTAATTTACCTTGTACATTACATATTTTAAAGCTAATTAACCTAAAAATAATAGTCCGAACCCGCGTATTATTTTTAGGAAAACGTTGCCGTCAACCGAGCCCTTGAAAACGTGTTGAGTTTTTATATAAAGCCGAACCAAACAACCCCTTAATTCTTTATAAAACGGTTTGCCAAACAGCCCCTTAACTTGTTTTTAAAACGGTTTGCCAAACACACCCCTTACTGGTTCAAAACCAAAAACCAAACAGTCTTCTAACTGCCAGTTACCCCTGGCAGTTATATGTTTCCCCCTGACTGGGCCGCGTTTCCCCTGGCTGTTTATAAGTTACCACCGAGACCTTACAGGTCTCGGTTCCCACTGCATGCCCAAAATTACCACTGGCCGCAGCCAGTGGTTTTCCCCTGCTTGCTCACTGGGTTACCCCCGCCAGTACAAAACCAAGCCGGCACCCTTAGGGTTGTGGCTGGTGGAAATAAGGTACCATCGAGACCTTAAAGGTCTCGGTTTGTGTGCCAAACAAACCCAGCAACATACCAAACGCAATCCCACCTTATTTAAACTCGATTTATATGCTTTAGATACCCCAAGAAATCAGATTCAAAATAAAAGGAAGAAAAATAGAAAACGAATTAGGGTTTAAATTGTTTAGGGTTTAGAGAAAACAAAAACATAAGTCATCTTGATCTTTGAATCCGAGAGTCCACAAAGGCCCTTGTTCCCTTGGTGATGGTCGCGACAGAGAGGAAAGGGGAAGAACAAAAGTGACGGCTTGTAGAATAAGTTAGGGTTTTATGTAGATTTTGTGTTTGTCCAAAAAATGTATACTCCCCCCCCCCCCCCCCCCCCCGTCTCTTTTGATTAAACACGCCACACAACACACTTGGGCCTTGAGCCCAAGTCCTATTACTTTCCTACTTGTCAAAAACAACCCCTTAAAATACTTGTAATTTTTATTAAGTCGCGTTTTGTTAAAGTGGTACGCGTAATCGTATTTTAAAGAGTCGTAAGTTCAAGTTATCATAATATGTGTTAAACGTAATCATTACGTGTGTAATTACTTGTCGCGTTAATTAAATATACTTAATAATATTAATTGTGTAAAATGTCCGTGATTACGTGTTACGTAGTTTACGTAATTCTATTAGTTATCGGTCGTGACATAATATATTTATTCGTCTTCGTAATAAATATATATACGTAAATAATATTAACTCGTGATTAAATTACGTTCATGATTTCATGATCGCATGTTCGTGCGTAATAAATACTTATCGTGTTCTAACACGTACGTAATACGTAAAATCCTAACACGTAAACGTAATCGTACTATAAAAGGAAAGTTTTAATCTGGTACGTACGATCTTAAGGGCACTATTCATGGTAAAATCATGCGGGTTTTACAACTCTTCCCCCCTAAAAAGAATAATTCGTCCCCGAATTATAGATGTCGTAACTGGAAGCGGAACACCCCCGAATTAAACTGGAAGGGTATGTAAAAAAAATGACGAAATGTGAAGATGACGTGGAACGTGACATGTCTTGCAAGGACATGGAACGTGACGTCACTTAAATGATATGTTTAATCGATGAGAGAAAACGGATAAGAAGTCCGGATGAACTTGTCCGTTTCCGAGTGGCTTTCCTCTTGGAACGATTCCTTCTCAAGGTCTTGCCACGAATGATAAATCTTGGTCCTCCTGACCTTGACTTGAGAAATCCGAAACAAGTTTTTGGTTATCAACGTAAGGTGGATCCCCTGAATTTGATCGAGGGAATAAGAATTAATGTGCTAGGGTAACAGAAACGTTACGATGAAAGACAATCTGACTTAACTGTTAACTAGAAACGATGCGCGAGACATAAAGAAACGTAGTACGTGAAAAATTTTGAACGTGATACGTGAAAAATTTTGAACGTGCTACGTGGAGGTATGGCGAGTGTAGTATGAGTAAACATATCGTGATCCATGATATGTGTAACATATCTTGATCATGATATGAGGAACGTGGAATGAACATGACATGTGAAACATATCGCGATCATAGAATATAATGGCGGTATCGCCAAACGCTACAAGGTGAGACGTGGAATATGACGTGAAGCGTCTATCTGATGATGGAGAGTTATACTAAACTTGGATCTGGTCTCTCAAGTTCTTGCAAAACTTCCCAGAATAAAATGAACGTAAAATCGTAAGCCCAGATACGATCATGAACGTGAATAGTGTCATTAACGCGAGCGCGAAAGCAAGGCGTGGAATTAGAACGAGGACGTGAAGTAAATAAGGAGCATGATTATTAATATTTGTCTGACTTGATAACTGAGGAATTGCCAAGTGATCGGATGAGCCTTGGCTGGAACATGTCCGATCAATCTATTGGTTCTGAAATCCGTACGGATGTAAGGATTTTGCAGACTTGATCAAACTGTTGGCAATAACACAGATAGAATCTTGCTTTTTCTGAGTTTGCTTTAATCTGGTAACCAAAATCCATGGAGATCTTGTCCCATTTCAATTCACAATTTCAGATGATGAAAACATCCCAGTCTGTTGGTGTCCTATCTTAACCTGTTTGTATAACAGGTATGAAGATATGAACTTAACACTGAAAACACTGATGAATTTGCTATGAGTTCATGGAAACTCATTCCTATAATGCCGTTGGAGCATTGATGAGACTAAATCAAAATCATAAATCTAGCATGACCAAGTCGTGTACGAATAGCAGTCATGGACATGTCCTGCTTTTCCACTCGTCACTGTTGGCAGCATAATCATGAGTTCGATCTTGGGAAAGTGATTAATACTATATGGTTGATTGGACTTGCCACCAATGCGTGGAGGAGAATAACGGTCATGAATGGTGATTTGTTTACGCCGACGGTAGTCGACACATAATCTCATGGTACCGTCCTTCTCCTTGTAAGTTCTTTTGGAATGTATGGGAAGATTTTGGAATAATCAACTGGCTATGCGTCAACGATTTAAGTGGTCGTGTCTTACTGACAGCTAGAAAATTTTAGCGACCATGGCTAACAACGCACATGCTTGTAAGCATAGATAATTTGTACCGATTTTCTCGATGGAAAATCAAGCTGAATGTATTCAGGAGCCTGAACATTACTGTACATAATTATGAATCGTAGCATGGTGTGCTGTTCATAGTACATAATTAGGATAAAATTCATCTCGTGTCTGTCTGAGGAAATGCGTTACCAGCTTGGATCTCATCATTAAGCTGAAGGAAAACCTTCGTATACGTGGGAATACGAAAGGCGTCCTTCATGGTCATGAATATATGAAATATGGTGAAAGAAAAGAAAGTGACATCGGCAACGTAACAGTTCCCACTGATGCGCCGGTAATGGTATTGAAATTCTTGTGGCCTGATTAATACATGGCAAAACAAAATGGATATACCCTTGGAGGGTACCCTGAATTTCTTAGAAATGTTCCATAGTTGGACGTGAGTCATGCGTCTTGACTCGTGTCTTGGAACTATAAGCATGACATATGTCTTGACTAGTGTCTTGACATGTGTCTTCAGAAAGTATACGTGAGACATGTGTCTTGACTGATGTCTTGACATGTGTCTCGAGACGTAAAACGAATAGAACTACCAATATTAGGTTATTATGCCAGGATCGGCGGATCGGTTGGACTACTGATCATTTGTATGTCTGATCACGTCCGCGGCCGGAGCCTCGGTTGCGATTTCTAGGATAAATCTGTCATAGTAATGGTTACTATCGTCTTGTCTGTCGGTTCCATGACGGTCATTCTCATGACCGTGATTCATGTAACCATTCAGCTGAGTGGCCGGCTGGTACTGGTTTGCACTCATATGGCTGAAATGACAGCCAAATGACGTGTGACACGTAACTAAGAATTAGGGACAATGATTGATGGAAATCGTCTGATGGTGAAGCATCTTCTCGTCCAATTGCTTTGCTCCGACGCCTTTGTCTTCGTCTTGTAGGATCTCCAAGTTGTGAACAGCATCCGCATCTCGTAGCGTCTCCGAACGTCAGCAGCATCAACCTTTAGTAACATAATTGTAACATCTCCAAGTTATGAGCGGCATCAGCAATTTGTAGAGTATCAGCAAGTGGAAGTACACACGTGGGATAAGGTACATGGAGTACACATGGAATGTACATGAAATGATCGGTATGGGGGTCGATCATTTGTCATGATTTAAGGAAAGTAAATCGGTTAAACGGTTAGGAAAACCATCATGATAACCTAGCAGTATTAGCATAGACATCATTCTAGTTATAACGGAAACGTTAAAGTGTGGTTACACAAAATTCAACGATGATTTGCCTGACAACATGATCAATGAAAACCAACCATGACTATCATGAAAGCATGAGTCAATGAAATTTAACAATGTCTTGCAGGACAACATATATAACAAAAGAGACGTAAAACATAATCAACATGAAGACGGAATTATCATGAAGAAACATGAAACCATCTATCACGAAGAAGTGTATAACATAATCAGCATGAAACTGAAGTTTACCATGATAGTATGAAAACATACTTGACATAAAAACATAATAACTTATGAGGGGACATGAAAAAAAGAAAAAAAAATTATGCCAATTTAAATCATGAGAAAAATTTTATGCAAGAAAAACAGTGCATGAATGCGTAATGTAGTTTATAAAACCTTTATATGTGCGAGGGAACGCCTATGGGTCGGTTCCAAAACAAAAGACATGGCGAGGGGACGCCTATGGGTCGGTCCCAAAGTTAAAAGTTTCGATAAAAGCACATGCGACTAATAGGGCTAGTCCTGTACCAACCATTACTTAGTCATAATCCCTGCAACAATGATACATGAAACATAAATAAATGAAACTCATATGTCAAAACTTATCAGAAAAAATTTTTATGTGACTAATTATGAACTACTGGGGTTCAGTCCACATAGCCACAGTTCACGAGGAACATTATGCATGAAACAATGACACATAACTAAATATGAATGACGGTTGTCCATCCATATTAGCAAAACAATATCGATGAAAACATCAAGGTTAAAACCTCAAGGTGCTGAAAACATCATGGTTAAAACAACAATGCGCTGAAAACATCAATACGTAGAATAACAGACGTTGGCTTAGGAAGCTCCTGGTGACTACCCACTAGTCACAGGTCGAGTTTTAGAGCCTACAGGTCGAAGCCTTGGCTCTGATACCATAATTGTAACACCCCATTTGATAATGGAATGTCATGCGTAATTATGGCGTGTCATCAAAGCATACAAGGATAAATGTATAAAACATTACAAGACCATGGGGATAACCGGAATCAAACATAGGTTCCCAAACATAAGCCCAAAACATAATAAAGCAAAAGAAATGAATGAAAGACTACACAAGCATAAATATATGAAGGCAAAAGGAAAAGAAGTCTCTAGCAGCTTCCATCCTATGCACGTCCTCCAAATGCTCGAATCTTTCCTAGGGTACCTACCGTTTTGGGACATGGAAAGGAAAGTAACGGCTGAGCAAAACGCTCAGTGCACGGATATAGACATAGTATGAATGACTAAGCATAATAAAGACTTAATAGCAGCGGAAATGTATAAGTCCTGGAAAACCTGGAACATGTTCATAAAACTGGTTTTATAGCTTGAAAAGCCTTATATTTATCTTATGAAAACGGTTTAACATACTTTACCATTAGCCAATATAGGTCATGAAAATCCACCGTGCATGAATACTTGGAGGGGTGACCTCATCATGCAAATTAGAGGGGCTGCCTCTAATTTAATATACTGGTTATTGGGTAGGAGGGATCAGCTCCTTGTGAAGGATGCAAGGCACACACCACATTCACCATGAAATCCTGAATAAAACATGTAACTAGGATGCACCCATACGCCCCACATGATAAATATAAATAAATGGCCAAAAGCTGAAGGGACGCCACGAGCAATCACTCCGCCGTGGCGAAGTCATAACATCAGTGCCTCTAATGTTATGGTTATGGTACCTCCATAACTAGGTGAAACTGGTCATGCATGTATATGGCTATAGGTAATCATATTTAAAACATAAGAAATCAAACTCATACTTATACTACGGGAAAACAGTTGGCTGCATACGGGGAAATCCTAATAAGGAAAGAATGTCCATACTGAAAGGACGGGAATCCGTACCTTATGTCCAGTGAACAAAGAAGACAAACGGAAAAGAGTCCTACTCCGGTATCACTAATGCTACGTAAATACATACGGGTATAAGTATATGATCACTGAGTACGTAACTGGTTAAATGTTATGTCTTAGCTTATTTTATATGTTTAAGTCATGTTTTACTGTTTTTAAGCTTTAATCTGTGTTTATCTTATATTCTGTTTATTCTGATTAAGTATTATTTGTATTTCATGTATTATTATACTTATTGTGTAATAATAAGGAACTTTCCAAAAATAGCAGGTTTCCTAAAATAGAAAGTTTCTAAAAATAGAATTACTGCTTATAATAGATAAGTTTCTAAAAATAGAAAGTTTCCATAAATAGATTAGCTGCCTTATTTAAATAAGTTTCCATAAATAGATTAGCTGCCTTAAATAAATAAGTTTCTAAAAATAGAAAGTTTCCATAATTAGAAATAAGCTCGTTAATTAAGCTAGTAACATAAGCTAAGTGTTTCCTGATTAATATTCTAAGTCATGAGGTTATAATGTATATTTTATTAATTATTTCATGTAATTTAAATAAACTATAGGTTAAAAGTATTTAATTAAATATAACATGATTTAATTAAAAATAAGTGTATAATATACTTAGGTTGAAAACATGTATTAATATTAATATTAATATAACCTAAGTCATGGTAATTAATTAATTATAAGGCATGTTTAATAATTAATTAATTACTATAGTGTAAATTAAACAATAAAATACTTAGGTTAAATCACGTATTATCAATTTATAATAATAATCTAAGTCATGAGAACTAATTAATTATAGGTCATGGTTTTTAATAATTAATTAATTACTTAGTCTAATTTAAATGAATAAATACTTAGGTTAAAAATTCATGTATTATTAATTAATGATAATAAACCTAAGTCCATGATTTAATTAAATTAATTATCTAACATGTTAAATTAATTTATTTAACTTGTAAATAAATAATCTTGTAATTATAAGTCGTGTCTTATTAATTTAATTTACCTTGTAAATTACATATTTTAAAGCTAATTAACCTAAAAATAATAGCCCGAACCCGCGTATTATTTTTAGGAAAACGTTGCCGTCAACCGAGCCCTTGAAAACGTGTTGAGTTTTTATATAAAGCCGAACCAAACAGCCCCTTAATTCTTTATAAAACGGTTTGCCAAACAGCCCCTTAACTTGTTTTTAAAACGGTTTGCCAAACACACCCCTTACTGGTTCAAAACCAAAAACCAAACAGTCTTCTAACTGCCAGTTACCCCTGGCAGTTATATGTTTCCCCCTGACTGGCCCGCGTTTCCCCTGGCTGTTTATAAGTTACCACCGAGACCTTACAGGTCTCGGTTCCCACTGCATGCCCAAAATTACCACTGGTCGCAGCCAGTGGTTTTCCCCTGCTTGCTCACTGGGTTACCCACGCCAGTACAAAACCAAGCCGGCACCCTTAGGGTTGCGGCTGGTGGAAATAAGGTACCACCGAGACCTTAAAGGTCTCGGTTTGTGTGCCAAACAAACCCAGCAACATACCAAACGCAATCCCAGCTTATTTAAACTCGATTTATATGCTTTAGATACCCCAAGAAATCGGATTCAAAATAAAAGGATGAAAAATAGAAAACGAATTAGGGTTTACCTTGTTTAGGGATTAGAGAAAACAAAAACATAAGTCATCTTGATCTTTGAATCCGAGAGTCCACAAAGGCCCTTGTTCCCTTGGTGATGGTTGCGGCAGAGAGGAAAGGGGAAGAACAAAAGTGACGGCTTGTAGAATAATTTAGGGTTTTATGTAGATTTTGTGTTTGTCCAAAAAATGTATACTCCCCCCCCCCCCCCCCCCCCCCCCCCCGTCTCTTTTGATTAAACACGCCACACGACACACTTGGGCCTTGAGCCCAAGTCCTATTACTTTCCTACTTGTCAAAAACAGCCCCTTAAAATACTTGTAATTTTTATTAAGTCGCGTTTTGTTAAAGTGGTACGGGTAATCGTATTTTAAAGTGTCGTAAGTTCAAGTTATCATAATATGTGTTAAACGTAATCATTACGTGTGTAATTACTTGTCGCGTTAATTAAATATACTTAATAATATTAATCGTGTTAAATGTCCGTGATTACGTGTTACGTAGTTTACGTAATTTTATTAGTTATCGATCGTGACATAATATATTTATTCGTCTTCGTAATAAATATATATACGTAAATAATATTAGCTCGTGATTAAATTACGTTCATGATTTCATGATCGCATGTTCGTGCTTAATAAATACTTATCGTGTTCTAACACGTACGTAATACGTAAAATCCTAACACGTAAACGTAATCGTACTATAAAAGGAAAGTTTTAATCTGGTACGTACGATCTTAAGGGCACTATTCATGGTAAAAGCATGCGGGTTTTACATCATCTAGTTACTTATTATTGTGATTGGTATTGGTATTTTGGTTAAAAACACAAAATTTTTGGGTGTTTGATTCGATTCTTGGCTTGATATTCCGAATTGGTTGTGTACTATCCGAGAAAAGTGGAAAAATACTCCATCACAAAGTTGGAAGGGTTTTATATTCCGATCTGAATAATGCGATCGCCAAATCCTAGGGTTTCTACATTGCGACGAATATTCAGATAGTGTATTCCGATACCCCTTATTCCGATCGAGGATTGCGATCGTTCATTGCGATCGTGGATTGCGACAGAATTAAGAGATATTGCGACGTTACTATGTCCATATTTCGATCAAACATTGCGATAGGTAACATTGCGATAGTGACATTCCGATCTGGACATTCAGATAATGTGGCATTCTGATCTGGACATTCCGATATTGGCATTCCGATCTGGTCATTCCGATAGTGACATTCCGATCTGGACATTCCGATAGTGACATTCCGATCTGGACATTCCGATACCAGCAACATTCCTACAGACTTTCCGATAGGACATTCCGATGGTTATTCCGACGGATTAAATTTGAGGATTCCGATACAGTGACAAGTATTTCAAGATTTTTCAAAAACGTGTTTTTGAAAATTTTTAACATTATTTCTCGACTTCTAAACACAACAACAAACATAATTACTTTCTTTCAATGTTCGATCGATAAGTAATCCTTAACTTCATTTATCATCGATTTTCAATGGATTCGTCGAATTCGACATCTCAAGAGGGAGACTTGCATCTCATGCAAAACACAGCTAGAGAAAGTGGTATAACGTTCTTTCGACTACTCCAGTCTCATCTAGTGACCATTTCTTGGTTTCATGGAGAAAGCGAATTTCTGACACTCTTTGGTCAAGCTCGTTATATATTCATCGATTCCATATTCCTCAACTTGAACCAACTAGCTGAGAAACTTCACAAAGAAGACTTTAATCACTCTGCATCAGCATATGCATATCAAGCTCTAGTGACACAACTTACGCACTTCTTCAAATTCAACATTCTTAAGTCTGACAATTCAGGGATATGTCAATCATTTCTTCAGTCCACACAAATGGAAATTAAAGAGTTCCGTGGTACATTGTTGAAATTAATGACATCGGTCTCGTCTTCGATTTATGAAAGATCTCGACTTCAGCAAGAGTATGATAATGAAGTGCAAGAATCTACGATGCAGATGCAAGAGGAGAATGATCATACGGTTGACAACTTGGAGCCTAAAGATTGCGAGAGCAAGGATTCGGGAGGAAAGCATGATACAAGCAGCATGTCAGGGATTGATGACACCATACCCGTATCTGACAAAGAGTCTACAAATACGGTACAAAGTAATGTGGTATATGATGTCTATGTCGATGAACTACCGCATGTTGCGCATTCCAAACCTAATTATGACAAACATGGGATGGAAAAGGGTGATAGTTTTACCACTTCAGATTCATCCGATGTGGGTCAAAATAGGGGAGAAATTGTTCAGAATGTTATAGTTCATCATGATAAATGCTTTATGACGGCTTCACTAACCGATTCTGATTCCAAGATTAAAGAGCTTGAAACAATTTTAGCTCAGCAATCTAAAGCTCTTGAGGATGCCAAAATTGAATTTTCGAAGAAAACGGATAAATTTGAAAAGTATTTTGAAAAACTTGAAAATTCAAACGTTGTTCTTGAAAGAAAATTAAATCAAAAAATTCAAGATTCTAAAGCTGAGAAAGATAAATTTGTGAGACAAATTAAGTCGCTTCAATCTAAATTGGCATCCCAAGATGAATTGCTCAAAGAGAATGAGACTTTAAAGGCTCAAGTACAAGAAAAGGTCTTTGCTATAGCTGCGTTGAAAAACGAATTGAGAAAAACTAAAGGATCTAGCGTGGATACTAAGCTTGAAAAACCATCAATCTTGTGGAAACCGCCTCAAATTCAGTCTGTTAGACAACCGACTGCATTTAGATCTGAGCGACCAAAATCCTCGAGACCGCGGTTTGCCTCCCAAGTTGATATGGTTCATCTTTCTAGACCAATCACTCCACTATCTAGGCCCATTGTGACTAAAACAGCTTCTGCAAGACCTAATCACATGATTGCCTCTAGTCTCCCTAGACATAGTCCAAAGAACACGTCTCAAACTCGTTCAAATGACGTTCGCCATAATTTTGGTCTAAGGGAAGATAAGCTAAAGACACAAGTAATAGATAGAAATTTCAAACCTAGTTAGATGCCTTCTAGTTTACCCAACACTGCTAACCGTAGCATGTCACTTCCTAGGAGCATCAATCAATCATCTAGGAATTCTAGATCTTACTCGCACATTAAATATGCTACTTGTAAAACATGTAGGAAATGTGTCTTTAAAGCCAATCATGATTCTTGTGTCAAGAAATTGCTTAATGAGGTGAACTCCCGTGCTAGACTTAAATCCTAGTGGGTAGCTAAAATAAAACCCATGGGTAAAATGTGGCGCCCCACTGGTAGAACTTTCACTCTTGTAGGAAACGAGTGCCCTTTAACTAGGATAGTCTCTGATTCTACTAAGACTACTAGGGAGGAAATTGAAAATGATGATACATCACTTAAGCATGAACTTAAGGTTTTCTATAAAAGGAAACATTTGCCATCTAAGATAAGTGAATCATCTACTCAGGTCGCCTCTGGCACAAGAAAAGACAACTGTGAACCCCCACTTGCTTCTAAGATAGATATCGCTAACCCATATCAAAGCATGCAAATTCCAAATGAGAATGCAGGTACCAAAGAGGATGTTCCAAAAGAACGAAGTGGTCCAATCATTGTATACCATTCAATTAAGGACACTCTCAGAGTTTGGTTGCTGAAGAAGCTGATATCTAAGAAACAAGTGTCTCAGGGGATTTGCAGTTAAGCTTACAGTGTAAAAGGACTTATAGTCACATTACAGACTATAACTCGTTCTTCAAATAAAGAAAAGTTTATCGCCGATGATAAACTTATCCTTACAACGAGAAATTAATTTTTTCTCGGGCATGAGCTAATAATAAAAACATTCGAAGTTTTTAAGCTCATGCATAATGACGTACAGTTAAATGTCAGACTGTAACTCGAACTTCAAATAAAGGAAAGATTATCTTTTATGATAACTTATCCTCATAGCGAGAAATTAACCTTTCTCGGTCATGAGCTTGTATTAAAACATTCGAAGTTTTAAGCTCAGAAAGGAAAGTGTATCTTTTAAATAAGAGAACTTTTTCTCATAACGAGAAATTAACCTCTCTCGGTCATGAGCTTTCCGTTAAAACAGTCAAAGTTTTCAAGCTCATGAAAACGACTTCTAAGTACATGTCAACTTAGGACTCGTTCTTCAGCTAAAAGGAAAGTTTATCGCCGATGGTAACTTATCCTTAACAACGGGAAGTTTACAACTTCTCGGACTTGAGCTCGTTTTGTAAGATATTCAACATCTTAAGCTCAAGAAATTGGTTTTCAAAACTATGAACACAATTTTTCGAGAATTTCTCAAAATGTTTTTCTAAATCTTTCAAAATTGCGTGTTCAACAATGTTTTGATAAAAAGAGCATGTCTTCTGGAATCGATAATATTTATGATACTAGAAATGTCATTCAATAATGACACGGGGTTGTAAATAAAGTTCGAGCATAAGTTCAAATGATTTAAAACATGCTCAAAATGGTTTGCTATTATTTCAGATAGTAACCCGCTTTTCATACTCAAGTCAAACATTTCACCGAAAAGCTTTGACTCAACAACGGGAATTAATTTTCTCGGGCATGGTTTATTTTATAACCATGTAAGGGATTGTGTTTACGTAATAACACAATCAAACACGAATATATGTACGTGTCAGTGCATTTATTTGTTAAAACAAGAGAAATCTTGTTTTTATGAAGTTATCATCTCCACCAACCGTAGAAATTTAGAATTGATATCTACATACTCGACGAGGCGACTACTCAAACGGTGACTACAGCTCTTTCAATAGAACACGGGTCAACAATTGAGGGGGAGAAATTGTCCAGCATTCAGAATCCTTGATGCCGAGAATGCCAAGTTCACATATTGGTGTCAAGACAAAGATATCAATCATACACATGGAGTCAAGAGATAACTTCAGACCTGACGAGGCGACCAACATTCGTGAACAAGAACCATGTTCTTCTATTATATGTTGTTCTCCATCATTCAGGTCCAACCTCGTAAATCGCTAATCTTGTGAATACATTATCATATATGATCTTTGCACGTGATAAATACCTTAAACTTGTGTTTAAAAGGTATTTAATTTACGTTTCAAGTACACCCTCATTAATTTGAGGGGGAGCTTGTATAATTCATGAAGATAATTGGATTTGCATCTTTCTTCCCAAATTTTCTTAAAATAATATTAAATCAATTGATATTAAAAACATCGATTGGGTTAATATTTTTAATATGGGGGAGAAAATGTGATTTAATATGGGAAATGATTAATCACAAATGGTTTGACTTAACGTGATAGCTCATCCCGACATACGCGAAATGTTTTCGAATATCTTGGCATATGTTAAGGGGGAGTAAAATGGGTTTGCACTTCAAAATGGATTTCATGGTGATATACACTTACCTAAAACATCTTTATTTCACGACGATGAAGATTGTGGTGACATAAGGATGGTAGGATAGGTTAAGTCCAATGATTCTTCTAGAACTGGAGGAATCTTCCCAAGGACATTCCATAGCTAGAAATAGTAGTCCTTAGGAAAGACGGAGAAAGATTGTGAACGTAGCTGAATGCCGACCAAGTACTTAAATTAGCACTGGAACAATCACAACAAGGTGCTAGTTATGACGTATTGGTAAGCATTGAAGGGGTTGAAGAATGAAAAAGAATTGTAAAGATAAAGGGTGTAAAGAAAGAAGCCCTCCTTATAACTTTAGGCAGAAACCGGGTCAACACATATGCTATTGAGATCATTTTTTATGATTCTTGATATTAAAGATAGACATCATGGACCCAGTGAGGCAATGCACAACCCATCCCAGCTAACTCAGATATCTCTTAAAAGATATTTGTTTTAATCACACGGAGACAACGCATTATCTATTGATTTATTCACTCCGAATAAATTGGTATTGAAAAGGTGGCACTCCTCTCCAGCCTCCGATCACTAAAATTTAAAGTGCACGATCGAGTCTAGAGCCATTTGAGATAATCAAATATCTCATTAGGACACACTTTCATATTTCCTTGCTTCTTCACACACTGGGAAAAGTAAGAAA
The DNA here is from genome assembly GCA_025667525.1 of Glebionis coronaria. Classification (NCBI taxonomy): domain Eukaryota; kingdom Viridiplantae; phylum Streptophyta; class Magnoliopsida; order Asterales; family Asteraceae; genus Glebionis; species Glebionis coronaria. Next base: position 199,176 of record JANFOE010000825.1, on the reverse strand, counting down.
GATTTTAAGAGTCCTACGCAAAATCCTCATGATCTTGCCGGAACATCCGAGTAATACGCAAGTATCTACAATGAAGATGGAAATCCTTCTTGAGCGAACATTAAAAAGCTCATGGTAGGTGACTTGTGCGATTCTTTATGAATCAAACTTGTGATAACTGGAAAGCAACAGTGGTTTAATTCTTAAATAAATTTAAACACGTTCCAGGCCTCTACGCAATATCTTAGTGATCTTGCTAGAACACTCAGAGTGATACCTTAGTGTTCACGGTGATGAGTGGAAATCCTTCTAGTGTTAACCTCAAACAGCACTTGGTGGGTAACTTGCAAGATTCTATACGAATCAAGCTCGTGACAACTGGAAAGCAACGATGGTGCGGTTCTTAATTAAATTTCACTTGTTCCAGAAACATGAATTGACAGCTTCAAATCATGCGGATAATATTATCCAAATGATTCACTCTTTACGTTCTCAGTCAGCTTTGGACGGTCGAGTAAAGATAACGGGTTTACCCGCGAAATCTTGTCAAGGAGGTTCTTTATTGAAACTACCTGCCACAAGTACAATATTTAATATCGTCCAACGGTCTTCACCGACCGGAGGTAAAATGCTACCGAATTAGAATGAAATGTTCAAGGCCATTTCATCCGTGTATATGGTTTGTTGCTAACTGTCTTATGCAGCGTAACAAGAAGGTGGCATTGCGGTGTACAATCCAGAAGAAGTCGTCACCACATGCTTATACTGCATACACTCAGTACTTCAACGAATTCAAGAAAGCCTGAAGGTCAAGTCTTCCGCTGTATCAAACTCTGAATCTTTCAAGAATTATAAAGGTATAAGTATGTGAAACATGAAATCACGAAGAGGCGAATATCACAAGTGATGAATGCACAAGGTCAAGGCAAGGAAACATGCTCAAGGCTAAAGTCAAAGATCACATCAAGCATATTAACAAGAACAAGATCGAAGACTCAAGCATAGTATGCTAGATTTAAGATTTTGTAAAATGGTGTGACCTCCCTTTGGGGGAGATTGTTGGAAATACGTTTTTCCAAGGAAAGTCTCGGTCACATCATTATTAGCATAGATCACGAGCAATAGACTATTTAGGACATTGTAACTTGGAGTGACCTCCCTTTGGGGGAGTTTGTTAGAAATACATATTTACGTATTTAGAAAGGATCGGTCACTCCAATGATATTGGGCTCGTTATCCAATATAGCCCATATAGCCCACATGTAGGCTGGGCTATATATACCCCCTCCTAGCATGTTAGGAGGGGTTGGTGATTCACTTTTCACACACTTAATCTAATCTTTCATTTTTCTCTCCAACCTCTCTCTAGTCTCTCTCTCTAATAATCATCTCCATAGTTAGATAATCCAAGGATTACGATAAACTAACAACTTTGCAAAAACTAGGGACTTTATAGAACTTTTGGCAATGTTTTGATAGGTTTAAAATTTATCAACGTTGTTAGTGGTGGATGTTTGATTGTCTTATGGCGGAGCAAGAGATTTAAGTTGTGGGGGGCAAAAAGAAATTTTTCCTTAACAACAACTCGGGTCCGGTTTTTTTCAACAATTAGAAACACCTAGTCTTTTAAGTATCAATGTAAATATGACTTGTTCGTGCACAATTTTCACAGGTACACAAATTTTGTACTAAAATTTTAAAATATAACATAGCATCCAAATATTGTCCACATGCTCCTTATAAGTTTTCAAAAACATGTATTGTACATATAAAACATTAGATATGTATAATACAGAACCTGTTAAAATTTAACATAGCCTGTTTTAACATTAGAGCCACACAGAAAAACATCCACATAACTTAATCTTAATTGGATATGTATAATACAGAACCTGCTATTTGAGTTTTGATCAGAGAAATGCCTAAATTTTATCTCAAATGATACTTGACTTTCAAATTGAACATGTAATACTCACATCAAGTTTTACATTTACTTCCGCATGAACAATTGAAGGAAAACACCTGTTTGCACTACTACATAAACAGCTTTAACCCACGAAATTTTTCCCACGGTATTCCCACGGATTTCCCACAGAAATGACAAAAAAATATTCCGTGGGAAATTTCCCACGGATTTCCAACAGAAGCATTGACCAAGCTTTCCATGGGAAAGTCGTGACAAATTACCCACGGACTTCCCACAAATTGCAAATTACCCACGGAGTACAAAATTATTTTTTTATTTTACCCATCCGTGGGAAGCTGTGGCAAATTACCCACGGTGTACACATTATTATTATTATTTATCTATCCGTGGGAAATCCGTGGGTAAATTACCCACGGATTTCCCACGAACAACGTATTATTTTATTATTTATTCATCCGTGGGAAAAGCGTGGGTAATTTACCCACGGATTTCCCACGAACAACATATTATCTTATTATTTATCCATCCGTGGGTAATTGACCCACGGATTTCCCATGGAACACATAGTATTTTATTAATTATACATCCGTGGGAAATCCGTGGGTAATTTACCCACGGATTTCCCACGTAAAACACATCATTTTATTATTTATATATCCGTGGGAAATGTGTGGGTAAATTACCCACGGATTTCCAATAGATTACAGATTTCCCACGGATTTCCCACATATTACCCACATATTTCTCACGGACTACCAATATTTTGTGATTTATACATCCGTGAGAAAGTTGATAAAAGTTTATTCAATAAAACATACAAATTACATTATACAGTCAATAAAAAGTTAAACAATAAAACATACGAATAATATTACAAAGTCGAAAAAACATACGAATTACATTAAAAAGATGATAAAACATACGAATTACATTACAAAGTCGATAAAACATACGAATTACATTACGAAGTCGATAAAACATACGAATTACATTACGAAGTAGATAAAACATACGAATTACATTACGAAGTCGAGATGCTAAATTGACTAAATGACAAACTACTGCAAACTAATGTTCCCCACGCTATTGTATAGCTCAAGTCGTAGTGCATTTGAATTCATTGTGTGGTGCTCGGGATGCATTTGTGTTTCCATTGTTGCCTCGAGCATTTGTTTTAACATCTCATATACAACGATACCCTATCGACTACTCGTTTGAACATCTCGTATACAACGATACCCTATCGACTACTCATTTGAACATCTCGTATACAACGATACCCTATCGACTACTCCTTTGAACATCTCGTATACAATGATACCCTATCGGCTACTCCTTTGAACATCTAGTATACAACGATATCATATCGGCTACTCATTTGAGCATATCGTATGCAATGATACCCTATTGACAACTCATTTGAACATCTCGTGTACAACGATACCCTATCGACAACTTGTTTGAACATCCCGTGTACAACGATACCGTATCGACTACTCGTTTGAACATCTCGTATAAAACAATACCCTATCGGCTACTCATTTGAACATCTCGTATACAACGATACCCTAACTCATTTGAACATCTCGTATACAACGATACACTATCGGCTACTCCTTTGAACATCTCGTATACAACGATACCCTATCGACTACTCCTTTGCACATCTCGTATACAATGATACCCTATCGGGTACTCTTTTGAACATCTCGTATACAGCGATACCCTATCGGCTACTCATTTGAGCATCTCGTATACAACGATACCCTATCGACTACTCCTTTGAACATCTCGTATACAACGATACCCTATCGGCTACTCCTTTGAACATCTCGTATACAACGATACCCTATCGGCTACTCATTTGATCATCTCGTATACAACGATACCCTAACTCATTTGAACATCTCGTATACAACGATACACTATCGGCTACTCCTTTGAACATCTCGTATACAACGATACCCTAACTCATTTGAACATCTCGTATACAACGATACACTATCGGCTACTCCTTTGAACATCTCGTATACAACGATACCCTATCGACTACTCCTTTGAACATATCTTATACAACGATACCCTATCGGGTACTCTTTTGAACATCTCGTATACAACGATACCCTATCGGCTACTCATTTAAGCATCTCGTATACAGCGATACCCTATCGACTACTCCTTTGAACATCTCGTATACAACGATACCCTATCGGCTACTCCTTTGAACATCTCGTATACAACGATACCCTATCGAATCATCCGTTGAACATGTCATGTACCATGATATTATATCGACTCATCCGTTTGCATCTCATGTACAACCATACCCTGTCGACTACTCCGTTTAACATCTTGTGTTTGACGATACCCTACCGACTACCCCGTTTAACATCTCGTGTACAAAGATACACTCTCGACTATTGAACATCATGTTGAACATCTCGTTTTTGACAACCGTTATGTCTATTGATGTCTTTTATGTAGGTATGCAGATGTGTATATGAGTGAACGTGTAATCATATCGAAAAAAATAATGAAATAAACCATTTTTCTAAACAAACTATTTGTATATGTGTGTATATTTAAGGGCGTATGTTTCGCATGTTCATTTATGACATTCATTTTGTGTATTGATTTTTTTATGTAGGTATGCAGAGGCGTATATGCGTGAACATGTGATTATATCGAAAAAATTAATGGAAAACGAACATGTCCGTGGGAAAGCTGTGGTTACTTTCCCACAGATTACCCACGGATGTATAAATCCGTGGGAAAACAATGGGTAGTTTCCCACAGATTACCCACGGATGTATAAATCCGTAGGAAAATCGTGGGAAATTTTCCCACACGTTTCCCACAAACTTCCCACAAGAATATATACTACACATTTAAAAGTAAAATAAAATGTTCAAGTATAAATTTTTTTCAACACGTGCTCTATTTTTTCATATCCCCGCTTATATTTTCCCAAATATTTTGAACCAAACTTTTCTAAAACACTGAGATCTAAAATCTCTTTCACTCACACGGATCTGAAATTATCTCTTTCACTCACATATACTCTTTTACACATACTCAATCTATTATTTTCTAGTCATCAAACACTTTGCCATCACCACACATTCAATTTACTAAACCTCCATTACAATCAATCTTTGCTAGTCTTCAGTTGGATCCTCACCCACCATGGACGATGGAGTTTCACCATCATGACTTCCGAAATCAGGTCACATATATGTTATATCTTTAATTAATTATTAATTTGAGGTGGTTACGCTTCAATTTCTTGTTTGGGTGATTTCAGGAATTAGGGTTCATAAAACCCCCAATTTATATGAGCTTGGAAAATGATTTTTTGCTGAAATTGAAGTCAATTACAAGGTAGTTTATTTTATTATATTCTTATTAAATGGTAACCTTGAATGTTATATGATTGCTGTTATATATTTCATGCTTATTCAATCCCTAATTTTAACGTATTATGATTTTTCAGTATTTTGAGTAATTTTTTTATCCTTATTTTTGTGTGATTCGTGTAAATTAGCCCTGAAATTGGATAGAATAAGTTAAAAATTGTTTCCGGGTTACCTTTAATTCACTTATTATATTGTTTACCACAGGTATTCGATTTGAAGGTCATATGAAAGATGTTCGATGAATTGTCTAAAAGAAAGGTAATCCTTTTTGTCTTATTGTAGATGGTATATTTGACTATAAGTCATTTTATCTTTCCCACCACAGACTGCTCGTGATTAGCCATAGCCCATTCGATTTCAGCCTTGCTTATATATGAATCAGGTACTTTAATGTGTTATATGTTAAATTTAATCATCAATTTAAGGTTTCTAGTCGTTAATTTCTTAGAAAATTGATACAACTAAATCAATTTTATTGAGTGCTAGAGATTTAATATAAGTGTCATTTGGGCACATGATTAATAATATTTGTGCACTCATAAGAAGTTCGGCTCGCTCAGGGTAGCAACAAACTCAGGACCGGCCTTGCGTTTATATCAGCTTCCAAGAGTATTCCTCTGTGCCCGAGTATTTTTCAAACACTAGATGTGACTATTTTTTGAAAGTAATTCGTTACTATCTACTAAAGTTTTTATTTGTGTTTCAGAGCTTAATTTGTTATATAATGACACCACAATATAAAGTGGATTTGAGTTAACATCATGAATTCAGATGTCTATGAAAATCATTTCTTGCAACTTAATTACCAATTTTATTATATTATGCCATGTTATAGCTCTTTGGAACTTTGTTCCAGGACATATTATTTAGTAAATACATTTAATACCATGTCTCACTTTTGATTATGATTGCAGAATGTTAAACTACTAAGTTTTCTAGTCATTATAAATGGATTACTCTTCATTGCTTCTAACATTCATCTTCTTCTTAGGTGACAGATAAGGCTTTGCTCAAGGAATTCTTGCGTGGTTCTATGCGTAATGAGGATGGCAGAGTTAAGGATGATGGATGTGTATACATGGTACTCGAATATGGTGAAATTGATTTAGCTCACATGCTGTCCTAGAAGTGGAGGGAACTGGATGATTCCAGGTCTACCATAGACGAGAACTGGCTTCATTTTTACTGGCAGGTATCTATCAATACCCTGAATGCTTCACTTGTATAATGCAACTCCCTCTTCTTTTACTTTTTTGAGTCTCTAAAACATTTTCGTTTGATAGGGTTCACTTCTGCTTCTGACTATGCAAAATTAAATACAGTTAAACTTACATCGATATGGCATCTTCATGCTTTGACCACATTGAATCTCTATCACCTAAATTTAGATAACTGCCATTCTGTTCTCGCCCTGAGCCCGAACTTGAAGAATCTTAACTTAAATTGTTGTCAGGTGATTGAGTCGGATGGTTTACTAATTCGTAGCTTCTGATTCTCACTGTTGAACATGTGACATGGCATGTGAAGTTTGTACTCCACACCCCAACTGAAGAGTCATAGTATTACTAAATTGCCAAAAGAGCTTATGATTTCTGTACCTGACCTTACACACTTACTCCTTAAAGGTCCTTATTTGCCTATTCATCAGCTCCAGTTGTCTACAGATGGTTCCCCTTATTTGGAAACAGATGTTCTTAAAATCTTTGTTCTGATTGAGCTTATCCACAATGTCAAAATTCTTGCACTCAGCTTGGAAATTGTCGAGGTATATGATTGTTAGTTTTTAGTGTCTATACCTTTTATCTTAAAATATCTTAACATCGAAAATGACCTCTTAATTCCAGGTTTACATTCGTAAGAAAAATTTGATGGCAATTTTCAATGAATTGATCATGTAATAATCTCTTTTAATATAATTGTGAATTATTTGCAAGCAGACTAAAAATTTAAAAAATATTAAAAACATAAATTTTTATATTCAGTAAAAATCTGGTGCTAAACTTAAAATGATTTTATACTCCGAGAATCCATTGTTCATAGCTCACCTATTAGTGCCAAGTACTTATGAGTATCACATTTGCTTGTCCACTCTCCTGTTATAACTTTTCATTTTATGGTTTTCTTTGCAGTTTCTTTCATCGTCAGAGGAAATAATCTCACATAAAACGTCCCCATTTTCCAACCTAAGAAGTTTAAAGATTTATCCAACACTAGTAAAGGAGCGAGTACAAGAGGAAATAAATATTTTTACTGAAGTTACAAACTATTTACTTGGTAGTTCTCCTGATGCAACCTTCACAATGGTTTCACGTGAGGTATTTAAACAACTACACTATATATATCATCCGACATGTTTTGTACTTTTCGCAATAAGTTATAAACTGCAAGCAATCGGCATAGATATGCAGACTCTCTTGTTACATGACTTGGCTAATCTTGTATCATTTTGACTTATTTCCATAAACTTTTAGACCATAATGGATGAGCGTTAAAATTGGGAGTTTTTGACATCAGTGAGAGTTTATATAGATTTTATGATATCATGTCAATAATGCAAGAGGCTAGAAGTATGCAAATTACCGAAGTGGCAAAAGATATGGCCGAATTGGGAAGAGATCTAGATTAAGTGAAAGATAATATCAAGACTAACAGGGCTTGTATGGAGCAACAGATGACACATGTCGAGAATCAGCGGCAGGTTGCGGGAAGGATGACTGATGTTATGAGCAAAGGGGATATTTCGATGTGAAGATTGAGCAAGGGAGAGCAGATACTGGTCACATTATTAATAAAGTGGAGAAAATTAAAGAACTACTCCCAAAGGTGCGATCAAGTCGTAGGTAGTTTGATTTGGCATTAAGCTTTAGTTTTTTTTAGGATTTAGAACTATTGTGTTTAACTATATCGATAACACTTTAGGATTACGGATTTATGTCGAACGGATGATATATTTATGGATCCGGGGTATTGTATTTGTAACTTTTGGTAATTTATTAATGGTTTTTATTGTGTCAAATACCATTTTTCATATTTTTATAGATTATGGAATCCGGAAAATGTAATGTGGGAAATCCGTGGAAATATATTTGTGTGAAATCTGTGGGAAATAATTGTGGGAAATCCGTGGGAAACATACGGAACATGGTTAATAAAATTTGTAGAAAATCTGTGGGAATATGTTCGTGGGAAATCCGTGGGAATATGTCCGTGGTAAATCTGTGGGAAAGAGTTGTGGGAAATCTGTGGGAAACATATGGGAAAATGGGTGTTAAAACTTGTGGAAAATCCGTGGGAAAATGTCTGTGGGTAATATGTGGGAAAAAAGTTCGTGGGATATCCGTGGGAAAAAAACCACTTATTGAATGTTAAAAATGGGTGATAAAAACCGTGGGAAATCTGTGGGAAAATGGTTAACGCTCTGTGAGAAATTCCGTGGGAAATTTTACCCACGATGTTTTTACAAACAGAATGATTCCGCGGATCTTGGCTGTTTTTCTAGTAGTGTTGATCACATCTGTCCTTCCAATATAATCTAAAAACAATAGCGCGATGTATTTAACTATTTCTATGAATGCATGAATGTAAAATTGAAATGATGGAATGATAAGGTAAAACCTGTCAATATCTCTCATGTTTATCACGTTTCTTGTACAGCTGGTCGTATGCATAAATTCGAAGAAATATTAGAGGAAAAACACTGTCGCATATATGTTCAAGTGACGTTGTTTTTTCGAGTCTGATATGAGCCTTGTGTGTTACATTTGCCGTACGTCTACTTGCGTCCTCACAAATGTATTTGGCTATTTGTGTATGTGATGGCATGTATTAACCTTGATCAAGGAGTCAAAATAAGCTTTATATAACGCTACTGATAGCGGATGCATACTTGTAGATAAAAATTTATAAAGTTATAAACTTTAGGGTTCTGCCTCACATGAGAGTAATATTCGGCGCGTAACCCGAGATGTATAAATATTCACGTGGACGTAAGTACCATGCTTATATGAAACATCTAGCAAACATAAAACGCTATCAAACTGAGATGCTTAATAGCTAGAGGCTAAAGATCGCAATTTCTAAGCAGTTAAGTTAATACATGGTTAATATCGAACATGTCAAACCAATAATATATTTTTTTATTAAAAATGTTAAATTCTTGGACCTAATCAGATACCATATTCAAACTAGAGGGACTTATTCTGTTTACTTTTGAATCTTTCAGGTTACTTTGGATAAGCCATGTGGAATGCTGATGAGGTGGAGGACCAAATGTGGCTATATTGGATTCTTCAGGCACTACTTAGCAAACACCCAAGCGTACTAGAGACGCAACGTCTCTTTGTGGCTTTTGGAGTTATATTGAGACGCTCCCATTCTTGTTTTGTCATCTGGGTTTTCATGTGTGTGTGTTTTCATCAAAATACTCTCTCTCAAAATATGTAACCCAGATCATGTTTATTTATTTTTTGTTCTTGTTCTTGTAAGACTATTATCATTTAGATAATAGAGTCACACCAGTGTAGCTGTGGTGATTGTTTAATCTTTTGATTCGAACTTGTTTTTATTAATTGAAGTGTTTGATTCAGTGTTTAAATCTTCTTCTTTGCCCTTATCTATTATTTCTTCATGGTATCAGAGCCATGGTTCTCTGAAATCGTTGGAAATATTTTAGGGTTTCAAAATATTTTTGGGGGTTTTTAAAATTGAAACATTTTTTGGATAGATCTGCTATTGAGATAGTCAGATTTAAAAAGATTTTGCTCTCATTGTTTTTTATTCATCCTAAAATCGATTTTTTAATTTTAGGGTTTCAAAATATTTGGGGGTTTTTTATATTATACATGTTTTAACTTTGTTCTTGGTGTAGGGATGTTATATATTAGATCTATTTCATAGATCTGTCGGTGGTTGCACTTTTCCCTAATTTTTCTTAAATTAGAGTTTGGTGAGGAGGTTCTGTTTTCTCTAGACTAAGTGATTCTAGAAGAAACAGATCGATTGTGCTTTTGGTTTATGCATTGTAACAACTCTGCTCTCTCTTCTTATTTGATTATTTGGTTACTTGCTTATTTATTCGTTCATACTTGTTTTTTGGGTGCTATCTGTGTTTATACTCTCTCATATTTTAATACTCTTTTTTTTTCCTGATCTTGCTTTTGATTGTTGGGGTTTTTTGGTTATTTGGATCCTTAATCACTGTCTTGCCCTTGACCTGCCACCCTTGAGTGGTTTGGAAGCCTGGGAACTTTGTTGACTTTGATTAAGTTCATTTTTTGGGAGTTTAGTTTCTGTGATTCTTCACTATAATTAGTGTTCATGGTGACACAGACACTGAACAACAAGATGACCAGATTGGGGAAGAATCTGTTGTCACCTTGATAAGTAAGCTTGATATTAGTGACCCTTTGCATCTTCACCCAAATGACTCTGCCACATTGACTGTGATTTCTATTAAACTTAAAGGAACTGAGAATTATCAAATCTGGTCTAATGCTATGCTTTTGGCATTGGAAGGAAAAAATAAAACTGGTTTCATAAATGGATCTTGTAAAAGATCCCTAACTAATGATGTGTTAGGAAGACAATGGGACAGAGTCAATGCTGTTGTGTTAGGATGGATTCTTAATTCTATTTCTGATGAATTGTTTCTTGGTCAAATTTTTTCTAAGAAAGCTGAGCATGTTTGGAATGATTTGAAAGAAACCTATCATAAGGTTGATGGGTCTGTGATATTTAACTTGCATCATAAGATAAACACTTTGAAACAAAATGGCTCAAATTTGTCTGATTATTATCATACTTTGAATGCTTTGTGGAAACAATATGATGCTATGGTTGAGCTTCCTAATTGTGTGTGTTCTGCTACTAGTGAATTTAAGAACCATAATAGTCTGTTGAAATTAATGCAATTCTTAATGGCTCTTGATGACTCTTACATGACTATTAGAAGTTCTATTCTTTCTAGGGAGTCTTTACCTGATGTCAAAGGGGCTTATGTTATTATCTCTAGTGAGGAGTCTCACAGAGTTGCCTCTGGCAATGTGCCTAGTTCCTCCCAAAGGAATCAGACATCTGCTTTCTTTGATAATGGGCCCACCAGAAATGTGGTTCAAAGAAATCAGAGTAATAACTCTGGTGGCTTTAGACCTAACTTCAATGCTAACCCCAACTACAATAGTAACCCTAGACCTAATGTGCCCAATGGGAATACCTATAGGGCCAATGGGAACACCTACAGACCTAATGTGAATTCTGAAGTGATTTGTGAAAATTGTGGGTACAATGGGCATACTATTGATAGATGTTTTAGACTCATTGGGTACCCTGCTGATTTTGGAAAAAAGAGACCTGGCCAAAACTCTAAAGGAAAAAATGTTTCTAACAATTCTGTGGGGACTAATCCCAATTCTGTCTTTTCTGATGAACAACTTTCTGCTTTACTTTCTCTTATCAAAGAGAACAATGGAAGTGAGAAGGGTGTGCAGGCCAATATGGCAGGTACTTACCTTAATTCCAGTAAAGCCTTCAATGATAACTTTAGTAACTTTTTTTGTTCTAATATTCATTATAAAGTTACTCAACATGGGAAAGTGGTTGACTCTGGGGGTAACCAACATATGACTAATGATGAAAAAGAACTAGACAATGTTTTTGATATTTCTCACTTAAAAATTAAAGTCAGTCATCCTAATGGGACTGAAGCTTTCATATCTAAGATTGGAAATCTGAGACTGGGAAATGGTCTTGTCTTGTTTGATGTGTTGGTTATTCCTGAGTATTGTGTTACTTTGATATCTGTGCATAAATTAGCCAAGGATAACAAGATATTTGTGGTTTTTGATGAAAATAAATGCCTTTTTTTGAATCAGGATTTGAATCTGAAAAACATTCTAGGGATTGGTAATCAATGTGGTGGTTTATACTACTTAGATACTAAAGGTACTAAGTGTAATGTGATGTTGCGGTTTTTAGTCGTTTTACTTACCTTTAGGAAAAAGTAAGCAAACGCGAAGTCGTGGTAAGTATTAATCAATACGTTTTAGGAAAAACGTAAAGACGACAATCGAGTTCGTTCTCGAGGAGGTGTAGTTGTTTAGCCAAGAAATATAGACGTTATTTAATCGAGTGATTACGTTTTTGGGAAGAAAGAAAGAAAGGAAAATGGAGACGAATTACGCTCAAAACGGACGAAAACACGCGAACATACGAACGTAAAAACGCGACCCAACGAAAAATTTCACCTAAAAAAATAATTAAAAATCACTAAAATGTTATAAAAATCGTAACTAAGGAAAATACGCAAACCAAAAAATTTGAAAACTTTTAAATTATTTTATATTAATTTTTAAAATTAAATAAAAATCCTAAAAAATAAAATAACTAAGAAAAAGAGAAAATTAAAATTATTTGAAAACTTAACTAAAAATAAACTTTATAAACTTGAAAAGGATAATACAAATTATTTATAAAAAAAACAAATGGGCTAAAAAAACAAATTTACGAATTTGAACGAAAATAGTACGAAAACAAAAAAAACGCGATATTAAAGCAAAATATCAAATTTTAAACTTTACAAAAACCAATTTATTTTTTTCTACGTCCTATATCACAAAAGAAAATTTTAAAAAAGGAATGACGTTTTTTTTTTTTTTTTTTTACTTTTCAATATTTTTTTATGAATTAAATAAATTAAACTAATTAAATGCTTTAGAAAATATTAAATGATTTTTAAAAAAAAATACAAAAAAAATACTGAAGGTAGATAAAGATGAAAAGACTTAATGAAAAATATAAGCTGCAAGAATAAGCTACTTATAAGCTGTGAATAAACTACAACAAGTATATAAAAAAAAACTAGAAAAAAAGAAAAGCAAAAAGCATATAAAAGAAAAATAAAAGAAGTTAAGAAACAAAAGAGACCATAGAGCAGATGGTCATGGAGTGATGCTGCGTTTGGTTTGTGACCTGAGGTCAGGGGTTCGAATCCCCTTAACAACTTTTTGTTCTTTATTTTTCTTATCAGCTTATAAGCTGGGTACATTAAATAAAACAATGTATAAAATAAAGATGAAAATAAGTATAACCAAAATTGTCAACAGATCAGATGGTAATGTTGCGCATGTTGATGCGTCTGGTGGCAGCAGAGGGGTCGTGGGTTCTATCCCCACATGTGACACTTTTTTTGTTTTTTATCAGCTTATTAACCGAAATAGTACAAAGTATTAAAGAAGAATGAAAGTAAGTAAAAAGAAAACGTGTAGCACAGATGGTTCAAGAGTTGTTTGCTGCGTCCAGAGTTTTTGCAGGGGTCATGGGTTCGAGACCCTGCTGCCACTTCTTTTTGCAATGTTTAATTTTTTTTTATTAGCTTTTTGGAATAATATCAATTATCACACATAAGCAGTTGACTTATGTGTGATATATGAGCAATATAAACGCAAGAGTGAACACAGAAATCACAAACTCAGGTCAAACTAAAAAGAAACAAGAGAAGCTAATATATGCAGCAGGTATGTAGTACAAATGCACAGCCAAAGACTAATGAAGCACTTTTGGTCTTATTTCTAAGCCACATAATGAACACCTAACCTTAAAATTCCTTAGAACATAAAAACTCCACCAACTAAACTACTTGATAACTAAATTTCATATCCTAAGAACTCCAAACAAATTAGTTCTACCTACTGGTGTACTATGCCTAAGATATAAGCAACTAATGAACAAAAGTGAACATAAATTTGAAGCCTAGTGATCAGTAGCCTAAAGTACCAACTAGAACCTTGAAGGTATCAAACAACAAAGGAAAAACAAGCTTAAACATCAACTGAAAATAGCAAAAACAAATATGCAAGGTGCAGATACAAATTACCTCAATATACGCCGAACTTATGAACTAAAAGTAGGCAGATTTGAGCAAAACTGTAACGCACTTAAAAGCAATACTTCAAGGTCCTAAGTAACACTAATACAATTGAAATCAAACAGCAATCAAGCAACGACAACACTAGTAACATCAAATTAGGCGAATCAAGCACCTACTGTTCTAATCAAGTACCTACTGTTCAAATCAAATCGAGGATTTTTGTGTTTTAGTAAAAAGTAAAAGCTGATTTTATCTCTACTACACCTCAAACAACTAAGGCAATCAAACTTGAAGCCTACTCTTAAGTCGTTAACAAAATATCACGCTAATCCAAACACTAGATTTCGAACAGAAAAAAAATCTAACAAAGCATTTTATAAGATTAGACAATACTCATGCAAATAAATCACAAAATTAGAAGCAAATAATCAAAATAAATAAGATCAATAGTCAAATAAGCAAAGATAAGCAGTGAATCACATAGGCACATGAATTTCTGACAGAAAAAAGATAAAAAGGTATAGAAACTTACTTTGTATTGAGTCTAAGTGTGGAGCACTCAGCCTAATCTTACTACAAAGGATAATCAACACCTTCTTGGAGCTTATCTTCAAAAATATCAGCTTATGAGCTTGGCTTAAATCTACAAACATCAACAGTTACGCATCTACTATAATCTACAAGCCTTGAGACCTGCAAATAAAAAAACACAAACAAACAAAATGGGTGAAGCACGGAGGGTCACAATAAGCTGGCTTATTGTATAATAAGCTAGTTTATTTGACCAAAATCAATAAAAACAGTATAAAAATGAGAGCTTGGAAAATATTTTGCTAGAAGAATAAAAGGTAACCAACACAAATTTTAACACCTGATCAAACTTTAATTCAAAAATTAGTTGTCAAATAACTTAAGAAAACCAGTTCAACAAAATGGGTCTTCAAATACTTTCGCAAAATTTCTTTTGAAAATTATTTGAATAAACTTAAAACATAAAAGACTTTGAAAGATAAATGGACAAAAATTTAAATAACACCTTAACTAATTGGAACTCAAATCTTATATTATCAAAAATTCACTAAATTACACTGAATATTGAAAAATATAAATTTTGGAACAAGAGGCTGCTACTACATAACTATCCTATATATACAAGTGAGAGGAGTGAAACCCTAGCCCTAAAACGTCTTCTTTTTTTCCAGAATTACCCTTGGCATATGCTGAAGAATATGCTGAATTTGAATTGCTTCTTGAAGGTTCTGAATGATTTTGTCCATTGAAAAGTTGTGGGCATCACGTTATAACATCATAGACGTTAAATGGTCTTCAATCACTGGCAAAAGTGGAATCCCGTGACTCCTCTAAGCTGTCAATTGGGGTCCATAAGCTGATGTGGATGAGAAGTATCACATGGGTTGAGATAGCCTTATGGTTAATCTTCATTTGCCTCAAGTAGTTAAGAAAGCCCTTTGATTTATATGTTAGGGTTCTTGGTGGGGAACACAAAGAACAGCAATGTTTAATCCCCTTTCTGGAAAAAAAATGTTTTTCTCCCTTAATTATGTTTGACTAGTTGACTTGGGCTGATTAAACAAAATGGGTACAAGGGACGGGCTGTTGGTGGGTTGTGGGTAGGATGTTGGATATTTAAGGGATAATGGGTTAAGTAGTTTGTTTATGTGGCAGTTTAAGTCCTCCTTCGTTATATGATCATTCATTAACTTTGCATTCTCAGTCCTTCTGCCTTCTCACAGTTAGTCCTTCCCCATTTGCACCATTAGTCCTTTAGCATTAAAAAGGATTAAATATGTAACATCTTCCAACACAAGGGCTGATTTTTGACAAGTCATAATACTTTAGGGACCCCAAAGTACTTTTGATATTCTTAGGGGTATAAAGTGTCAATCTTCAAAACTTGAGGGACCAAACTTGTACAATCTTCAAACTTCAAGGGTATTTTTGGAAATTCATTGTTCGGGTCCGGTTCTTTGTGCGGCTTCGTTTCCCGTGTTCGTTTTTGCTTCATTCTTGTGATCTTTTGTTGATTTCATGATATTCGTACCTAAAATACACAATGAACAAATACAAGCACATTTTTGGGTATTTTGATGATATTTTAAGCGTTTTAAGCCCGATTTGGACGATGAGACTATGTATAATTACAGTCTCATCACTCCCCCATACTAAACCATTGCCGTGTCCCACACAATGCTAGAATTAAGTATCATAGCACTTCCAAAATTCATTTTGTGATGACTTTTATTAATGACATAAATTTAAATAAACTACTACACGTGTTTTAGACATAATGTATTGTTTTCATCACGATTAAGTGACTTTTGGGATCATAGAACAAGAACACGTGAATGCTTCGTTAGAAATAATTTCGTCGTCCTCGATTTTCACTTGATTCCATGCTAAGCGTGTAACAAGATCATTGTTATTATAAGTTAGCAACACGTTCACATCTCATGAGTGTTAATTACGAACCTAAACTCCCTTATTCCTACTTGATATCTCTTATATTTTATTTTTGTCTTAATGATCACGAGGATACATCATTGACTTATGCGTGAATAGAGATTAAGTCTAAAAATAGAGTCTTAACGGTGTAACCAAAATCATTAAATTAATAATTCATCCTAATAGACAACGATGTCAAAAAATTAAGTCAACAAGAAGGATCGATAAACACGGTTTTATAACGGTTTTGAACATGAGACTTATTACCAAGACTTTTATACGCCCCCTAACGGAAGGGCCTTATTATCTTTGGTTTACCTCCATCTTTTATTCAACTTCGCCATGAAGCTTTTATTATGACTTCGGTCTTGCCTTGCCTTTTATTATCCGCCTCATCGGTGGTTTTATTAGCCAAAGACGTATATCCTCACGCTAAAGCGAATTTTGGATCTTTAAAGCTTCGAAGATTAAGGCTTGATTCACTTTCAATTTGGGCATAGATTTTTCGGCCTTGTGAGCTTCAAATTTTTGCTTAATTTAGGTGAGCACTTGAAATCTTATTATTAGGTGAAGCTTTCGATTATTCGGGTGCCAATACTTCAAAACCGTGACGCTGGCGATACCTTAATGTTTTCCCAATTTAATTACATGGAAGCTACCAAAACAAATTAGAAAACAACAATAGTGACTAAACCGCCAAATCAATATTTATTAACAATTTATTTATGCAAAAGCGTTGGGAGAATAAGCTAATAATTACTACACATAAGATCGTGACGATTACGAGACTTATAAATAACTCTATCATTTCTCGTCCTCATTTAAGAGACTTAGCCTAAAAAGTTAAGGAATCGAAGCTAAGTGCTCAACACGCACGGTCGAGTCAAAAATTACTCTCGTTCTCACCATCGGAAAACCTACATTCGTGTCTTAAACACTTATGAAAAACAAGAAAAAATTTAAAATTTGGCCATTTTTAGCCTTATTTGCAACAAAACGATAACAAAAAGATGAATATTGGATAGCGTGTTGACGTAAGCAAGGTGAAGTATCTACTCACCCCCCCCATACTAAAACTAAACATTGTCCTCAATGTTTCGAGTCTAGGGGTGTAAACACCCCCATACTAGAGACGAAGTCGAATGCCTAATCTAGCATGGAAAGGGTGTAACCGTTAAATTTAAAGCCGTTTATGAAGTGTGCTATAAACCTAAGGTTAGAACATCAAAGGATATATCATTTGGATATCGAGAAATTCTTCAAAGCAAACGATCGAGTGCTCACGTAAAACGAACACGAGAGGCTCCAATTGTGAAGATGATCATCTAAAAACCACAATTCACAAACAACCACTGAACAAAGGTTGGAAGGGCACAAATCCCCTCATTAGGTTAACTAAAAAGCAATAATATTTACATGGATAAGCATGGGTCTCCCCCACGAGGCACCTTGTTTTTGATAACTGAGTCAAAAGCTCGACTCGAATCCCCATAAATGTGATCATTTAGGGATAATCATGGTTCGATCATTTGGTGGGACTTACATGTAATCAAGGCCCAAAAGCAACCGTGTATAAAGGCAAAACCTCTATACCGGGATCAAAGATCGTGTCTTCGTTTTCGGATGATAAACGAAACAACACGACTTCAAGTAACATCGTCCCAAAGGGACACAAGAAAATAGCATAAGAAGAGAAGGGTGGGACATTGGTTGGGCATAAAAATCGAGTTACTCGAGGTAAACTCTCACCGTAAGTGTAGAAAGAATTTCTAGTGACTACTTCGGTAAAAGACCGAGATTTTATCTTAAACGTGATACCGGGGTCAAAAATCTCGTCCTCGGTGGAGAAGTGTGGGGGAACAAATGGGGCTTCCCCCATACTAGATCCACACAAAACGTCGTCAAAAGAAGTAGACGCGTTTGTAGCAAGTTCAATTAAACGAGGTGATGACGGAGTTAACTTTGGAAAAAATTTCAAATCAATTGTAAAATATTTTCCTTTTTCATTTTTTAACTCTTTGTTACGAAAACCCAAGTTGATTAAATTGAAAATATTTGGTGTTTCCAAAACAATTCTAGGCACACTTAAAATTTTCACATTTATCTTGAAGGCGGGAGGAGGATTTGAATTTTTAAAACGTGAATCGACTAATAAAACATCCCCTCCGGGCTAACGCAACGGTCCTCATCAAACTCAAAAATTGAAGGCGGATCATCAAGTATACGTTTGATCTCGAAAAAATCACCGTCGGGATTAAAAATGTCTTCTCTTCCTCGTGGAAGAGGTTGGGAAATCAAGTCGTCGATAATCGAGTCGTTAGCTTCAACCGTCGTGAAACTAGGAATAGAAGGCTCTTCGATTGAAGACTTTGCCTTTGTCGTTTCGACCTCGACATCGAAAAACGTATCGATGTGAGCAAGGCCATCGGCGGACTTCTCACATGATAAATCCAAAATCTCACTCGGTGTGGGATTAGGAGTAAAAGGCTCGTCTCATGACGATTTTGCCTTGACGGTTTCAACTTTGTCCTTCGAAGGGATCGAACGTGGGTTTTCAAACATTTTAGCAAAAATACTAACACGTCCCTTCGGAATTAATTTTCGTTCATCTTGTAAAAACGAGGGTTCAACGATTGCCTTTAAAACCTTTTCACACTTTACTTTTTTAAAATCATTTGATGGAATTTCTTTGTCAAAATTAAGTGTATATTGATTTAGAAAATCCTCAATAATTTCATTCTCATTAGAAAAATTAGGTTTAGAAGGTACAAGATTTAAATATCCCAAGTATCCTACGAGTTTTTCCTTTGGTTTACTTTCAAAAACATTTTTCAAAACTTCGTTGGATGACGTTTTTGTTTCCTCTACGTTTTTGCAAGACGACGAAGGTTGCACGACTCTAAAATTCGAGAGAATGGGATCAATACGAGGCGTATGAGTCTTAGGAGTCGATAAGGCTTGAACCTTTCCTTTGAGATTAGGATTGGTGACGTTCGATGAAGAACTCGACTCGTATGAAGCTACTTTTTTCTCTAAGGTCTCAATCGTTGAAAGAAGTTCATTTTGCTTATTAGTGTAAGCCTCCACAACTTTATCAACAATTTTATCCCATCTCTCGTCAACTTGGTCAGATAAACGTTCTTGTTCTTTAAAAGCGGCATCATATTCGTTTTCCAACTCGGTTCTCATGGAGGCCATTTCCTTTAAGTAAAATTCCTTTTGAGTTTCCAATTGTTTTTCGTGATGTTCCTTAAGGTTCCTAACTTGTTCTTGAATCATCATTAAGTTTGCATTATTGCGTCTCACATAGTCACAAAAGGCGTTTTGATTCATTACACCATTTTGATTTTGATCACAATTAAAAGACGAATCATATGACGAGTAGAACGAAGACGATGGGTGATCTTGGTCGTAAGATTGAAAATTGTCACCAAGACCACGTGGAGCGGAGTTATAGATATAACCCTCCCGACCTCCAATAACCTTACAATTAAAACAATTGGCACCATCGGGCGGGCCTCCACAATATGGACACGAATAATATCCACTATCATTTGACATGATGCAACGAGAACGGTGTTACGAGAATTAAACGTTATAGAGGGTGAAAGAAGAGAATTATGAAATTAGAGGGAATGTGGAAGATTATTTTTGTGCTTTTGATTGTTTTTTAATTTTATTTTTTTTTTGGATTTTTTGAACGTATTACGTAGACACAAATCTACAAATCTCCCCTCGAATCGACTTTCTCGATTAAAGGAGCCTCAAAGAATGAAAACGATCACGTGGAGTGAACGTTCTCGATGACTTTAGAACGTTGGTGGAACACCAAAACGTTCAAGAGGGTTTAATCTTGAAAACACAAGCAAATATAATATACGTAGATAATACTTGGGCGGCAAACCCTCGATTAGCTCTCTTTCTCAAAACACGCACAAGCAAGCGGAGGAAACGAGGCGGCGCGAAGCACTTAAGAGCCTTTTTCCTTTAGGTCGTGAAATACAACTGCCTTATACCCACCTTATAGTTTGTGTTAATTGAAATTAAGCCTCACGAAAGTATTTATCTATTTTGCCTTTAAACTTTTGCTTTAGATTCGAATACAATGATCGAGTGATGAAATCCCGAATCAAGGTTGCGTTTTCACGCTTTTGGAGTACTTGTATATTTATTGTTCTTACGTAGATACAATATAGTAATAATATTCACAATAAAAATGAAAAACGATTTTTGTGTTAATAGAGTTCTATTTAACACTATTTATTTTGTATGGCTAATAGTATAGAAAAATAAAAAGAAGTATTTACGATAAAACGTAAACACTCAAACAAAAACGATAAATAAGTATGGCTAAACAAACCTCCCCGGCAGCGGCGCCATTTGATGTTGCGATTTTTAGTCGTTTTACTTACCTTTAGGAAAAAGTAAGCAAACGCTAAGTCGTGGTAAGTATTAATCAATACGTTTTAGGAAAAACGTAAAGACGACAATCGAGTTCGTTCTCGAGGAGGTGTAGTTGTTTAGCCAAGAAATATAGACGTTATTTAATCGAGTGATTACGTTTTTGGGAAGAAAGAAAGAAAGGAAAATGGAGACAAATTACGCTCAAAACGAACGAAAACACGCGAACGTACGAACGTAAAAACGCGACCCAACAAAAAATTTCACCTAAAAAAATAATTAAAATTCACTAAAATGTTATAAAAATCGTAACTAAGAAAAATACGCAAACCAAAAAATTTGAAAACTTTTTAATTATTTTATATTAATTTTTAAAATTAAATAAAAATCCTAAAAAATAAAATAACTAAGAAAAAGAGAAAATTAAAATTATTTGAAAACTTAACTAAAAATAAACTTTATAAACTTGAAAAGGATAATACAAATTATTTATAAAAAAAACAAATGGGCTAAAAAACAAATTTACGAATTTGAACGAAAATAGTACGAAAACAAAAAAAAACGCGATATTAAAGCAAAATATCAAATTTTAAACTTTACAAAAACCAATTTATTTTTTTCTACGTCCTATATGACAAAAGAAAATTTTAAAAAAGGAATGACGTTTTTTTTTTTTTTTTTTACTTTTCAATATTTTTTTATGAATTAAATAAATTAAACTAATTAAATGCTTTAGAAAATATTAAATGATTTTTTTAAAAAAAAAATACTAAAGGTAGATAAAGATGAAAAGACTTAATGAAAAATATAAGCTGCAAGAATAAGCTACTTATAAGCTGTGAATAAGCTACAACAAGTATATAAAAAAAACTAGAAAAAAAGAAAAGCAAAAAGCATATAAAAGAAAAATAAAAGAAGCTAAGAAACAAAAGAGACCATAGAGCAGATGGTCATGGAGTGATGTTGCGTTTGGTTTGTGACCTGAGGTCAGGGGTTCGAATCCCCTTAACAACTTTTTGTTCTTTATTTTTCTTATCAGCTTATAAGCTGAGTACACTAAATAAAACAATGTATAAAATAAAGATGAAAATAAGTATAACCAAAATTGTCAACAGATCAGATGGTAATGTTGCGCATGTTGATGCGTCTGGTGGCAGCAGAGGGGTCGTGGGTTCTATCCCCACCTGTGACACTTTTTTTGTTTTTTATCAGCTTATTAACCGAAATAGTACAAAGTATTAAAGAAGAATGAAAGTAAGTAAAAAGAAAACGTGTAGCACAGATGGTTCAAGAGTTGTTTGCTGCGTCCAGAGTTTTTGCAGGGGTCATGGGTTCGAGACCCTGCTGCCACTTCTTTTTGCAATGTTTAATTTTTTTTATTAGCTTTTTGGAATAATATCAATTATCACACATAAGCAGTTGACTTATGTGTGATATATGAGCAATATAAACGCAAGAGTGAACACAGAAATCACAAACTCAGGTCAAACTAAAAAGAAACAAGAGAAGCTAATATATGCAGCAGGTATGTAGTACAAATGCACAGCCAAAGACTAATGAAGCACTTTTGGTCTTATTTCTAAGCCACATAATGAACACCTAACCTTAAAATTCCTTAGAACATAAAAACTCCACCAACTAAACTACTTGATAACTAAATTTCATATCCTAAGAACTCCAAACAAATTAGTTCTACCTACTGGTGTACTATGCCTAAGATATAAGCAACTAATGAACAAAAGTGAACATAAATTTGAAGCCTAGTGATCAGTAGCCTAAAGTACCAACTAGAACCTTGAAGGTATCAAACAACAAAGGAAAAACAAGCTTAAACATCAACTGAAAATAGCAAAAACAAATATGCTAGATGCAGATACAAATTACTTCAATATACGCCGAACTTATGAACTAAAAGTAGGCAGATTTGAGCAAAACTGTAACGCACTTAAAAGCAATACTTCAAGGTCCTAAGTAACACTAATACAATTGAAATCAAACAGCAATCAAGCAACGACAACACTAGTAACATCAAATTAGGCGAATCAAGCACCTACTGTTCTAATCAAGTACCTACTGTTCAAATCAAATCGAGGATTTTTGTGTTTTAGTAAAAAGTAAAAGCTGATTTTATCTCTACTACACCTCAAACAACTAAGGCAATCAAACTTGAAGCCTACTCTTAAGTCGTTAACAAAATATCACGCTAATCCAAACACTAGATTTCGGACAGAAAATAAAATCTAACAAAGCATTTTATAAGATTAGACAATACTCATGCAAATAAATCACAAAATTAGAAGCAAATAATCAAAATAAATAAGATCAATAGTCAAATAAGCAGAGATAAGCAGTGAATCACATAGGCACATGAATTTCTGACAGAAAAAAGATAAAAAGGTATAGAAACTTACTTTGTATTGAGTCTAAGTGTGGAGCACTCAGC
This sequence comes from Glebionis coronaria, assembly GCA_025667525.1. NCBI lineage: Eukaryota > Viridiplantae > Streptophyta > Magnoliopsida > Asterales > Asteraceae > Glebionis > Glebionis coronaria. The sequence goes on along the minus strand of JANFOE010000825.1, from coordinate 175,684 downwards.
CTAATCTTACTACAAAGGATAATCAACACCTTCTTGGAGCTTATCTTCAAAAATATCAGCTTATGAGCTTGGCTTAAATCTACAAACATCAACAGTTACGCATCTACTATAATCTACAAGCCTTGAGACCTGCAAATAAAAAAACACAAACAAACAAAATGGGTGAAGCACGGAGGGTCACAATAAGCTGGCTTATTGTATAATAAGCTAGTTTATTTGACCAAAATCAATAAAAACAGTTTAAAAATGAGAGCTTGGAAAATATTTTGCTAGAAGAATAAAAGGTAACCAACACAAATTTTAACACCTGATCAAACTTTAATTCAAAAATTAGTTGTCAAATAACTTAAGAAAACCAGTTCAACAAAATGGGTCTTCAAATACTTTCGCAAAATTTCTTTTGAAAATTATTTGAATAAACTTAAAACATAAAAGACTTTGAAAAATAAATGGACAGAAATTTAAATAACACCTTAACTAATTGGAACTCAAATCTTATATTATCAAAAATTCACTAAATTACACTGAATATTGAAAAATATAAATTTTGGAACAAGAGGCTGCTGCTACATAACTATCCTATATATACAAGTGAGAGAGTGAAACCCTAGCCCTAAAACGTCTTCTTTTTTTCCAGAATTACCCTTGGCATATGCTGAAGAATATGCTGAATTTGAATTGCTTCTTGAAGGTTCTGAATGATTTTGTCCATTGAAAAGTTGTGGGCATCACGTTATAACATCATAGACGTTAAATGGTCTTCAATCACTGGCAAAAGTGGAATCCCGTGACTCCTCTAAGATGTCAATTGGGGTCCATAAGCTGATGTGGATGAGAAGTATCACATGGGTTGAGATAGCCTTATGGTTAATCTTCATTTGCCTCAAGTAGTTAAGAAAGCCCTTTGATTTATATGTTAGGGTTCTTGGTGGGGAACACAAAGAACAGCAATGTTTAATCCCCTTTCTGGAAAAAAAATGTTTTTCTCCCTTAATTATGTTTGACTAGTTGACCTGGGCTGATTAAACAAAATGGGTACAAGGGACGGGCTGTTGGTGGGTTGTGGGTAGGATGTTGGATATTTAAGGGATAATGGGTTAAGTAGTTTGGTTATGTGGCAGTTTAAGTCCTCCTTCGTTATATGATCATTCATTAACTTTGCATTCTCAGTCCTTCTGCCTTCTCACAGTTAGTCCTTCCCCATTTGCACCATTAGTCCTTTAGCATTAAAAAGGATTAAATATGTAACATCTTCCAACACAAGGGCTGATTTTTGACAAGTCATAATACTTTAGGGACCCCAAAGTACTTTTGAGATTCTTAGGGGTATAAAGTGTCAATCTTCAAAACTTGAGGGACCAAACTTGTACAATCTTTAAACTTCAAGGGTATTTTTGGAAATTCATTGTTCGGGTCCGGTTCTTTGTGCGGCTTCGTTTCCCGTGTTCGTTTTTGCTTCATTCTTGTGATCTTTTGTTGATTTCACGATATCCGTACCTAAAATACACAATGAACAAATACAAGCACATTTTTGGGTATTTTGATGATATTTTAAGCGTTTTAAGCCCGATTTGAACGATGAGACTATGTATAATTACAGTCTCATCATAATGCTAGTCAAACTGTCCCTATTTGTTCTTTATCTTATTATGATTGGCATTGTAGACTTAGCCATCCTGGTGACCCTGCTTTAGATATCTTAAAAGCCACTTTGAAACTTGATAAACATGTGAGTATGACTATTGTGAAGTTTGTCAAAGGGCTAAACAATCCAGAAAGCCCTTTCCTTTAAGTGACCATAAGACTAAGTGCTTGGGGGACATTGTTCATCTTGATTTATAGGGTCCTTATAAGGTGACATGTCACACTGGCCATAGATATTTTTTGACCATTGTTGATGATTTTACCAGAGCTGTTTGGGTATATCTCATTAAGTCCAAGGATGAAGTTGTTACTTTTTTAGATGTTTTTCATAAAATGATTAAAAACCAGTTTAAAAGAAACATTAAAGTCTTTAGAAGTGACAATGGTACTGAATTTGTTAATCAAACTTTTAATAAGTTTTGTAACAACAATGGCATCCTACATCAGACTTCATGTGCTTATACCCCACAGCAAAATGGGGTGGCTGAAAGGAAACATAGACACCTCTTGAATGTGGCTAGGTGTCTTATGTTTCAGGGGGGAATTCCTTTGAAATTTTGGTCTGAATGCATTCTAACTGCTACTTTTCTCATTAACAGATTACCCTCTTCTGTGTTAAATGGAAAGTCCCCTTATGAAATGATTTACAATACTTGTCCTAATCTCTCTCTTATCAGAATGTTTGGCTGTTTATGTTTTGCTACTATCTTGAATAGTCATGATAAATTGTCTAATAGGTCTGAAAATGTGTTATGATGGGTTATTCTAATTCTCAGAAGGGTTACAGGCTTTTTAGTCTTGATAGGAATCAGTTTATTGTCTCTAGAGATGTGAGTTTTTTTGAGTCTATATTTCCTTTTAAGGATTCTGTCTCAAAAAACAAGCATAATGAGTCTAATGTCCTTAGTCTTGGTCAAGATGAAAATTTGTTAAACATTTTTGATTTAGATAACCCTGAGCTACCTAATGATGATGAGAGAGTAACAAGTAGTCATAATAGTGACCATGAGTCACAAAGTGAGGGTAGCCACTCTCCCAACCTTGGGAACAATATGGACACTGTTGATTCTCCAAATATTGGAGATGATGCTCATAACAGTGAGGATATTGAAGCTAGGTTGGAAGAGGAGGCAGCAACACTTGATGAAAATAATGAGTCTGAAGGTCACTTGAACCAAAATCCAAGTGCTCCTACTCAGGGTGTTAGAAGGTCTACCAGACCTTCTGTTTTTCCTAAAAACTACAATGATTTTGTTGTTAATTCCAAGGTTAAATATGGTCTTGAAAAATTTGTAGGGTATTCTAGACTTAATCATGAAAACTTCTTTTTTGTCACCCAACTTAACAAAAACAGTGAACCAAAGAATTTTTTTGAAGCTTCTCAAAACCCTTATTGGGTTGATGCTATGAACTCTGAGCTTGCTGCCCTTCTTGAGAATGACACTTGGGATATTGTTGAATTACCAAAGGGTAGGAAGGCCTTAGGTAGTAAGTGGGTTTGGAAACTTAAGTTTAAGTCTAGTGGTGAAATAGAAAGATACAAGGCTAGGGTTGTTGCCCAAGGCTTTGGTCAAAAGGAAGGTATTGACTTTGATGAAACTTTTGCCCCTGTTGTCAAGATGGTTACTGTTAGATGTTTGCTTAATATTGCTATTGTGAATTCCTGGCCTGTGTTCCAACTTGACATTAATAATGCTTTCCTTTATGGTGATCTTGATGAAACTGTTTACATGAAACCACCACAAGGATATTTTTGTGGTGGTGACAACATGGTTTGTAGACTTAAAAGGTCATTGTATGGGCTTAAACAAGCTCCCAGGCAATGGAATACTAAGCTTACAGCTGTGTTAAGTGAAAATGGTTTTGTTCAAAGCAAATCTGACTATTCTTTGTACACTAAGTCTCTTGGTAATATTTTTCTTGCATTGCTTGTGTATGTTGATGATATCATTGTTACTGGAAAAAATGTTGGTGAGATTGAAAAATTTAAGATGTTTCTGAAAACTAAGTTTAATATTAAGGACTTAGGCAAGTTGAAATATTTTTTGGGTATTGAGGTCATTGATACTAATTGTGGCATTTGCTTAAATCAAAGGAAGTATGTTTTGGACCTTCTTTCTGAGTATGGTATGTTGGCTTGCAAACCTACTAGCACTCCTTTGGTTACTAAACTTGTTATTTCTAATGAGGCAACCATTGATGACCCTTTACTTGATAATATTATTGACTTTCAAAAGCTGATGGGTAAGCTTATTTACTTAACCAATACCGGGCCTGACATATCATATGCAGTTCACTGCTTGAGTCAATTCATACACTCTCCTTTGAGATCTCATCTCAAAACAGCCTTCAAGATATTAAGATATCTTAAAGGTTCTACAGGTTTGGGCATTCACATTAAGAAGACTTCTGGTATGTTTCTAAATGCTTATTCTGATGCTGATTGGGCTAAGTGTGTTGTTACTAGGAGATCAGTTACTGGTTATTGTGTTTTTGTTAATAACAATCTTGTTTCTTGGAAGAGTAAAAAGCAAAACACTCTCCAAATCCTCTACTGAAGCAGAGTATAGAGCTCTTGCTTCAGTGACCAGTGAAGTCATCTGGATTTTAAAGATTTTAAAAGACTTAAAATGTGAAAATCTTTTGCCTGTTACTTTGTACTGTGACAGTAACTCAGCTATCAAAATAGCTGCTAATCCAGTATTCCATGAAAGAACCAAGCACTTAAAAATTGACTTACATTTTGTGAGGGAAAAAATTCTGAGTGGTGTTGTTAAAACTTGTAAGGTGGATTCTGCTAATCAAATAGCAAATATCCTCACAAAGGGGCTGGATACATTGCAACACAATGCTTTTGTTAAAAAACTTGGCATGTGTAATCTGTATGGGGTATCTGATTAAGGGGGGATGTTAAATTCTTGGACCTAATCAGATACCATATTCAAACTAGAAGGACTTATTCTGTTTACTTTTGAATCTTTCAGGTTACTTTGGACAAGCCATGTGGAATGCTGATGAGGTGGAGGACCAAATGTGGCTATATTGGATTCTTCAGGCACTACTTAGCAAACTCCCAAGCGTACTAGAGACGCAACGTCTCTTTGTGGCTTTTGGAGTTATATTGAGACGCTCCCATTCTTGTTTTGTCATCTGAGTTTTCATGTGTGTGTGTTTTCATCAAAATACTCTCTCTCAAAATATGTAACCCAGATCATGTTTATTTATTTTTTGTTCTTGTTCTTGTAAGACTATTATCATTTAGATAATAGAGTCACACCAGTGTAGCTGTGGTGACTGTTTAATCTTTTGATTCGAACTTGTTTTTATTAATTGAAGTGTTTGATTCAGTGTTTAAATCTTCTTCTTTGCCCTTATCTATTATTTCTTCAAAAAATCATCTTTGCAATAATTTTTAAGTAAAATATATCATTTTTTAGAACGGCACCAAAAATGAATCATTTTTTTATAATACAGAATTACCGCAATTGACCCATTATCCTAGATGCTTTGCCTCGTCGTTTTTGCCCCTGAACATTTACGCTTCTCGGTGATTCTTTTAGCAGAATACTCCTATATTTGCCACTTGTAATTGTTTTATTTAGGATTGTTAATTTTAAAACCTGCCATTCACATACTGAAAATAAGTATCTATCTGAACCGAGAGCTTACATTTCATAGTTTTTTCCCCATCCGCTTTATCAGATTTCTTGAGGCAAGTTGTTCGTCAATAACCTTTGTCTCTGGATGAAGTGCATGAAGGTCGGACCAAGGGATGGTTTTAAGTTGTGCAAGGCAATATTTCATTGATTTCTGATATAAAATGATTCAGTTAGGCACATCTTTACATGAAATATGTTAAAAGATACACATATATGCAGAGGTTACATATCTCAGAAACTTCAAAGGGACCACCCACTCTTCCTCAGTCTTATTGCCACGTCCTTTGGTCACAACATCAAAGCTAACATGTACTCGTCTTAAACTTGAGTATATTTCATCAGGACTCTTGCTTTATACTTTAGTCGGTCTAATATGTATAGAATGCCAAATAACACCTAGCATTGAACGAAAAGATAAAGATTAGAGACGGCGTTAGTAGATAGTGATCCATGTTTTATCATGCTTTTTAAACTCAACTTCCATTTATCTTACAAAACCCTAAGCAATAACCATCATTGATGTTAAGATCGAGCTAACTTAAAAGTTCATACCAAATTCGAGGTAGCAACAAATTTCAAGTGTCTGTCTAATACCACAATGTTTATCCAATAGGATACTAAGTGATATTCTATACGATGGTTACTCAGACATACAGAGTTCATTAAATAGGTATTGACCTGCAACTTGATTAAGTAAACCACTTTCGATGGCTGGACACAGATTTCCGGAGAAGTAACCGGTTCATGTGCAATCGCGCACAAACATTATAAAATGAAAAAGAAAAAAAAGACAATAGACATGATATTGCGGATATCACCTTGTTTCCAGCGACTGGAACAAGACCTATCAAGGAGTTGTTCTGACTAGCTTTGAGTGCAAGGCTTCCCGAAAGTCATAGTGGTAGTAGTAGCTACAAGCAAGAGTTTCCAGTAGCAGTTGTTTGAAGGTCGTTAGCCATTCTCCTTCTTAAAGCATCACTTCAGCGGTCATTTTCCCCGACCTTCTACTCCGAGATAGAGGAAGGAAAAGTTTGAATTTGCAATGCACTATCCGGTCCAGCCCCAATCTCCTTTCCGTCCAGAATGTAGTGTAGAAAAGCAAAGGTGGCCATAAGAAGTCCTACATCAACATCAGATTCTGTATCAGCTTCGAAATAACAGTTCCTGAGCTAGATACCTGATGAATTTTACGTAAATTAGATTGAAAGTTTAATACACGTGTATCTAATAACTGCATTTAATGTCAGGCGGAAAAGACCAAGTATCAAGATCATGAAAGAACGGTATTTAAAAGCCATGGCCTTTGAATTTTTCTGAGTGTCAACCATACCGCTCTCATTATGACACCACACATCCTAAATAGTCTAGAATTCACGAATCCCTAACCCGTTCATTCAAATGAGACATCGCATTGACAATATGTACAAAAAAGAGCATTTCTAAAGATTCGACGTGAGTCAGTCCATCAACAATGAGATTCAAAGCAACGTGAGAAACCTAAATTTGAAAACCAACAAAAGTTTCAAATACACTTAGGCTGTGTTTGTTTTTGGAAAAGAAGTCTGACTGCCTCTGACGTCTGGTCAGAAGCGGTCAGACGTTATGATTGTTTGTTTTTTTACGAATCAGACGCGATAACATCATAAGCATCTGACTGAGTCAGAGTTGGTGGTCTAATCTGACAGTCTCTTAACCATGGTACTTGCTATGACATCTTCTTTTCATTCGGTTTGATATAATATCAAACTACACACATGCTTCCATTAAAATGATATAAATGTTGTGTCCATCTATTCTCATCTATTCGAAAGTTTGCTTTGTTTACAACCAATAGAAGATTGAAGAGCATATTTGCTTTGTTTACAACCTATAGAAGATTGAATTAGGTATGTGGGCTTGGGAGGGTTGGTATTTATGTCCTTTTGTAAATAGGAAAATAGGCTTTAATTAGTGATGGGAAAACATTAGATTAAATCAAAAGTCGAACTTGAGTAGAAAATAATTGAAACGAACTAATACTCGAATTGAATTTGCTAATACCAAGTCAAACAAATTTGATTTTCGGATTGAAAAAAAATCACCCGAATAATCGAACCCAATAATTATAGTGATGAACCGATATCGTATGTGTTGTGAATATAAAGATGTTTTTTTCTCTTATAATTATTCGTCTTCAAAGATCTATTAAAGTTATTTCGTTTAAGTATTTATAAAATTATATATACTTTTTGAAAAAAATAATTTAATTCGGTTTTTGGTCTGGTTGAACTTTTGTTCGGTTGGTTCGTTTTTCAAGTTGACAAAAAAATATATACCCAAACCTAATAAAATTTTAACTCGAGTATTCGTCTTTAAAGATACATTGTATTTAATATATATTTAAAAATACAAAACAATTAAAATCATTCAGACAATTATAAAAAAACAACTTCATTGCAGTCAAATTCAGACTTTATGACCACCTCTTACTAGTAAGATGCGGTAGTCAGATTCAGACTCAAAACATATTAATGAAACAAACATCACCTAAGTCTAAGCTTCATAGATGAGTATCGTGAATGTATATGTTGGGATGGTTTGGAAGGGAGATGGGACAAAAGAAATAAAGCAGATTGGTCCAAAGCCCGATCAGGAGCCCAAATAATAGGCCATCACAATACGACACGTTTCTTTTGCCAATTGTTATACTAGTATATAATTATTACTGCCGTGCAGGGGTAAAAACGAAAATAAAATGTAAAAAGAATGAGGAATATAATATTATTAATTTTGTAAATATGCTTAAATCCCCACGTGATGACTAGCCCCATTTTTTATAACTTCAAGACAAATGGCTTTATCACTTTTCACTTTTCCGTAACCTTTTTAACTCCATTTTATCAGACATAAACTACCGGAAAATAGTTTTAACAATAAAGATCATCCTGGTTGTTGGTATCTTTTAAAAGTGTTGAGGGCAATTTGATTATTTGACTAAGGGCACTCATCATTTTGCGACTAATTTATACTTTTTTACTACGCATTCTAGGTATCGGTGGGAGGATCGTTGGGGGTAGCGGCCCCCACTACTACACATATGGCTCTGCCATTATGAAATTTTTTTGTGCAGCCTGGTACACGCGATTATCCGATTTAATGCCTACTAAAGGGGAACAAACATCTAAGGGGTATTTTACCTTTATCTTGCTGCTAGTCCATTTAAGTAACTATTGGTGAATTGTATCTCATATCAGTTGTAAGTTGCATTCATGGCATGATCTTATCGATATTCCAAGCTTCTATTAAAAGTCTAAACCTACTGATATATGAGTCGTGAGTCACACTTCACTGCTCATTTCTCATAGCTTCTTCTTAAACAAGTTTCATACCTTGCTTAGACGAAAACATGAGATGTAACTTCATGAGTATCATTATGACACAATGCGTCACGATAGAGAATACACTATATGAAAAATATAGACAATGACATAAATATGTCATGACAATACCTCAACAAAGCAAAAGAGAATCTTGTAATAAAACGACATCCCAAATCAATCTATAGAAAACTAAAATAAAAGAATTGAGAGGACAACTCCAACAGCATCCTAAAGGTCTCTGTAGCCAATCAAAACCTCTAAACCATCTTAACAAAAAATGTGAAAAGGATGCTAAAATACGTTAAAATAAAATTGGTGAGAGTCGTAGGTTTAAGACAGAAAGCAGTTTCAAATAAGTTGTGTTCTATTTACCAATAAATTTAACATGGACAACATATGCTATATTGAAACAATTATACATACATATCATATTTTATGGCACCATCTTATAACCCAAAATCACTAAGCCACCGAGAACTAATATCCCGCCCAAGATCACAAACAAAGGAGGGTTAATATCCCACCCGAGATCACTAAGCAATGGAGGACTAATACTAATAATCATAACATATAAGTTACATAAAAGCACACTGATACATATTTAAAACATAATTCAGAACAAAGTTATCACCACAAAATGCATCTTTTCCATCCCATCTAGAATTAAAACAAGTAAAATAAATGGGACTGTGAAACTCACCTAAAAGCACAAAACTACATGAATCTTTGCAGACAACTATAACAAATAACACACATATTAAAATCGATTAATTAGTCGACCCAAATGATGTAACATTCATATAATGGATGTCAAAAGTTAATTCTTACCCGTATATCAACTCTACTCACCATTCTTTATACCTACAAGTCATCTTATTGCATCACTAGTTATATATCTCAATATTTCTAGAAACTGTCAAATTTTCTAGTCACAAAACGATTGTAAATAAAATAGTAAATCAATGACCTTGTTCTAGCTCATTTCTCTCTTAGCCTCACAGTGACTTATGGGCTTAAAATAAATTTAAAAAAAATATTACCCATAGTGTAAGTATTTTATACAAATTCATTTATAAAAAATTTGTCCAGATTCATCTCAATTTTAGACATAGTAAAAGTATGAGATGATTAGGCTTACTTAGACATTTAGAGAAAATTAGCAAACTTTAAGTAGTTCATAGATTTTAAACTGACGTCTATGAGTTTCCTAAAAATTAAAAAAATAATTTAACATGGTTTTAAAATGAAAAACTGAATTTTAAATCTGTCCAAAAACTCACTGTTCTGAATGACGAACCTTGTAACCATGTTTTGACCAACCTCCACACCTTAAATAAATACACTTAGGCTGTGTTTGTTTTTGGAAAAGAAGTTTGACTGCCTCTGACGTCTGGTCAGACGCGGTCAGACGTTATGATTGTTTGTTTTTTTACGAATCAGACGCGATAACATCATAAGAATCTGACTGAGTCAGAGTTGGTGGTCTAATCTGACAGTCTCTTAACCATGGTACTTGCTATGACATCTTCTTTTCATTCGGTTTGATATAATATCAAACTACACACATGCTTCCATTAAAATGATATAAATGTTGTGTCCATCTATTCTCATCTATTCGAAAGTTTACTTTGTTTACAACCAATAGAAGATTGAAGAGCATATTTGCTTTGTTTACAACCTATAGAAGATTGAATTAGGTATGTGGGCTTGGGAGGGTTGGTATTTATGTCCTTTTGTAAATAGGAAAATAGGCTTTAATTAGTGATGGGAAAACATTAGATTAAATCAAAAGTCGAACTTGAGTAGAAAATAATTGAAACGAACTAATACTCGAATTGAATTTGCTAATACCAAGTCAAACAAATTTGATTTTCGGATTGAAAAAAAATCACCCGAATAATCGAACCCAATAATTATAGTGATGAACCGATATCGTATGTGTTGTGAATATAAAGATGTTTTTTCTCTTATAATTATTCGTCTTCAAAGATCTATTAAAATTATTTCGTTTAAGTATTTATTAAATTATATATATTTTTTGAAAAAAATAATTTAATTCGGTTTTTGGTATGGTTGAACATTTGTTCGGTTGGTTCGTTTTTCAAGTTGACAAAAAAATATATACCCAAACCTAATAAAATTTTAACTCGAGTATTCGTCTTTAAAGATACATTGTATTTAATATATATTTAAAAATACAAAACAATTAAAATAATTCAGACAATTATAAAAAAACAACTTCATTGCAGTCAAATTCAGACTTTATGACCACCTCTTACTAGTAAGATGCGGTAGTCAGATTCAGACTCAAAACATATTAATGAAACAAACATCACCTAAGTCTAAGCTTCATAGATGAGTATCGTGAATGTATATGTTGGGATGGTTTGGAAGGGAGATGGGACAAAAGAAATAAAGCAGATTGGTCCAAAGCCCGATCAGGAGCCCAAATAATAGGCCATCACAATACGACACGTTTCTTTTCCCAATTGTTATACTAGTATATAATTATTACTGTCGTGCAGGGGTAAAAACGAAAATAAAATGTAAAAAGAATGAGGAATATAATATTATTAATTTTGTAAATATGCTTAAATCCCCACGTGATGACTAGCCCCATTTTATATAACTTCAAGACAAATGGCTTTATCACTTTTCACTTTTCCGTAACCTTTTTAACTCCATTTTATGAGACATAAACTACCGGAAAATAGTTTTAACAATAAAGATCATCCTGGTTGTTGGTATCTTTTAAAAGTGTTGAGGGCAATTTGAGTATTTGACTAAGGGCACTCATCATTTTGCGACTAATTTATACTTTTTTACTACGCATTCTAGGTATCGGTGGGAGGATCGTTGGGGGTAGCGGTCCCCACTACTACACATATGGCTCTGCCATTATGAAATTTTTTTGTGCAGCCTGGTACACGCGATTATCCGATTTAATGCCTAATAAAGGGGAACAAACATCTAAGGGGTATTTTACATTTATCTTGCTGCTAGTCCATTTAAGTAACTATTGGTGAATTGTATCTCATATCAGTTGTAAGTTGCATTCATGGCATGATCTTATCGATATTCCAAGCTTCTATTAAAAGTCTAAACCTACTGATATATGAGTCGTGAGTCACACCTTACTGCTCATTTCTCATAGCTTCTTCTTAAACAAGTGTCATACCTTGCTTAGACGAAAACATGAGATGTAACTTCATGAGTATCATTATGACACAATGCGTCACGATAGAGAATACACTATATGAAAAATATAGACAATGACATAAATATGTTATGACAATACCTCAACAAAGCAAAAGAGAATCTTGCAATAAAACGACATCCCAAATCAATCCATAGAAAACTAAAATAAAAGAATTGAGAAGACAACTCCAACAGCATCCTAAAGGTCTCTGTAGCCAATCAAAACCTCTAAACCATCTTAACAAAAAATGTGAAAAGGATGCTAAAATACGTTAAAATAAAATTGGTGAGAGTCGTAGGTTTAAGACAGAAAGCAGTTTCAAATAAGTTGTGTTCTATTTACCAATAAATTTAACATGGATAACATATGCTATATTGAAACAATTATACATACATATCATATTTTATGGCACCATCTTATAACCCAAAATCACTAAGCCACCGAGAACTAATATCCCGCCCAAGATCACAAACAAAGGAGGGTTAATATCCCACCCGAGATCACTAAGCAATGGAGGACTAATACTAATAATCATAACATATAAGTTACATAAAAGCACACTGATACATATTTAAAACATAATTCAGAACAAAGTTATCACCACAAAATGCATCTTTTCCATCCCATCTAGAATTAAAACAAGTAAAATAAATGGGACTATGAAACTCACCTAAAAGCACAAAACTACACGAATCTTTGCAGACAACTATAACAAATAACACACATATTAAAATCGATTAATTAGTCGACCCAAATGATGTAACATTCATATAATGGATGTCAAAAGTTAATTCTTACCCGTATATCAACTCTACTCACCATTCTTTATACCTACAAGTCATCTTATTGCATCACTAGTTATATATCTCAATATTTCTAGAAACTGTCAAATTTTCTAGTCACAAAACGATTGTAAATAAAATAGTAAATCAATGACCTTGTTCTAGCTCATTTCTCTCTTAGCCTCACAGTGACTTATGGGCTTAAAATAAATTTAACAAAAATATTACCCATTGTGTAAGTATTTTATACAAATTCATTTATAAAAAATTGGTCCAGATTCATCTCAATTTTAGACATAGTAAAAGTATGAGATGATTAGGCTTACTTAGACATTTATAGAAAATTACCAAACTTTCAGTAGTTCATAGATTTTAAACTGACGTCTATGAGTTTCCCAAAAATTAAAAAAATCATTTAACATGGTTTTAAAATGAAAAACTGAATTTTAAATCTGTCCAAAAACTCACTGTTCTGAATGACGAACCTTGTAACCATGTTTTGACCAACCTCCACACCTTAACTAAATACAAACTTTATATTTTGAAAACTAGACTTCATGTAGATAACATTAGGCTTTTGAATCTCTAGAAAAGCTTTTCATATGACCAAGTTATGACCCTAACAAGATGACCAAAAAATATAAGTCACATTCAACTCCGAATTTAACTTGTTAAACCCTAATTAGTCATACCTAAATCTTAACTAAAACCTAAAAACGATTTCGAGTGATAAAACCCAAATAAGATCACTAATTATATACTATTAACAAACCCTAGTAAAAATTATGAATCTCAAACCCTAATCCAGTCTACTAGGTTACATGCGTAAATTAAACGTTAATTGAACATAGTTTTAGTGTGTACCTTAAACCCTAATTGAATAATTAGGTTTTTGTTAGTGCAAATATTACGATGTTTTGTCGATATAATCTCTTTGTGTTTTGTTGATGACAAACATATAATTCGCAATACATTATGAAAATATTAAGGTACTTGTAATCACTCAAGAATGCATTTGTATACTTCTCTCGACACCTCCAAGATCGCATTCGGCATGAATCACTCAAGGTATGAATAAACATGTCATTAACCTAACTAAGTGATCAAGGATTAATATTTTCTTAAAACTCACATTTAATCAAATGTGACAAAAGATTTTAATAAACTTTACTTTTAAGAAAATGTTTTATTAAAAAAATGGAAATTTGAATTTAGAATATTTCAAAGAATATTCCTAAGGTATATTTCAAAGAATATTCTTTAATTTGAATTAAGTATATTCCAAATGCCAAAGGAATATCCTTTGAGGGTATAAATGGTATTTCCCCACTAAAGGAAAAAAATGCACGGTGTCCAAGCCAGAGGTTCCTTAAAGGAACCCGCGATTCCTTATTGATAAGGAACCGCAGGGGAATTTAAAGAACTACGGGTATTTATGACTGTTGCACTCTTTCCCTATAAATAGTGGATCATTTATATCTTTTCTTTCAACCCTTTTTGCACAGTTTCTTCAAAAACATCTTTAAACCCTTGATTAGTTAGTTTTGATTAATCTTGTTTAAGATGTGATTCTATCCTCAATCCTCTCATCCTCTCAAGTGTAAAGAGAAGAACACTTTCATTACCATGAAGTGTTGGGTTCATAACATGTTTAAGATCTCTCCTTCTATATCAAGTCATTGTTTTCCTACTATGTATATGTAGAAGATCCAAGTGTTGGGTTCACTTAGATGTGTTTGTAAGGGTAGAAGCTCCAAGTGATGGGTATCCTTGGATTAGGAGTTAGTTGTGTAGATCCAAGTTGTGTAAAACTTGGATACAGTGTTAGAGTCATAGATCTAAGTGTTGTGTTCATAGATCTATATGGTTTATATGTTTAGGCCATAAAACACAAGGTTTGTTATGTTGGGCCAGAAAACATAACTAGTGTGAAGATTGGTGTAGATGGGTGTAGATTGGTCTTACCTAAGATTAGGACTCGACATCTAGCCTTGTGTCGGAAAATGGTGAAGTAAGCGATGTTGTGTAGATTGGTCCTACCTAAGATTAGGACTCGACATCTAGCTTAGTGTCGGAAATGTGTAAGCGACGTGTATGGTTTTCTCTGCCTTGAAAGGAGTATTGTTGACTAGTGAAGTAACTCTCGAGTAAGGTGTACTCGAGGAGTGGAGTAGGGCGAAGAGGAGATTCGTAACGGGACCACTATAAATCATCGTGTCGGTACTTTCTTTTACATTTATGTCTTTACTTTTATTGATGCATTTATATGTTATTGTGTGTTGTGTGCATCTCATAATCTAAACATCTAAGTTACAGAAACGTTAAGGCTTAGTACGTGTGTGCTTCACGTTTAGATTATGGTCAAGTGTACATCACTTAGTCTAAACATCTTAGTTGCGGAAAAGCTTATGCTTAGTACGTGTGTGCTTAGTGTTTATACTATTGCTTGATGTACTCTTGATTTGATGTGTTTGTGTGTTTTCTTACTTGTAGTATTTATCTTTCAATGAAACACATCTCATATCTAGTCAAACTTGATCGAGAATTTGATACCAAGGATTCATTAAGTTTAACATTCAATAAATAGTTTCGTCCACTGTCGACGGTTCCCTTAATGGACCGGCGCTTCTTTATTGATAAAGAACCGCGGGTACAATATAGAACCGCACATAGTGGATTAAGCTGAAATGTTTTGAAAATGAACTAGAAACTATTCAACCCCCCTTCTAGTTTCTACAATTGGTATCAGATCGAGGTTATTCATGATCTTTGAAGTATATTATACTTTAAAGCTTGGATCGATCTTTGCTCTATTTTTCTAAAACAAACGGTTTTTAAAATAATAGAAACGATTGTTGTATCAAATTTCCTATAAAGAATTATTAAATATGAAATGTGTTTTATTGTTTCATTCATACAATTTTTGGTGTTAAATAAACTTTGGGAAATTGCTTGATTTTAAGTATTTTTATTTTTGGAAGTATAAAAACCTTTTGTGTTATAATTAACTCTAATATTTGAGTTCTATGTGTCTAAAATGATTTTTAGAGTCCTAAGTCCTTCCAAAATGTTTCTAAATGATTTTGGTCAAAAACCCATTTTTTGTCCTCTGACCGCGGTTCTTTAATTGTTCCCCGAGGTTCCTTATCAATAAGAAACCGCAGTCAGTCCGACACAGATTTTTACAATCTTTGAAAAATCATATAAAATCAACCGTAAGTCCATAGAAGTCGTGCCACCCATCGTTTTGAACGTAATTAAATTTCCTTTTTATTAAAGATGCTTCCAAACCTTTGTTCAAACTTTAAATTTTTGATGTCTTCTAAGTTCTATACTTTGTCCAAAGTATTGAGTCTTGGTTTGTCGTAAAACTTGTGTTTTACTCTTTTTTATTAAGTTGGACATATCTTGTTGATATATCTTTATAAATTGATATATTTATAAAGTGTTGAACTTAATTAAATTTTGAAATGGGTCAAAAACTATTTTCAAATAAAATCAAGCTATGTGTACTTTGGTGTATCTAACACTCAAAGCAAAGACGAATACTTTTGTGTTTTTTCTTTTGTCTTTGGACATTCTTAAGTGATCATTACTATTGGTAGTAGTGTTACTTAGTTGTCTATTTATGTGTGCATTTCATATAGGATTAACATCTCTTGGTTTACAAATGTTACATAAACATTTTGTACACCTTGGTATGTTCTTTAACACTTCTAGGTTTGAAAGCTTTGGGAGCTTGTCAAATCTATTGATGTGGGTCGTCTTACTCGATCATTGTGTTATTAGTTCAAGTAGATTAATGTCTCACAATAAAACATGAAACACCCTTTGAAAATCTTAGCTATTTTCTCTTAAAGGAGTGTTTGTGGGAATCAAGAAAGATTTTTATTAAATATCAATTTATTATTCAAACTATGATTGGTATCATTATCGAATCTAATTGACATGTTTTTTAGTGTAGACATAAATGTAGTTTATTAATAATATACATCGGATCATAACACACTTGTGTTGATGAAGGTATATTGAATCTACTTGTTCAAATTATTAGACATATTTTGTTAAATAATTGCTTATAATGCACAATGGAGTCGGTTTGATAACTTGGATGTTTCATCCAAAATACTCAAGTAATTTATATTGCAATGCAATTTGTAAATGTGTCATTTCCAAAATACCAATCAAGAGTATTCCTTTGTTTTGTGTAAAAGTTGTTTATACATTTCAAAGTGATTAGCGTTAAGTTCTACTAAGGTATATAACCTTAACTAGACTTGTTTGACAAGATATGCAATGGTGCATTCTTTACCCTCATTAGGTTTTGCATTGTGTCGTCATACACTTTTCATCCTTGCTACACTTTATTAGACAAATGTAGGAATTACATTTTGTCTAACTTGAGAATGACTACTAGAGAATTATGCACTAGAATCTTAATTTTACCTAACGGTTGAATTACTTCCATGTGGGAAGCTGGGTTATTATATAACTCGTAAAAAATGTCGTGCTTAGCCTTAATTGAGCACCTCTAGTGATAGTCTCATACTCATTCTCTAAATCGGCTAAATGGCTCTTCCTTAATATGACTAATGATAGTTTACATCGATGAACTTTGTATGCCATTAGGAGTCTTTTTCTTTTGTAGCTATTAGTTTTTTCTTAGCCGTCTTCCTACGTGCTAATTGAACCTATGTGTTTTTCCATTGTGTGTGTTCTAGTTTTTATTGCTCTTAAGTATGGCTTTATGATAAGTTATACTAGAACATTAGGATTTGCCGAATTGGAAAAATTCCCTTATCCTCCAAAACACACCCTCTGTGGGTGGTTCCTTAATTATACCACTGCTCAATATATTTATTGAACCGCATGGAGAAATAAGGAACCGCGAGCAGACACCTTTCAAAATGGGTTTTCTAAAATTTCCCAATTGTTCCATCACCCTTTGGAATCCTTGTTTCAAACCTTTGGTCACTCCCAATATATCTTGTGCTTTCTCTTCTTAACCCAAAGCATTTTGAAATCTCTTTTACACCAAAGCAAAATGTATTTTTCACAAATGTAAGCCTTGATTATCCACTATTTTCTAAAATCTCTTTCAATCCAAATTCACCAAAGAACACACCAAATTAAATCTTTTCTCCTTCTAAGGAAATTAATTTTAGAAACTCTCTTTTTCCACCACTTACCTTTTATGTTCTTACTCCATCACATGATTATGTCATGCATCATGGAACATATTGTCATTATTGTCAATATCAACATCTTGTCATGTCTTATATCTATGATGAGTTGAATTACAATATTATCACCAAGCCTTCTCCACCAAATTCCGCCACCACATTGTTTTTCATTTAAACATGTGGATTGCTTATTGTTAAGACATCTAATTAAAGCAAATCTTAGGGTTCTAGTTGGACTAGGATTAAAATTATGCTTAAGTTTTAGGCTTGTATTTCATACATCTTTGTATGATCTTTATTCTCTTGTATTCCTTTTCATGTTTTTCAACATGATTTGTCTTTGGGTCTTGATCTCGTTGTTCTTGTGATCTTTCTTTTCTTCTTTATTTTCTCACTCGGTTGTCAAGGAATGTTAGATTTAAATCTAATTCCTCTCCTAGTAAGGTTGACAACTTAAATATTTCTTTTGAAATACTCAAGTAATTTTAACTTGCAAGTTTAATTGTTAAAAGTCATATCTGAAGCATTGACTTTCAAGCCATTTAGCATCTTATGTTAAATTGTTTGACAAAGTGATTTTCTTTTGAGTCGATAATCGTTTTTGGACACCCACTGTCTATGGTTCCCCAAATAACCTAGCGGCTCATTATTGATAATGAACCGCACACCTATTTAACGAACTGTGTCCAATGAGTCCCTTTTGTTCGTTTTTGGTCTATCTCTCTCTTTGACGAGTTTTCTTGAAGATTCCTTCTTTTCTTCTCTTTTGATTCTCTTCTATCGTTTTCTTTCAAGACTTCACTATCACCTAATAAGGTATAGTATTCTTGAATTATTTTGTGAAGTTATCCTTAACTTCCTTATTGAGTCTCTCTCAATTTATTTTAATCATGCCTCTCTAAGTTGCGTCTCTCTCTTCTATCCTTTCTAAACTAAGTCGAGTCGAGCCTCACCCTTTCCTCGTCATGTAATTGTTCTTTGAACATTCACAATGATTGAGAAGAGCTATGAAACTTTGAGCATGTAGTTTATCGTATGCTAAACACCATCCATCTTGGTTTTTATTTTCTTTTACTTCTTTGATCTCTTTCTCTATATCATTGAGTCATCTTTTTGGTGTCGACATTCATAAGCATCATTGCCTATAATGTCTTATATCTTGTATTTTTCATAAAGCGTCGATTTATCCACTTTTGGTTTTCCTTTATTTTTGTACCTTGATTCCCGACTTAAAGCTTTTGGAGCTTTCTAAAAGAAATATTTTTTTGGGTAAAAAAATGTCTCTAGTTTGAGATTTTTTTTGTCCTTCTTTGTTGAGAGTTGATTGCGGTTACATTTTACAATTGGTATAGGTGATTCCATCAATTCTAAGTTTAACCCCTTGAGATAATATCTTCAAATTGTTGGATGTTTCTTTTCTACCTCTATTCCAACAATTTTGAATTGATCTTCTCAAAATCATGTCCTTGTTTTTGGATTGGTAACATCGCGTGCACACTTCTTTCTTCAATGCTTGTCATTTTTTGTGCAAACGACTTGTTTATCATCCTCACTTTCCTTTTCATCATAGTCATTCTTCCTCTCTTTTCGACTATGTGGAATTGTTTTTATTTTCCATGTCATACTCTCTTTAGTTTGGTATTTTTTCCATGATATTAAAGTGGAGTATGTCCTCTTGACAATAGTTTTTTTATAAATTGGACATCTCTTTTCTATCTAGTCCTCTTTATATAATTTTTGGTGTCACCAAAATAAGTTGGGTTCTCTTTTCTATCTAATAGCCCTCTTATTTTTCTTAACTTGTCATATTTTTGACACTTCTAAAAGTTAAGATTGTTTTAGCTTTCTCATGAGTCCCTCTCTTTGTACTCAATATGTTTAAAACTAATTCCGCTTGGGTGACATTGTTATACAAATATGCTCTTGTCCACTAACTTTGTTTGGTATGAATTTTCTAACCTTCCTTTGTAGCTTGTTACTATCCTTGCTTCATTGGTGCCTCAAGCAAAGGGGAGCTCATATCAAGGGGGAGCATTTGCAAGATTTCTAGTCTTTACATTTGCGATCGTTGACTTACTTAAATTGTATTCATCGAACTTCTTGCAAGTAATGAATTTTGGAATCTCGAAGATAAGCATTTTATTATGTATGGAGTTGGTTAACCTATGTTGATTGAAGACTTCACCAGGATGGCGCAAGCTCAATATCTTTAGATGATGGGTCTACGGTTTGGATTCTCGCCTCTCAACCGACGACTACAAGGGACGACTAGCTTTTTGGATGCAAGCTCTTTCAAAGTCGATCCTCCTTTTCTACAAATGAAGAATACCTTTTGGATGCAAGCTCTCATGATTTAAATTCTTCTCTTCCTCAAATGACGAGCATCGATGACTACCACTTTGGATGCATGCTCTCTTGACGTTGATTCTTCTCTTCTTCAAAGACGTTGAATACCTTTTTTATTCGACAAAAGAGGGGGAAGTGAGTGTAAACGAGTAACTTATACATTTTCATATGCGTTGCGGTTTACTAGTTTGTCATCAAAAAGGGGGAGACTGTTAGTGCAAACACTACGATGTTTTGTCAATATAATCTCTTTGTGTTTTGTTGATGACAAACGTATAATTCGCAATACATTATGAAAAATGTTAAGGTACTCGTACTCACTCAAGAATACATTTGAATACTTCTCTCGACACCTCCAAGATCGCATTCAGCGTGAATTACTCAAGCTATGAATAAACATGTCATTAACCTAACTAAGTGATCAAGGATTAATATTTTCTTAAAACTCACATTTAATCAAATGTGACAAAAGATTATAATAAACTTTATTTTTAAGAAAATGTTTTATTAAAAATAAAATGGAAATTTGAATTTAGAATAGTCCAAAGAATATTCCCTAAGGTATATTCCAAAGAATATTCTTTAATTTGAATTTGACATATCCCAAATGCCAAAGGAATATCCTTTGAGGGTATAAATGGTATTTCCTCACTAAAGACAAAAATGCATGGTCTCCAAGTCGGGGGTTCCTTAAAGGAACCCATGGTTCCTTATTGATAAGGAATCGTGGGGGAATTTAAGGAACCGCGGATATTTATGACCGTTGCACTCTTGCCCTATAAATAGTAGATCATTTCCAGCTTTTCTTTCAATCCTTTTTGCACGGTTTCTTCAAAAACATCTTTAAACCCTTGATTAGTTAGTTTTGATTAGTCTTGTTTAATATGTGATTCTATCCTCAATCCTCTCATCCTCTCAAGTGAAGAGAGAAGAACACTTTCATTACCATGAAGTGTTGTGTTCATAACATGATGAAGACCTCTCTTTCTAGATCAAGTCATTGTTTTCCTATTATGTATATGTGGAAGATCCAAGTGTTAGGTTCACTTGGATGTGTTTGTAAGGGTAGAAGATCCAAGTGATAGGTATCCTTGGATTAGGTGTTAGTTGTGTAGATCCAAGTTGTGTAAAACTTGTGTAACACCCCCAATTTTATACAACTCAGTACAGCGGAAGACTCGTTGGTGTTACGGGATAGCACATTACTCACATCATAGACAACGCATCAAAATCGCGTTGTTTAATAATAAATCATTTCCATTCATAAACATCAAAGTTACATCGGTCCCAAGTCATATTATTTCCTACAAAGTTTTACAAAGTATTTGAATGGAAAATTTTGTTTAAGTGCGGGCCATGAATTCTTGTCGTCTTCCCGAGAATTACCTTCAAGTACCTGAGATAAAACATGTTAAAAGAAAAGGTCAGCGATAACGCCGAGTGAATTCATAGAATTTAATAAATTCCATCGATATAACTTTGGTATAAAATTAGTACCAAAAATCAATTCGTACAAATCATTGTAATAGGCCGTAAAATAGCCGAAATCATTTTTATATAAATCCTTATCGAAAATCATAATATAGGCATTTGCCTTAAAAATCATTATACGAGCCAATGTCGTAAAAACATCATACAATACGTCTTATGACGTTGTATAAAATCAAATAAAAACCGTTATATGAATATGGTTATGAAAACCAAAACACGAACATAATATCAGTAGTATGACCCTGTATTGCTAGTCAGGCAATACATCGTAATTCGAAGCGTCTAATAGTATTTCAGTGATTTGGATTATTATAAGCCGCATGACATTGTTACCTTACTAAACCAAAACGGGTAGCTAACCCGATACAAATTTTGCCCATCTAAAGTAGCGTGTCGTCACAAAGGTCACGCTATGGAAATCTTCTCATACATTAATTCGCTTACCAATCAATGTGGCACGACGGGGATCAACCGTCAAGGCGCGAACTGGGGTGATCGTCCCCAAATAGTACTATTAAATGCATAAGCGTCTACCAAATCCCGGTAGTTCACAATTCATGCTAATGGGACTTTTAGTGACATAACCTAACTTTAATAATCCATTTAATTTCATCTATCGGGTCCTTTAATCATTTATCGGGTCATACAATCGGGTCATTCAATCATTTGGGTCCAAAATCAATAAACAAACAATCGGGACAAATGGTGTCCTATTTTGTAAAAAATAACATGTTATCTCCCTCGCGGGTTTATAAAACATTTATAAAAACATTTAAAAGAGTGCGAGGCTATGAACTCACGTTGATATGGGAAGGCGGGTTATCGGCAATTCGGTCGTACGGTACGTGCTTCAATCACGGAAACCTAGACAAATAATACTCGGTCTTAGACGTTTGTCCAATGACTTTATAAAAATAACAATTATGTATACATATGATGATTATATATATATGATGATCAAGTGGGTTTACGTATTCTCGTTTACTCATTTTAGAGTTATGTGTCGATAACTTTTATACTAGTTTTCTCGTTTTACCCATTTACGTGTTTTAGGTCCAATAAGCCTATTATAAGTTATTAACTTGTATTAATCCTTGTTATACTTACATTATCAGTATCTACACTTTACAAGTTGGGCCTAAATGGGTTAAGCCCAATAAGTTCTTTTTACAAGTATTTATCTTATTAAGTCCAACTATTAGTCCAATATGTTTAGTTAGCTCGTAAATGTCCGTATTTCTTATAGTTCGGGTTTTATCGGTTTTTACTTGTCTTAGTTACCTATACATCAGTATAGGACTTTTATAAACTTTACATTAGACGGGTTTGGTCGTCTAAGTTTTATTTGGCGAAAAACGTTAATTTTACGGCGATAGCCGAAAAAGTCGTAAAAATCAAGTTTATAGTTTTTATTACTTATAAATATTATTTTACCACCATTTATATAATTTACCCATTTAATTAACCTTTCATACATTTATATAAATAAGTTTTATAAGTTAGTGGGTTTATATTTTTACATTTTATACATTATAATGTGAGTGCTTATATAATAATAATAAACATTATTTCCAAAAATCTGATTTTTAACTTCACTTTCACCAAAACTGCCATATCTTGAGTTCTACATGGAGATAGAAGCTCAAATTTTTATCACATAAACTACATGATATTTGCTACATTTAACTCTTCTATGGCTACTGTTGAATCATCTTCTAAATATTTTCTAAAACTCGTCCAAAACAGTAACTTCAGATTTATACCCTAAACTTGTTTTGATCATATCTTACTCATTATTTGGATTCCATTGCATGGCCAACTCTCACATGTGTACAAGACCCATATCTTACTGTAAATCTATTAATATATGCCATTTTTATCAGTTCACCACTTGATTCTTTACTGTTTTATACAGCCAACATATTTAGACAAGATTTTAGCCTTGTTTCTTATAGTTTTTCACCTTTTCAAGCATGTTTATCAACAACAAATCCCCACATAACATTTTTATCATCATATAATCATCATAAATATATACAATAGGAAATAAAATACATGTTTACATAATCAAAATAACAAGAAGATGAGGAGGACAATCTTTATACCACCATGATGATGTAGGTTGATCAAAACATGGATTTTTTTGATGGAGAAACTTGTGGATATCCATGACCATCTTCAAGACCACCATGCTCCATGAACTCCTTGTGGAAAATCAGCCTCAAGAGACCAAGGAAACTCCTCCATGGATGTTATAAGTTGCACCAATCTTCATCTTTTTGAATGGAGATTAACATATGTTAATTATAACATATGTTTATGGTTAAATTTTGATCAATGATGGTGTTTTTGTGGAGAAAATGGGACGGCTCAAGAGAGAGTAGAGAGGAAATTTGGGTGGTTTGCATGTAGGAAATGAGATGCTAGTTTGTGTTGGTGGTTTTGTGAAGTGAAAAGCTTACATTGTAAGCTTACTTGACAAGTGTAGATAGTTAACTAAAAACTTGACACCTAAAGGTGTTGTGAAGTTATTTAGGCCGGTTTTGGAGTGGGGTGGGACAAGTGTCCCACTTGTCTCATCCCATTTATTTACGGGTACTCCTCGATTATAGTTTCCTCGATTTGCGTGTCCTCGGGTCGTTTTACAAAAAACGTTTTTATAAATTATTAATCGACGTCACAAAATGAATCCAATAAAAATTGTCTCATCAAAAACGGAGTTCGAAAACGTAAATACGTAATCCTAAGGTTTCCGGTTTAGTCGTAAAGGACGTTAAAATAAAATCGTAAGTCCTAATCTCTTCTCGTAAATTTGTGAGTTTATGAACCAACACAAATTTAAAACTCCAAAATAATATTTACGGATAAATTTATTTTCTGAAATGTCGGACTGCCACCAAAACGGTGTATGTAAACGTAAGCACGTAACGTTGAATCCTCCGGTTTAAACGTAGTCGATGCTACTTCAAGACGTAAATCCAAATTTCTTCCCAAAAATAAGTGAGTTCATATTGTAACATTAAAATAATATTTTCAAATAATATTTGAGAATAAAATATCAATCGTAAATTGACGGATTGTCACAGCATTTACCCCTAAACAGGATCTTTGTCCTCAAAGATCATCTTACCTTACTACTCGCTTCTTATAGAGTTAAAGCCATGTGGGTATTTCCTCCACATTCGGTCTTTTCTCACAAGTGTAATCCATTATAATACGCGAGTTTCATCAAACATAACTACGGGAATAAGATCAGGCTTAATGTTGACTTACTTTCTCTATCCATGATGTTCACGGGTTTTTGATGAATGCAACTTTTCGCCGATCTAAGCTCTACTAAGAACAATCAGATTTTCACTTGATAGATATTCCATCAAGTTCGATTTACGAAACATAATTTACGCAGTCCTTGAAGTCCTAGGGTAGATCCAGCTTATATGCCTTTCAATCCCAACTTTTACATCATCTCAATGGTCCCAAACAACGGGGACTTATATCCCATGATTTGTCAGATCATGAATTCATTTTTCCAAGGTTAAAAATTGTGGCATAACTTCGCTACCCATTTGGCACTTCAAGATCTACATTTCACTTTCACATAACCTCTTGCCCACTACCGGTTGTCAATAATCAGATCCTAATTTCAACAATCATTTCAAATCTCGCGGGTCGGGTATTTTGCAAGGTTAGGTTCGCCATCATAGGAAACCTTAAACCTAAAAGACATGTCCAACTCACAATGAGTGTATGTCGGATGTCTTTATCTCAACTCCTGCTTACAGATGCTCTAAGATTCAGATCCTAAACAAGATTTGATCTCGATCCTAATACGATAATTATCAATGATAATCTCTCCAAAGGAAAACGATTATACGGTCTATAACCAAAGGTCATTCATTCAATCATAGAACAGCGCTTATAGTATTTTGTATCGTTACTTTACCTCGTCCCTTCGATTGGGATGGTACATAGTACTCTCATCAAGGTTCGTTCTCAATGATTTCTGAGCAAATCTCTAGAAATTCGATGCGAAGCGAGGATCTTGATAAAGATGTTCGATACAGGCACACTATGTTTACATAACTCTTTTGCATTTATTATTAACGGGAATGATATTAGCAGATTTGGTCAGTCTGTCGACGATGACCCAAATCGAATCAAATTCAGATGATGGCCTTTGCAATAGCTAGACGTTTACTAATGTATGAGGCGATGTCTGCCTTCATAATTGCCATTAGTACAACTTCTTCAGTCAAAGATACTTTTAGTCATAAATCACATAAATAGAATACTTATACTTACGAATTCCAACATAACTATATCTCACAATCCTTCATATTTAGGCAACCATAAGTGGCCTTTAAAACATTTAACGCTATCGGCTTCTCAATTCTAATGGTTCACATTAGCCGCGAACCCCATTTATTATCTATATTATCCTTTTTACAAACATCGTTTATTTTTATATCGTTCAGCAATTTATGTTGCACCTTCATTATTAAGGAACATGTCCTAATTGGTTTTTTATCCTTTTTATATAATATGTCAGTATCTATATTCACTTCTCATGATGATGTAGCTATCATGTCCACAATTCACTCAGATATTCTTTCTATATTATACGTCAGTAATTACGTTCACCTTCCTGATGAAATAAGTATCACAACCGTATTCATTCAAAATTCTTTCTTCATATCTTCTATGTTTTAGTTTCGTCTCATCTATCATTTTTATCAGTTTTTCTCAATCCAGCGTTTTAAAGCGTCGATAATTATTACAATTAATTAAATAATAATCAGTTAATTTTTATGAAACGTAAACGTAAAAATTTTAAATTTCTTAGTTCGACCAATTAGATAAAATATTCAAAATAAATTTTAATTTAATTAACAAGATTTTTGTTGATTT
Source organism: Glebionis coronaria (assembly GCA_025667525.1). Lineage (NCBI taxonomy): Eukaryota > Viridiplantae > Streptophyta > Magnoliopsida > Asterales > Asteraceae > Glebionis > Glebionis coronaria. The sequence goes on along the minus strand of JANFOE010000825.1, from coordinate 149,113 downwards.
ATCGAAAATATTTAATAAGATTTCGTAAATGTTCGAAAAATCTTTGTTTATACTTTGGTCAAAGTTTTCTTAGTTGAAAAGTAAAAATATTCGTTTCAAATTCCAAGTTAAGGATTAAAATGGTTTCCTCAATCCTTCTTAGATTGTTTTAAGGTATACACAAACATTTACCCCTAAACAGAAGTTTAGTTAAATGGTTTGTGTATAAGGGAATAATCCCTTAAAATCCTTTGTTAAAACATTTGTCAAAACATATTTCCATTTCTTTTTGGTAAAATCCAAAGTCTTAAAAGGGCTCTTAATTTTTGAAGAGTCAATATAAATTCCGTTATCTTATTAATCACATGGTCAAATAATGTAAAGGATTAAGTCTTTAATCATATGTTAATTATTCAAGGTACATGTTTACACTGTTTGGCCAATTCAGGGCAGTCTATAAATAATTATTAACTCATTATTATCCTTATATACAAACAAATGGTCCTTAATGATCACGAGCATAAATTTATCAAATTACAGCCTACACACGTGATTCATCATAATTATGAACACTACATGTGCATTGTCAATCCAAACGACATCACGTGAAACTCATAACGTTCATCACAAGTTCGGGATGTGATGATTGGAATAGATAATCTTCTTCGCAGATGCGAAGTTGATAATAACCATGCCGTGGATCAAATCTTTAAAACATACGCTAGAACCTTGTAAATGATCGAAAAAATCTTCCATTTCGAGTTATGGATATCGTTTTTGATTGTCAATTTACTCAGTTTACAGTAATCTATAAATATAAGGATTGATAACACCATAGCTCTTCAGGATGACAGGCTTGGTATAATAGAATCTTTCTCCGACAACTTTCTCAGTTGTACGGTAATTCCTTAAATTCAGATGGTGCTGACGTACTGTGCACAAGTCACAAGTACAGCACCGGAAATATAATCAATACCAATTTCAACTTGCCTTAATGGCGAAAGTCTAGGTAATTAATCAACAAATACTTACTAAAGTTTCAAATAACAGAAACATCTTTTAATAATTCAATATTAGGTTCTTCTAGATTACAATGTCTATGACTAATTCACAACCATTTACGGTATAATTTCAAGTCAAAATGCGGGATATGGTCATCCATCAAGAATTATTTAGATCACTTTTGATAATCAACATCTCATCATTTAGGGGAATTCTATTCGAGTTCCCATCAATTAAGACAATGTCGTTATGTCATAATCAATCAATCCATTCTACTGGCATTACCAACTTTCCAGTTTTATTGCCGTCGATAAGATGTGAACTTCTCAAAAGTCTAACAATAACTCATAATCCTTCACAGATTCAAGGATATCAGGAGACATGACTACCTTAAAAGAGTAAGGTCAATGCATAATCTACGCGAGAGAATTTCAAATCAGATACAGACGAAAACATTTAATGAATATGAATATATCCCATGTTTTCATAATTTGAGTACGCATTCGAAAGCTCCTCGGATCGTTACCCAGGTCATTCAAATGAAATCAAATCAAAAGAAATTATAGGAACGTCGATACATCCAGTCGGGTATCAACACTCGATAATCAGATACTTTTCTTAAGAATCTCACTACGGGAGAATTGGACAAAAAAGAATTGTCAATCGTCAAATAAGACAATTTCCACAGATGAGTAAATTCGACTCAGAAGAATAGTTGCTACAGGCACATATGTAGGTGTCCCTAACACTATGTCCCTATTTTCACTTCTTGCAGATCTCATAAAATTTTATATTTCACAATCTTCAATGAAAATGTAGTGTTTATTCATTAGTTTTATGGTGACTACTAATCAGTCTTGCATAGTCCATTCCAAATTGTATGTAGGCGCGCAACTATATACAATTTCAAGATTAACGATGCAATACTCAGTTCGTCAAAATGTTATCATCATGTTTATAGTAAAATCATTTTCATGCTTAATTCTTAGATAAGAATCAAGAATATATTTACAAAAATTTTCTTTATTATGAAAACAATTAAGTTTTCCAAGATGTTTTATAAACAACTTTACTTCGATAACAATCACTTATAAATCTCACTTTGAATAATCCTTAATAGTGATGAAAATTCAATTTTTCTCAAGGGATACTATTGTATCTTATAAAAACAATGAGTGATCTGCAGAAGAGTGATGAAAGCTTGTTCACCAAGAACTAACCACAATATGATAGGAAATGAGCTTAGCCAAATAATCATGAGGTTCATGACTTCGATGGCACTCAGGAATACAAAGAGAATAATCCACAACGTAACTCAATTCGATATGAGTACTTGTTCAATGGTTGCATCACTAATGCGAGCATTAGGATGAAGCAATAAAGGATAGATAACATCGATACGTGTAGAACTTAGCGATCAAAGGTAGTCTTTTCATTAATCACAAACAAGTCAAAATTGTACCGCAACGCATTACGTGTCACTATGTCATACAATTCTCAGAACTCATCCTACCAACTGATATCTTAGTTAAGTTAGGGATTATTTTTAAAAGATACCACAATGAATACTAATCTACAAGAGTCATTAGGTGTCCCATCTGTCCCGGAAGATCCATCGGTCCCAATTCAGAAGAAGATTTCTTCAATTTATTTCTTGGACACTGGGCATCCTCGTTAGTGGACAATGGCCTAGGAACAACCCTTAACACGAACTAACAATCAATTAAAACCTTATAATTCATTCACAAAACTTAACGACTTCCTCTTAACAATCTCATATTCCATATAGGTTAAGTTTTATTTTATTCAAGTTTCAATCAACTTATACTCAATTCGATATCCTACCTCATTTTCCAATACTGTCAATCTTATTCTTACACCTTTAAAAGGGCAACATAAGTTCGATATTATCAACACTTAATTTCCAATCCTATAACTCTTACAACAATAATTATCAAATGAGTCACTAGTATGAAATGACTTGATCATTCAACTAGACTTCTCGGAAAGGTACTAGTGCATGAGGCTTTTGGGTAATGGTTCCAATGACAGCCTCAAGTGCAACATTCACCCTTTCGATTTCAATTTAAGAATTGGATGACAACGAATCAGATGACATCTTTCTAGGTGTCAACGTTTTGTCAAACTCCACTCTATAAGAAAAGATCGTCATGACATCGATATCAGATTTAATCTCGCCAATTCTTCTTCAATATCACAACCAACTAATATCTACACTTCTACGAATATCAACCATTTGTCGGGATCATAAATATCCACAACTTGGTTTAGATCTAGGATAGCTAGAATTCCTACAAGAATAGCTTCGATTAATTTACTAGGAGATTTAGGGTACATTGTGACAATCTACGTCGTATAAATACCTCGTATAAATATCAAAATAATCATCAAACAATCATGTAATCAATTTACATCATATATATATAATCCAAGTTATATATATATATTAAAATAACACTTCTCAGTCTTGGCCTTGTCGGTAACTCGGGAATTCTTCGGCACCGTTATAGTCAAAATATTTTTAGACATTTTTAGAAAAATGTGTTTAGTAAAAAGATTTTGAAAAGTTTTATTCAAAACCTTAGTTTTAAAAATCTTTCGTTCTCTATAACGAGAGCTCTGGTACCAAACTGTAACACCCCCAATTTTATACAACTCAGTACAGCGGAAGACTCGTTGGTGTTACGAGATAGCACATTACTCACATCATAGACAACGCATCAAAATCGCGTTGTTTAATAATAAATCATTTCCATTCATAAACATCAAAGTTACATCGGTCCCAAGTCATATTATTTCCTACAAAGTTTTACAAAGTATTTGAATGGAAAATATTGTTTAAGTGCGGGCCATGAATTCTTGTCGTCTTCCCGATAATTACCTTCAAGTACCTGAGATAAAACATGTTAAAAGAAAAGGTCAGCGATAACGCCGAGTGAATTCATAGAGTTTAATAAATTCCATCAATATAACTTTGGTATAAAATTAGTACCAAAAATCAATTCGTACAAATCATTGTAATAGGCCGTAAAATAGCCGAAATCATTTTTATATAAATCCTTATCGAAAATCATAATATAGGCATTTGCCTTAAAAATCATTATACGAGCCAATGTCGTAAAAACATCATACAATACGTCTTATGACGTTGTATAAAATCAAATAAAAACCGTTATATGAATATGGTAATGAAAACCAAAACACGAGCATAATATCAGTAGTATGACCCTGTATTGCTAGTCAGGCAATACATCGTAATTCGAAGCGTCTAATAGTATTTCGGTGATTTGGATTATTATAAGCCGCATGACATTGTTACCTTACTAAACCAAAACGGGTAGCTAACCCAATACAAATTTTGCCCATCTAAAGTAGCGTGTCGTCACAAAGGTCACGCTATGGAAATCTTCTCATACATTAATTCGCTTACCAATCAATGTGGCACGACGGGGATCAACCGTCAAGGCGCGAACTGGGGTGATCGTCCCCAAATAGTACTATTAAATGCATAAGCGTCTACCAAAACCCGGTAGTTCACAATTCATGCTAATGGGACTTTTAGTGACATAACCTAACTTTAATAATCCATTTAATTTCATCTATCGGGTCCTTTAATCATTTATCGGGTCATACAATCGGGTCATTCAATCATTCGGGTCCAAAATCAATAAACAAACAATCGGGACAAATGGTGTCCTATTTTGTAAAAACTAACATGTTATCTCCCTCGTGGGTTTATAAAACATTTATAAAAACATTTAAAAGAGTGCGAGGCTATGAACTCACGTTGATATGGGAAGGCGGGTTATCGGCAATTCGGTCGTACGGTACGTGCTTCAATCACGGAAACCTAGACAAATAATACTCGGTCTTAGACGTTTGTCCAATGACTTTATAAAAATAACAATTATGTATACATATGATGATTATATATATATGATGATCAAGTGGGTTTACGTATTCTCGTTTACTCATTTTAGAGTTATGTGTCGATAACTTTTATACTAGTTTTCTCGTTTTACCCATTTACGTGTTTTAGGTCCAATAAGCCTATTATAAGTTCTTAACTTGTATTAATCCTTGTTATACTTACATTATCAGTATCTACACTTTACAAGTTGGGCCTAAATGGGTTAAGCCCAATAAGTTCTTTTTACAAGTATTTATCTTATTAAGTCCAACTATTAGTCCAATATGTTTAGTTAGCTCGTAAATGTCCGTATTTCTTATAGTTCGGGTTTTATCGGTTTTTACTTGTCTTAGTTACCTATACATCAGTATAGGACTTTTATAAACTTTACATTAGACGGGTTTGGTCGTCTAAGTTTTATTTGGCGAAAAACGTTAATTTTACGGCGATAGCCGAAAAAGTCGTAAAAATCAAGTTTATAGTTTTTATTACTTATAAATATTATTTTACCACCATTTATATAATTTACCCATTTAATTAACCTTTCATACATTTATATAAATAAGTTTTATAAGTTAGTGGGTTTATATTTTTACATTTTATACATTATAATGTGAGTGCTTATATAATAATAATAAACATTATTTCCAAAAATCTGATTTTTAACTTCACTTTCACCAAAACTGCCATATCTTGAGTTCTACATGGAGATAGAAGCTCAAATTTTTATCACATAAACTACATGATATTTTATACATTTAACTCTACTATGGCTACTGTTGAATCATCTTCTAAATATTTTCTAAAAATCGTCCAAAACAGTAACTTCAGATTTATACCCTAAACTTGTTTTGATCATATCTTACTCATTATTTTGATTCCATTGCATGGCCAACTCTCACATGTGTACAAGACCCATAGCTTACTGTAAATCTATTAATATATGCCATTTTTATCAGTTCACCACTTGATTCTTTACTGTTTTATACAGCCAACATATTTAGACAAGATTTTAGCCTTGTTTCTTATAGTTTTTCACCTTTTCAAGCATGTTTATCAACAACAAATCCCCACATAACATTTTTATCATCATATAATCATCATAAATATATACAATAGGAAATAAAATACATGTTTACATAATCAAAATAACAAGAAAATAAGGAGGACAATCTTTATACCACCATGATGATGTAGGTTGATCAAAACATGGATTTTTTTGATGGAGAAACTTGTGGATATCCATGACCATCTTCAAGACCACCATGCTCCATGAACTCCTTGTGGAAAATCAGCCTCAAGACACCAAGGAAACTCCTCCATGGATGTTATAAGTTGCACCAATCTTCATCTTTTTGAATGGAGATTAACATATGTTAATTATAACATATGTTTATGGTTAAATTTTGATCAATGATGGTGTTTTTGTGGAGAAAATGGGACGGCTCAAGAGAGAGTAGAGAGGAAATTTGGGTGGTTTGCATTTAGGAAATGAGATGCTAGTTTGTGTTGGTGGTTTTGTGAAGTGGAAAGCTTACATTGTAAGCTTACTTGACAAGTGTAGATAGTTAACTAAAAACTTGACACCTAAAGGTGTTGTGAAGTTATTTAGGTCGGTTTTGGAGTGGGGTGGGACAAGTGTCCCACTTGTCTCATCCCATTTATTTACGGGTACTCCTCGATTATAGTTTCCTCGATTTGCGTGCCCTCGGGTCGTTTTACGAAAAACGTTTTTATAAATTATGAATCGACGTCACAAAACAAATCCAATAAAAATTGTCTCATCAAAAACGGAGTTCGAAAACGTAAATACGTAATCCTAAGGTTTCCGGTTTAGTCGTAAAGGACGTTAAAATAAAATCGTAAGTCCTAATCTCTTCTCGTAAATTTGTGAGTTTATGAACCAACACAAATTTAAAACTCCAAAATAATATTTACGGATAAATTTATTTTCTGAAATGTCGGACTGCCACCAAAACGGTGTATGTAAACGTAAGCACGTAACGTTGAATCCTCCGGTTTAAACGTAGTCGATGCTACTTCAAGACGTAAATCCAAATTTCTTCCCAAAAATAAGTGAGTTCATATTGTAACATTAAAATAATATTTTCAAATAATATTTGAGAATAAAATATCAATCGTAAATTGACGGATTGTCACAACTTGGATATACTGTTAGAGTCATAGATCTAAGTGTTGTATGCTTATATCTATATGGTTTATGTGTTTAGGCCATAAAGCACAAGGTTTGTTATGTTGGGCCATAAAACATAACTAGTGTGAAGATTGGTGTAGATGGGTGAAGATTGGTCCTACCTAAGATTGGGACTCGACATCTAGCCTTGTGTCGGAAAATGGTGAAGTTGGTCCTACCTAAGATTAGGACTCGACATCTAGCTTAGTGTCGGAAATGTGTAAGCGACGTGTATGGTTTTCTACGCCTTGAAAGAAGTATTGTTCACTAGTGAAGTAACTCTCGAGTAAGGTGTACTCGAGGAGTGGAGTAGGGCGAAGAGAAGCTTCGTGACTGAACCACTATAAATCATCGTGTCGGTACTTTCCTTTAAATTTATGTCTTTACTTTTATTAATGCATTTATATGTTTTGTGTTGTGTGCATCTCATAATCTAAACATCTAAGTTGCAGAAAAGTTAAGGCTTAGTACGTGTGTGCTTCATGTTTAGATTATGGTCAAGTGTACATCACTTAGTCTAAGCATCTTAGTTGCAAAAAAGCTTATGCTTAGTACGTGTGTGCTTAGTGTTTAGACTATTGCTTGATGTACGCTTGATTTGACGTGTTTGTGTGTTTTCTTGCTTTTAGTATTTATCATTCAATCAAACACATCTCATATCTAGTCAAACTTGATCGAGAATTTGATACCAAGGATTGCTTAAGTTTAACATTCAATAAATGGTTTCGTCCACTGTCGGCGGTTCCCTAAATGGACCGGAGCTTCTTTATTAATAAAGAACCACGGGTGCAATAAAGAACCACGCACAGTGGATTAAGCCGGAATGTTTTTAAAATGAACTAGAAACTATTCAACCCCCCCCCCTTCTAGTTTCTATAGTTTTCTTGATCCTCGATTGATTGGACTGAATAAGGGTTAGGTGGAGAGTAAAAATCGTTTTTTTAGGTATAGGGGGTAGTATTGATAGTTAAAACTAACAAGGAATCCTAATAGTACTCAAATTTGGGATACCTTCCCTTCCTTATGTTATGTCGACTAAAAATCAAGCTCAAACGCCCTTAGTATGGCATTTTAATCAATTTTATGTTACTTAACCATTACTAATCTTAATGGTACCCTCGGGTTACTTCCTGGTCAAATCCCGAAAGCCTTACGTTAATTCTTCGACTTTCTACGTGATTTTCGAACTAACCTTCATTTATAAAACTTTTTAATATGGAACTTAACTCTAGAACCTATCCAAAACATATAATATATATAATATACATATAGAACATGTGATCCGTACGTGGAATCTTATAAAAGCGATATTTGAACTTTCTCGCAGTTCATTTGTGATTTCATTTCATCAAATTTCATTTCCAACATGTACCATGATTTATAAATCACATACTTCATTTCCTTCACTATCATTAATAACTTCACCTATTAAAACACATAAAACTTATTTGCACACAATCTAATACATAAAGAGAGTTCAATGAGTGACAACTAACTCGCAAAACCCTAATTGTCACAACAAGCATTGATGAATTAGCTTTCCTAAAAAACAGCACTTAGCACCGCTCACCACGCTTTTGTCAAATATCCAATAAAAATCAAAATATTCACCACTCCTATGCCAAAGACAAAATGTTCATTACTCATTGCTCACCATCCAAAAAAACTCCAAACCGCTATGTGCCAAATATTCTTCTATTAATAATAGAGGGGAATCATTGTTCCATTAATGTGACACCCTAGAACCGAGGTCATTAACGTTACCCTAAATTACGCAAATTTTTGAAATTTTTAATAAATTTTAATTTCTATATTTATAAGTATTTTGGTTAAAGCCGATGTTCGAGGTTAAAATTTTTACGATTGACGATTTAAGAAGGACGATGACGATTACGATCCCGAGGGATGCCCAATTTTATATAATTATTGACGGTTTATCGATAATGTAATTTTTCGAGAATTTTATTTACGGTTCGTGTTAAGTTGAGTCGGGTGAGTTTTATAGCCTTCCGAGTACATTTAAAGTATCCCAAAAATATTTTGGAGTGTTCGGGAAGATTTCCGACTCCCGTAAAATTTTCAAAATTGACTAGTGAGTCGAAACCGCAAAGTTTTGAGGACGTTTTTAACTTAAGGCCAAAAGAAACCAAAAATTACACTTTGGTCCCTCCCAATACACCAAAAAGCCCCAAAATGACACAAACACAAACACATAGTTACATTTCACCAAAACAAATCAACTCTCTCCCTCTCTTGCCCTCTCTAGCCGACGGTTACCCCAAACCCACCAAGAACACCATCAAAATTTTTTTTCACTTGATTTTCATTAAAATTAAGGTTAGACCACATCTAATCTTGTCATTCCCTACATTTCTATGTACTTAAATCCCACATGCATTCAAGTAAATTTTCCAAAATTTTTCAAGATGATCCAAATTCGTTTTTGAGGCTAATTGTTGTAATGCATGTTGAATTCATGTGTTATGGAAGCATAATCACCAATAAAAACCCACCAAAATCAATTTGGTTGTGGTGATTGGGGCACCCAAACCCCACGGCACAAGGGGTGTTTGGGGAGCCATGGTGGTTGATGAATTTTTAGCTTAGTCTTGTGTTTGGTTATGTGTTTAGTGATGTTTTACATAGGTTTAATTGGTTGCATGTTCATTTTTAGATGATTAGGATTTTGAGATTGGTTGATCAATAGGGGTAGGACTGAAATCTTGTGTTTGAATATGTTTAGGGAGGCTTAGGATGTTGCCTAGTGGTGGTTAGAAGGTTTGAAATCGAGTCTAAGCATGATTTTGGAGTAGCCAAATTTAGGCAGAAACTTTGAGCTCATTTCATAAAAATGATTTTTCTTCCAGGTCTTGAAAACAAAATGTAGTTGTAGAGGGTCTTTTTGTCTTTAATTTGGTATAAGGTAGAGCCCGTGACTCAAAACGAGCTAAAAGTTATGAGGTTTTAAAGATCGAGTACCGGGAGACGAGGACTTTCATAATCCGAATTTATGTAAAGTTTTAGTCAAATCCCGAGGATCACAAGTATAAATTGGTAAATGGTCAAGGGTCAAAATTTGGTTACAAACCTGTAAAAATGAGTCTATAAGTTGACTTAGGAGTCAAAGAAGTCAAAAGTACATTTCATATAGGTCAAAGAGGTCAAAGTTAGTCGAAGTGCAATTTCAGCCCGTAAAATGTAGTCTTGGAAAAACGTTGCGTAACGGGTCGTAAAAGTAAAAACTTTTATTGGGCTTAAAAACATGTTATCTACAGGTCTTATAGGATTTTTGAGAATTTTGTCAAATTTTATAAGTGTGGTTAAATATGGTAAAACAGCCCGTACTTTAGTCAAGTACCGGCGAGAATGAGTAAAAATGGACAACGTAAGTAATGAGAACGAATGGTATAAAATGAGTGATACTTGTTGTTTTGTTTTTGGCGTGAGTTATACTTGTCCTAAGTGACTAGTACTTATGTATTTTATACAGTACCGTAAAGTATATAAAATGAGATTACTCATTACGCGTTATTTGTGATAGGTGTTGATTTACCCGGGCATCCGTAACATCGTCAGTGATCATCCCTCGAACTACCGACTACTTAAGATATAAGGTGTGAATTTATAGCCTCGCTTATGTTTATTTCAAATTGTTTTACCCGCGAGGGAAATGCATGCTAGTTTTTAAAAGGAACGTATATCATGAATGATTGTTAGACCCGAAAGTTGCCTTAGAAATTGTGTTGAGTACCAAAGTTGCAAAAGTCCCTAAAATCATGAACTATTAACTATTGTCCTGCCCTCGAGTAGGGGGAAATAGCCGCTTATGCAATTTGTAGTACTACGGGGCTAACGACCCAATGCTAGCCGAGAAGCTGTACGTTTAGTAAGTTCTGCGGTAGATTATTTTGTATGAGAAATAAGGTATAATTGCAACTGATGCCTTTAGAAGGGGCACTGGTTTCATCTGAATCACGCCGGTATTTATTACGCGGGTGATTGAGTTAACGGATTAGTGTCATGAGCTTAAACACAATTGTCAGTATCCTGATTATAGATTGTTTGATCGACAAGTCTATAAATGATCACGAATGGTTTTTATTTTATATACGTTCAAATCGATTGAAAAACCTATGAATTCCACTCAACGTTTTCGTTGACCAAATTTTTGGCATGTGTTTCAGGTAACCGCTGAAGTGTAGAATGGAGCATGCATGGGATGGACGTTGTGTGTATGGCTTGGAGTCCGCTTGTTTTTCCTCCTTTTTCAACTTAAACAATTTTAAGTTTAATGTTATGTTGTTGTAAAACTGAAATTTCTGGGTTGAGATTCATGGGGACCGAAAACGCTAAACTCTGTTGTACCAAATTGGGGTTGGAAAAACCGTGGACATGTATCATCTAACAATTTTAAATTCAAGTTTTAAGTTGACGTCTTTTTAGCGTCGTTTGATATATCTTGTGTGCAATGAATACTGTGTAGCACCCATTGTTGTAGTTCCGCTGCGCATAGCAATTGTGGGGGTGTTACAGATTGGTAATCAGAGCCACGAGTTATAGAGAACTAGGTCGTCTTTGAAAATCCTAAACTATAACTTTTGGTGTCGTAAGAAATGGTCCAAGCACACACAACTATCCTGCATGGCTCCGGTAAGATTTATTTTTGTAATTGTGGCATTTGACGTATACTTTTGAGTGAAGTATATATGTGGGTAATTATTACGTAAGTATGGAATTACTATATGTAGACGTTGAATTTTACGTGGAATATCCGACATCGTAATTTTTGTATTAATCATGCATGAGCATCATATTATTACATTTCGGGCATATGTACCACCTTTGCATTGCATTTGCATGCATGTATTTATAATTATTGTATAATTACTTATGTACCCTCCGAAATTCGCTGTTATTGCAGGAATGGCCGAGGTACCGCCTAATGATAATGGAAACGATTACGTCGTAGGTCACGAAGGGGGACCGTTTCCTCCGAACCCGCCGGACAATGATAATGGATGGATCGCTCCAGAAGAGGAAATAGGGCCGGAAAACGACAATGACGAAAGTGAGGTGGATAATTTCAGCATTAGTAGTGACGAGAGTGAGGATTCCGAAGAAGAGCCCGAGGAGCTAATGGATGATGGAATTCCCGAGAATGCTGTAGGCCAGACCGAACCTGATTTGTTTCAATCCCCGAATTCGCCGAAGGGTTACGAGGTACCACCGACCGGTCGTTATGAGCAGCAACCCTTTAACCGCCCGATGGACAATTGTAAGGATTATTTGAGAACAGTGCCAGGATTTGTTCGAGTAAGTAATGGGAGCAGTGGAGAGTCCAGCAAATCATCCAAGTCGCCACCGATTCATGAGAATATTGCAAGGGTCTACTTTCCGAGACCAAGACACTACAGGGATCCCGCAGGTCGTTTGGGGAGGATGGAAAGGTTGATGTATGAGCGGTTTGTAGTTGAGACTAGGGTAATTAAGAAGTTTGATAAGACTGAAAGGCAGACCAAAGACTGTTGGAAAGGACTGCAAGAATTGAGTATGATGGAAATGTGAACAAAAGTGACATCAACAGTTTAAGATCAATGGTTGCAAATTTAAGTGCTAGTCTTGACCGTGTTAGGGAGGATCAAGTGAGGTTGTCAAGGATGCAGAGTTGGGAGCATCGTGTGAGAGCATCATTGCCCCCGGATTGGAGATTCGTGGACGATTTGGAGATGGAGGCGAATGACTTCATGATTCAGCCGCCTACTGGAGGTGCTTGTATTACGGTGGGAAGTCAGGTAGCGATTGAGTGTGGATCCACATCAGGGACGAAAAAGGAAACGGAATGTGGGCCGGATGATAAAGGGAAAAGAAAAATGGATGATGTGGATGAGGACGATAGTGATGAGGAAACCAAGGAAGACGACGACGAGCCGCCATCCAAGAGGCCGTGTGGATCACCACATGCCTAGTTACTTGTTTTGTATTTTCTTTGATCATTGTAATAGAACTGTTTTAGACCTTTGTATGATGGTATTATGACGAGAAACTCAAGTACTTGAATTTTTGTGGTGAACGATTGTAGTGGCAATACTTGTCACGATTTTGGTTAATTATCAATACAATCTATGTTACCTTTCATGATCTGTGATATGTCTTAAATTTGATCTTTTGTGATGTGAATTGATGAATATTAGTAACTCCGTAGTGATGTGTCGTTGTATGTATATTATGTCTGGGAAACTTGATATGTATACTTACATTGTTTTTCTATTTTCCCTGTCTTGCAGAAAGAGATATTCGATAACACCATGCCTCCAAAGTTGACCGCCGATCGTGTTAACACCATGATTCAGGAAGCTATAGCAAATGCGTTGGAAGCGGACCGAGCCAGGAGAAATCAGGACCAGGGAAGGAACGCGGGGAGACAGCAAGCCCCGAGAGTGTGTACCTATTCTAGCTTTATGAAATGCGGTCCCACGCAGTTTCGTGGAACGGGTGGAGCTTTAGAACTTAGACGATGGTTGGAAAAGGTTGAAAGTACGTTCGAAATCAGTGGTTGTGCAGAAGCGGACAAAGTGAAGTTTGCAGCTGCTACGTTTCTTGATGATGCGTTAAGTTGGTGGAATACCCAGGTAGCTACGGTTGGATTGGCTGTAGCGAATGCAAGGACGTGGAATGCGACAAAAGCTTTGTTGACTAAGAAGTTTTGCCCGGAAGAGGAATTGGGGCAATTGGAGGATGAGTTGAGGCACTTGACCTTGAAGAACAACGATATAGCTGCCTACACCAGGAGGTTTAACGAATTAAGCCTGTTGTGTCCAGATGTTTTTGCCAATGACGCCAAGAAGATGAAACAGTACATTAAGGGTTTATCCAGCAATATCAAAGGTGAAACAACTTCGTCGAAACCTGGATCGTTTGATGCAGCGGTTCAGATGGCTCACGCTTTGATGGACGTCAAGCTCCAGGACAAGCAGAACTCCATTGCGGAAGGCAACAAGAGGAAATGGGAAGCGGCACAAAGCAATCAATCCCAAGGCCAGAACCGAGGTGGAAATCGAAACAACCATGGGCCGAACCGAAATCAGCAGTTTAACCAAAGAAGGAATGAAGGGATGAGGGCAGTGACGAACCCTAGAGGAGTGAAAGTGAACCCCCATTGTGGTAAGTGCAATTTGTATCATGTTGGGAATTGCCCGCCTGCATGCGGCAAGTGTGGGAAAGCAGGTCATAGGACTTCTGGTTGTCGAACGGGAGGAGTAGCCACTAGGGCTAATGCTATCAGGATGAGGGGATGTTATGGTTGTGGAGAAAGGGGTCATGTGCAAGTGAATTGCCCGAAGGCAGGAAACAAGCGGGGAGGCAATAATGCGGCTGCTGTGTATCAAGTGGGAACGGCTGATAAACCACAGGGTCCTAATGTGGTTACCGGTACGTTTTTGCTAGACGCTTGTTATGCTAGTATTTTGTTTGATTCTGGCTCCGACAAGAGTTTTGTAGATGTTAAATTTAGTCGTCATATTGATAGAGAACCGGTGTTGTTAGCGACTAGTTATAACGTTGAGTTAGCCGATGGAAAAATTGTTAGTACGAATTCTATACTGAGAGGGTGTACCTTGAAGTTAGGAAATTACGCTTTTAAAATCGACTTGATGCCTATAGAGCTAGGATCGTTTGACGTGATTGTGGGAATGGATTGGCTAATGGCGCACAGTGCTATGATCGTCTGTGGCGAGAGATTGGTTCAGATTCCGTTGAGGAATAAGGTTTTGACGGTGAAGGGAGACGAATGCACTTCTCGTTTGAAAGTGATTTCCTGTTTGAAAATGATGAAGTACGTAGAGAGCGGATGCGATGTGTTTTTGGCACAGGTTTCGAGTGATGGTGATTTAGAGGCAAGGATTGAAGAGGTACCAGTTATTTGCGAGTATCCGGAAGTTTTTCCATACGAGTTGCCAGGTTTACCGCCTACCCGTGAGGTCGAGTTTCGAATTGATTTAGTGCCAGGAGCTGCGCCGGTTGCACGTGCACCTTATCGCTTAGCACCATCCGAGTTAAAGGAGTTAGCGGATCAACTGAAGGAATTGATGGACAAAGGATTTATTAGGCCGAGCTCATCACCTTGGGGAGCGCCAGTGTTGTTTGTGAAGAAGAAAGATGGTTCGTTTCGGATGTGTATTGACTATAGGGAACTCAATAAGCTGACGGTTAAGAATCGGTACCCATTGCCGAGGATTGACGATTTGTTTGATCAATTGCAAGGTTCCAATGTATACTCAAAGATCGACTTAAGATCAGGGTATCATCAACTGCGTGTAAGAGAGGAGGATATCCCTGTAACCGCCTTTCGTACGCGGTATGGACACTTTGAATTTCGAGTGATGCCATTTGGGTTGACAAACGCGCCTGCTGTATTCATGGACCTTATGAATCGCGTGTGCAAGCCGTATCTAGATAAGTTTGTTATTGTGTTCATCGATGATATACTTATTTACTCTAAAAGTAAGGAGGAGCACGAGAAGCACCTAAGAAAGATTTTGGAGTTGTTGAGGAAGGAGAAGCTGTATGCAAAATTCTCTAAGTGTGAATTTTGGTTGGAATCAGTGTAGTTTCTAGGTCACGTGATCGATAGTAAGGGAGTTCGTGTGGATCCTGCCAAGGTCGAAGCGATCAGGGAATGGTCGGCACCGACGACGCCGACTGAAGTTCGACAATTCCTTGGTTTAGCTGGGTATTATCGAAGGTTTATTGAAGGATTTTCGTTGATTGCAAAACCATTGACGAGGCTTACCGAAAAGAATAGGGTGTATGAATGGGGAAATGAGGAAGAACTTGCTTTCAAAACGCTTAAGGATAAGTTATGTTCCGCACCGATATTGTCATTGCCTGAAGGAACCGAGGACTTCGTAGTGTATTGTGATGCGTCTCGTAAGGGTTATGGAGCGGTATTAATGCAACGTGAAAAGGTGATAGCTTACGCGTCGAGGCAACTAAGGAAGAATGAGGAGAACTACACGACGCACGATTTGGAATTAGGAGCTGTAGTTTTTGCGTTGAAGTTGTGGAGACACTATCTGTATGGGACGAAGTGCGTTGTATTCACTGACCACAAGAGTTTGCAGCACATTTTAGATCAAAAGGAGTTGAATATGCGACAAAGACGATGGGTTGAACTACTAAGTGATTACGACTGCGAAATTCGCTACCACCCTGGCAAGGCGAATGTTGTAGCGGATGCACTGAGTAGGAAGGAACGGGAGAAACCTTTGAGGGTTAGAGCTTTAGTGATGAATGAGAGCGTTGACTTAACCGAAACTATACTGAAGGCTCAAGAGAGAGGACTAATGAAAGGGAATGTTGAAGCCGAGAACTTGGGACGAATGTTGAAACCTCTTTTCGTGATTAGGTCAGACGAACTGAGATATTTTGAGAATCGGATTTGGTTACCACTGTGTTCATCTGAGGAAGGAAAGCCTGGAGTTCGAGAATTGGTTATGAACGAGTCGCATAAGTCGAAGTATTCGATACATCCTGGATCGGATAAAATGTATCACGACCTGAAGAAAGTTTACTGGTGGCCGAATATGAAGGCGGATATTGCTCGTTACGTTAGTAAGTGTTTGACTTGCGCGAAGGTTCAAGCAGAACATAAGAAACCATCTGGATTATTGGTACAACCAGAGATCCCAGAATGGAAATGGGAGAAAATCGCTATGGATTTCGTGACGGGTTTACCTAGAACTCCTAGTGGATGTGATATGATATGGGTAATTGTGGATAGGTTAACGAAATCTGCTCATTTCTTACCTATGAAGAAGACGGACAGCATGGAAAAACTCGCCAGCGTGTACGTGAAAGAGATCGTCTGTAGACATGGAGTGCCGTTATCGATCATTTCGGATCGCGATAGTAGATTTACGTCGGAATTTTGGAAATCGCTTCAACGTGCGATGGGCACTGAATTGAGTTTAAGCACGGCTTATCACCCGGAAACTGACGGCCAGAGTGAACGAACTATTCAAACGATTGAGGACATGCTCCGAGCATGCGTGATCGATTTTGGAGGAAGTTGGGAACGCCACTTGCCTCTAGTGGAATTTTCGTACAATAATAGTTATCATGCGAGTATCAAGGCAGCACCGTTCGAAGCATTGTATGGAAGGAAGTGTAGATCGCCTGTGTGTTGGAGTGAAGTAGGAGAAAGTCAATTGACTGGACCCGAAATGGTTTTAGAAACGACAGAGAAGATCGTGCAGATCAAGAACCGACTACTTGCTGCGAGAAGCCGACAGAAGAGTTATGCCGATAACCGAAGGAAACCGTTGGAGTTTGAAGTTGGAGATATGGTTATGCTCATGGTATCGCCGTGGAAGGGTGTAATTCGTTTTGGGAAGAAAGGAAAGTTGAGTCCGAGGTATATTGGACCGTTTAAGATCGTCGAACGAATTGGACCAGTAGCGTACAAGTTAGAATTGCCGACCGAACTTAGTGCTATTCACGACACGTTTCACGTATCGAACCTGAAGAAGAGTTTGGCGGATAAGGAATTGGTGATTCCTTTGGACGAGATTCGACTAGACGACAAAATGCACTTTGTGGAAGAACCTGTGGAAATTATGGACCGAGAGGTCAAGCGATTGAAGCGTAGTAGGATTCCTATTGTGAAAGTCCGATGGAATTCTAAGCGTGGACCGGAATACACCTGGGAACGTGAGGACTTTTTCAAGGAAAGGTATCCTCATCTGTTCCAGTAGAACGAAATGTGAGTACAAGAAGAGGCGAGCGCCGGGACGTCGCTCTCTTTAAGGAGGGGTGGATGTGACACCCTAGAACCGAGGTCATTAACGTTACCCTAAATTACGCAAATTTTTGAAATTTTTAATAAATTTTAATTTCTATATTTATAAGTATTTTGGTTAAAGCCGATGTTCGAGGTTAAAATTTTTACGATTGACGATTTAAGAAGGACGATGACGATTACGATCCCGAGGGATGCCCAATTTTATATAATTATTGACGATTTATCGATAATGTAATTTTTCGAGAATTTTATTTACGGTTCGTGTTAAGTTGAGTCGGGTGAGTTTTATAGCCTTCCGAGTACATTTAAAGTATCCCAAAAATATTTTGGAGTGTTCGGGAAGATTTCCGACTCCCGTAAAATTTTCAAAATTGACTAGTGAGTCGAAACCGCAAAGTTTTGAGGACGTTTTTAACTTAAGGCCAAAAGAAACCAAAAATTACACTTTGGTCCCTCCCAATACACCAAAAAGCCCCAAAATGACACAAACACAAACACATAGTTACATTTCACCAAAACAAATCAACTCTCTCCCTCTCTTGCCCTCTCTAGCCGACGGTTACCCCAAACCCACCAAGAACACCATCAAAAATTTTTTTCACTTGATTTTCATTAAAATTAAGGTTAGACCACATCTAATCTTGTCATTCCCTACATTTCTATGTACTTAAATCCCACATGCATTCAAGTAAATTTTCCAAAATTTTTCAAGATGATGCAAATTCGTTTTTGAGGCTAATTGTTGTAATGCATGTTGAATTCATGTGTTATGGAAGCATAATCACCAATAAAAACCCACCAAAATCAATTTGGTTGTGGTGATTGGGGCACCCAAACCCCACGGCACAAGGGGTGTTTGGGGAGCCATGGTGGTTGATGAATTTTGAGCTTAGTCTTGTGTTTGGTTATGTGTTTAGTGATGTTTTACATAGGTTTAATTGGTTGCATGTTCATTTTTAGATGATTAGGATTTTGAGATTGGTTGATCAATAGGGGTAGGACTGAAATCTTGTGTTTGGATATGTTTAGGGAGGCTTAGGATGTTGCCTAGTGGTGGTTAGAAGGTTTGAAATCGAGTCTAAGCATGATTTTGGAGTAGCCAAATTTAGGCAGAAACTTTGAGCTCATTTCATAAAAATGATTTTTCTTCCAGGTCTTGAAAACAAAATGTAGTTGTAGAGGGTCTTTTTGTCTTTAATTTGGTATAAGGTAGAGCCCGTGACTCAAAACGAGCTAAAAGTTATGAGGTTTTAAAGATCGAGTACCGGGAGACGAGGACTTTCATAATCCGAATTTATGTAAAGTTTTAGTCAAATCCCGAGGATCACAAGTATAAATTGGTAAATGGTCAAGGGTCAAAATTTGGTTACAAACCTGTAAAAATGAGTCTATAAGTTGACTTAGGAGTCAAAGAAGTCAAAAGTACATTTCATATAGGTCAAAGAGGTCAAAGTTAGTCGAAGTGCAATTTCAGCCCGTAAAATGTAGTCTTGGAAAAACGTTGCGTAACGGGTCGTAAAAGTAAAAACTTTTATTGGGCTTAAAAACATGTTATCTACAGGTCTTATAGGATTTTTGAGAATTTTGTCAAATTTTATAAGTGTGGTTAAATATGGTAAAACAGCCCGTACTTTAGTCAAGTACCGGCGAGAATGAGTAAAAATGGACAACGTAAGTAATGAGAACGAATGGTATAAAATGAGTGATACTTGTTGTTTTGTTTTTGGCGTGAGTTATACTTGTCCTAAGTGACTAGTACTTATGTATTTTATACAGTACCGTAAAGTATATAAAATGAGATTACTCATTACGCGTTATTTGTGATAGGTGTTGATTTACCCGGGCATCCGTAACATCGTCAGTGATCATCCCTCGAACTACCGACTACTTAAGATATAAGGTGTGAATTTATAGCCTCTCTTATGTTTATTTCAAATTGTTTTACCCGCGAGGGAAATGCATGCTAGTTTTTAAAAGGAACGAATATCATGAATGATTGTTAGACCCGAAAGTTGCCTTAGAAATTGTGTTGAGTACCAAAGTTGCAAAAGTCCCTAAAATCATGAACTATTAACTATTGTCCTGCCCTCGAGTAGGGGGAAATAGCCGCTTATGCAATTTGTAGTACTACGGGGCTAACGACCCAATGCTAGCCGAGAAGCTGTACGTTTAGTAAGTTCTGCGGTAGATTATTTTGTATGAGAAATAAGGTATAATTGCAACTGATGCCTTTAGAAGGGGCACTGGTTTCATCTGAATCACGCCGGTATTTATTACGCGGGTGATTGAGTTAACGGATTAGTGTCATGAGCTTAAACACAATTGTCAGTATCCTGATTATAGATTGTTTGATCGACAAGTCTATAAATGATCACGAATGGTTTTTATTTTATATACGTTCAAATCGATTGAAAAACCTATGAATTCCACTCAACGTTTTCGTTGACCAAATTTTTGGCATGTGTTTCAGGTAACCGCTGAAGTGTAGAATGGAGCATGCATGGGATGGACGTTGTGTGTATGGCTTGGAGTCCGCTTGTTTTTCCTCCTTTTTCAACTTAAACAATTTTAAGTTTAATGTTATGTTGTTGTAAAACTAAAATTTCTGGGTTGAGATTCATGGGGACCGAAAACGCTAAACTCTGTTGTACCAAATTGGGGTTGGAAAAACCGTGGACATGTATCATCTAACAATTTTAAATTCAAGTTTTAAGTTGACGTCTTTTTAGCGTCGTTTGATATATCTTGTGTGCAATGAATACTGTGTAGCACCCATTGTTGTAGTTCCGCTGCGCATAGCAATTGTGGGGGTGTTACAATTAACATAGTGATTCCCCTCACAAACCAATAAAAAAAAGTTATATTTACCTCTCACATTCACTCGTCCCTCTCAAAAAAATCCCAAGAACTTCTCTCTACTCTCTCACACACACAGTTCTGGGTTGCTATGTGTTTCGTTTCCCTCTCATCTCTACCACACCGTTCTGTTGCCCCTTGATCTTTCCCCTTCAAGGATTTGCCCCTTCGTCCCTTCATTAACTGGCCATTTCCTCTCTCTCAAAACTATTTCTCTCTCACACTTTAATAGCCAAAATGATTGAATCTCAATCTCTCTCATATCATCTCATCCTTTCGATATGATTCGATCTAGTTTTGATTGGTTTTGGGGGGTTTTATTGGTTTTGATTTAATCTAAGATAATTTTTTCGATATGATCTATATATGTGTTTCATTGGTTTTGATCTAGACGATCTAATTTTGATCGTTTTTATCTATATATGGGTTTCAATGGTTTTTATCTAACCCATCATCCCGTTTGTTGCCACTTATATACCAGGTAGCGATCCGTTCGTTGACGCTATATATGTCGGGCGACGGCTGTGATTGATATTTAATAAATGGTGTGAGAAGGCGTGTGAGATTTTGTGAGGATGAGATGTTGTGTTATTAGCTGGAAAAAGGAATTCATTCTAGCTAATGTTGGTAAGTTTTCTTTGTCAACTGAACTTGGCCCTACTTTTATTGATTGGTTTCTTCAAACATATTAGACCCTCTAATTTTTTTCTTTGATATTGTTGTTTCCATTCCCGTTCTTACTGCTTGAAACTAATAATTATGCTTCATGGTTTCTTATGCTTTCGCCTTTTGCCTTCCATATGGTTTATGGTCATGCTTAAGGGGTGTGAGAATAAAATCCACCTATGGCTGTTGTAGTCGCAACTCTTCGAAGAAGTACCATTATTTGTTTGTATGTTGTGCGTGCGTTGTCGTGCAACTCATGCCAACTTCGTTGCCCACACCTTCATTGCCACCGTTGATGGTGTGCGACGATGGTGTCCGGTATGTGACGATTTATTTGAAACACGTAATATTATCTGTTTGTATTCTCTGTGTGGTCGTGCGAGTCACGCCTATGGACATATAAAAGGCTGTGATGAATCTCAAATCATTCGAGAAAACATAGGTCATCCGCAGCTTGGCACGGCAAACTGTAGCGTTTTCATCCATGACGGGTGCAACCTTTGTTATTCATAGTATTAGATTCTGAGCCTGTTTATCCTCTAAAACTGAAACATGCATCTGGTTTTTGGTTGGTCACATATCCTTTGATTCGGTCCTCTAATCATTTGGGGCCCATATTTTATCGGGGCAATGAACCTCCTGGTGTTTGTATCTATGGTGGGTCACATAATTTTATCTGGTTATGGGATAAAAGGGGAGAGCTCCTGAAATACATACTTTATTGATGGAAATGAGACTATGTGCATGTCCTGGAGCCAACGTAATAGATTTGCAGCCATGACACATTCACACACTTTAAGTGTTTTCGTGTCTACAAACAACTAAAAGCTATAGGGTTTATACAAATGAGCTCACTCTGTTATGATACCGTTGTTGTAAGGCCCTGAGCATACCTACTCACAGGGGCTGTGATGATGGAATGTGCGCCTGCTTAACCAATTTTGAATATACTTTGGCTTGCGTGTGTCTTGGTGGCGAAATCTTAGTAGGTTGCAGCCATGGATGCCACATTTTCTTTCCCTGATTACGTGCCTATTTGAGCCTTATGATAAACGATACACCTTTCAAGGTTGCAACCATGGGTGCCATGTTTTCTTTAAACCAAATTGTAAAATTATGTGTGGCTGTGATGAGTTTAAAAGGGCGCGGTCAGAGATGAGATACCTCGAATCTTGGCGGGGCGACCTTTGAGGTTGTATCCATGATGGGTTACAACTCTTTTTCCCAAGTAACGCCTTATCTGTGCCTATACTATAACCCGAAAGAAAAGGAGCCAAATGATTTGGTTCTCACTGTTTTTCTTATATAGAATTTGGTATAAATTTAAGATGTCAGGGTTCTTTTATATTAGGCATTTATTGAATTTAGGATTTTAGTGCGTAAGCTTTTCAGCTTAAAAGGATTAGTTGCGCGCTAAAGCTGAGGTAGGTAAGCCAATATTTTGGCGACACTAACATGGCAGCTCGGACACCCTTTTATAGGGTGTGTAAAACCTGCCTATATGTTGGCGAGGCCCTCAGTCGAGCAGCCATGCCGGCTGTTTCCAAAATTCTGATTGTTTTACACTAACATAGCAGCTCGGACACCCTTTTATAGGGTGCGTAAAACCTGCCTATATCTTGGCCAGGCACTCAGTCGAGCAGCCATGACGGCTGTTTCAAGAATTGGGATTGTTTAGACCTACCAGTTTGAATACGCGTTGTATATCAAGTTATTTTAAGTGTCTTGATGGCGATGATGATACTATTGCCTTTTTGCATTTACGATAATGCAATTGCAATTGTTGTTGGACCATGTCGGGCGCCACCTGTAGTTTTATGGTGACAGTTATATATGTGAGAACTGAAGCTAAAAGTCACAGTTCATTAACATCTCATATATGGCTATATATAGCCTTGAAAAACAAAAACGTGGAGCGTAAAACTAGCATAAAACTAGGACCAAACACTACGTATATCTCTCCTTAAGAATCGGTATACATGACCCTCAACAACTCTAATGCTTGGTCAACTAATATACCAACTCAAACTAGTACATTATAGCACATACTTATTAAACTCTTCATCCATACGTGAACTAAGAATGTGTGAAACTCGACACGGAAACGATTAATCCAACATTTACCCCCTTAATCGTTTATTCGCATCTCACTCACAGCGGGATGACCTTCTTTCGAACCATCTCGATTCTCGAGCTTCACCGGACACATCCGAAGATATCCCGATAATGCAACTTCCACCATCTAACTGATTCAACACTAGCGTACTTGTGTTGGAATCTTCGTGCTTTGATGTCTTCGTGTTCGACGAGAGCTACTCGTATAGATCTTCCCTCTGCTGCCTATTCCTTGCCAAGAAACTTGTCATTTTTTCTTGTTTCTTACGTTAACTTGATTACTACTTTCCTGCTTTCAAAAAATGATCTTGCTATGTTTCTTTCTTTTGATCACCTCATGTGATCTTTGGTATTTCTTTGAATCTTCGGTCATTTGATTCAATAATTCTTTCTTCGGTCTTTTCGGTCTTCGGTCTTCAGTCTCACGTCGGAGCTTCCTCGGTCTTCTCTACGGCGTCGGTCTTTTTCGGTCTTTTCTTTCTCGGGAAACACGCGGTCACGGTCTCGGTCTTGGTTGCCTCCTTCGGTCTCGGTCTTCTAAATCAACAGTCCTTCGGTCTTTTGCTGTTGAAACCTCGGTCTAGATAATCCGCCGGTCACGGTTATCTCTTTCGGTCTCGGTCTATTTTTCTCAGGTGACTCTATTGCCACCTGTGTCGGTCTAGGTGCTGCCTGGTCTTTTATAGCTCCTCGGTCTCAACTTTCTTTGGTCTAGGTGTCGTCGTGCCGTCGGTCTTTTGCGGTTCGTCAGCCCTCTCGTTCCTATGCAAGTCGCATGAACTTGCTACTCTCTTTCTTCTTTCCCCGCCCTATCACAAGGCACTCCTACTGTTTTCAAACAGTCCTGAAACAGCCCCGGCTGTCCGAACCTTCTCAACACCTGCCCTCCACACACCGGCCGGTGGCGGAGGCTTCCCCGGTACGAGCCTAGCGCTCTGATACCAAATGTAGTTTTGTGGTGACAGTTATATATGTGAGAACTGAAGCTAAAAGTCACAGTTTATTAACATCTCATATATGGCTATATATAGCCTTGAAAAACAAAAACGTGGAGCATAAAACTAGGACCAAACACTACGTATATCTCTCCTTAAGAATCGGTATACATGACCCTCAACAACTCAAATGCTTGGTCAACTAATATACCAACTCAAACTAGTACATTATAGCACAGACTTATTAAACTCTTCATCCATACGTGAACTAAGAATGTGTGAAACTCGACACGGAAACGATTAATCCAACACCACCCAACCGTATCTTGGCGGGGCATCACTACAACGTGTTTTCATCCATGACGTGTCGGATACCCTTTGATCCGGTTTCACACGCACACATCTGGACCAGGCCTTAGCATTTGCTCACATATCATAAGGGTGTGGCTTATATTCAAGTTGTTACGCCTCAAGACCCACCACTCTATTCTGCTATCGTTTAAATGTAAGGTAAGGTCTTTTTCGACTATTGATTTAGGTCAATGAGTCTCTTTTATTTTGACTATATGGGAGGGTTTTTTAGATTTACCTAATAATTTTATTATGTCATGTAGATATAGCTGATTGGGCATATTTTTTGCTCTAATTTTGGTACTCTTATGGTTTAGGTACATACTTAAATCATCAGTAATTCTACACTCAATAGCTTGCCTTGAAGCCCATCTATGCTTTCATGTTCGTCAATGCATTAAGGTAATATATAATGTGACAATCTAACATTTTCAGGTAGTAGATTATTTTCTCGTATATTATTTTGAAACTTATTTTTGTGTTGGTTGATGAACTCACAATTTACGGGTTGAAATTTGGGCTTACGTGCATAATTTAACGTCCTTTACGACTAAACCGGAAACCCTAGGATTACGTATTTACGTTTTTGGACTCCGTTTTTTATGAGACAATTTTTATGAGATTCGTTTTGTATCGTTGATTCATAATTTATAAAAACATTTTTCGTAAAATGACCCGAGGGAACGCAAATCGAGGAAACTAGAATCGAGGAGTACCCGTAAATAAATGGGGATGAGACAAGATAACTCTTGCCCCACCCCCACCATGGGACAGCTAAAGCTTAGCCAACACACTTGATGTGTGTCAACTTGTTAAGTTAACTAGAACACTTGTCCTAGTTTTGCACCAAAACCACTTGTAACATAAAACTACCAAAACCTAAACAAGCTAACTCATATCTTACATGAAAAATTCACACAATCTCTCTCACTATCTCCCTTCTTGCCATCCACTCTTCACCATAAACACCCCATTTGATCTAAATTCAACCATAAATCTTGTGTTAATCTTGCATAAGATGAAGGCCTTATGAAGTCTTGTTGATTGGAGGTGATACTAACATCTACAAACGGAGTTTCCTTGTAGTCTAGGGCTGATGTTCATCAAGGTGTTCATATATTTGGGTGATCTTGAAGGTGGTCTTGGTTTATCACAAGATTTGTCATAAAAAACCAAGCCTTGTTCATAACTTTCACTATTTTGGTTAGTAACAAGATCATTTCTTCCATTACCTTGTTATTTTGCAAATGTAATTTTGTATTTTCCTTCTAAATGTATATGTATATGATGATATATGATGATCAAAGTATTATGTGGGGATCTTGTGTTGATAAATTTGGTTAAAATGATTAAAAGCTACATGTAAAGATGTTAAAATCATGACTAAAATTTTAGGCTGTATAAAACAGTAAAGAACCATATGATAACTTGACAAAGTGACTTGGATTATTGAATATACAGTAGGTATATTATTTTTACACATGTGAGAGTTGAGCACTCAATGGAATCCATAAAATGAGTATGATATGATCAAAACATTATTAAGTTTCAAATCTGTATAGTCTGTTTTTGACGAATTATTAGGGACACTTAGAGGATGAATGAGCAGTAGCTAAAAGGAGTTACTTGTATCACATATTATTTAGTTTGTGCTGCCCAAAGTTGAGCTTCTATCTCCTTGTAGAACTCAAGATATGGTAAAAATGTTGAAAGTGAGTTTCATAATCAGATTTGGAAAATAAAAGTATATATTATAAAATAAGCACTCAAGTAAAACTAATATAAAATTCATACCTAAAACCCACTAAATTATATAATATCTATAAATAAGTTATATACTTTGATAAGTTAATGTGACATTTTATAAAATTAGAAATTGATATGTTTTCTAAGTTATAAAACTATATACATAAGTTTTACGTCTTTCCGGCTAAAACCGAAAGATTAACGTTTTCGTCAAATAAAACTTAGACGGTCGGACCCGTCTAATGTAAACTTTTTATAACTCATATACTGATGTATAAGTACATTTTGCAAGTAAAAACCGATAAAACTCGAGCTTTATAACTTATGGACATTAACGGGCCAAATTAGCCTTATTGGACTATTAACCCAACTAATTTGGCTAAACACTAATGGACTTACTCATTGGGCTTAACCCACTTGGGCCCAACATATGAGTATAGGCCTGGTATTAAAAGTATAAAATTGGCTAATAAAATTTATTGGGCTTATTGGGCCTCAACATGTAAACAAGTTAAACTAGTGTAACTAGTCTAAAATATACTAACACATAACACTATAATGTTGAATAAAGATACAAAATCCCACTTGATCGTCATCATACTTATAATATCATCATATATATACATAGCCATTATTTTTACAAAGTCATTGGAAAAGAGTCTAAGACCGAGTATTATTTATATAGGTTTCCATGATTGAAGCACGCCCGTCGCCGATCACCCGCCTTTCTTAATCAACGTGAGTTCATAGCCTCGCACTCTTTTAAATGTTTTGTAAAATGATTTGTAAACCCGCGAGGGAGATAACATGCTAGTTTTTGATAAAAATAGAACACACATAGTCCCGATGGTATGCTTATTGATATGGACTCGAATGATACTATGACCCAAAAAATGAGATGTAAAGGATTATTATACTTAGGTTATGTCACTTAAAGTCCCATTAGCATGAATTATGAACTGCCGAGATTTGGTAGACGCTTATGCATATAATAGTACTATTTGGGGAAGATCACCCCAGTTCGCACCTTGACGGTTGATCCCGGTCGTGCCACATTGATTGGTAAGCGAATTTATGCATGAGAAGATTTACATAGCGTGATTTTTGTGAGGACACGCTAATTTAGATGGGCAAATTGTTTGTCGGGTTCGCGGTCCGTTGTTTGTTATAGTAAGGTAACAATGTCATGCGGCTAGTAATAATCCAATGTAATCCAAATATCCAATATGATACGATGTAAATAACGATAATATTGAGACTACGGTTTCATGGACGGTTTAAGATGTATGACTTGATTTATATATATTGTCTGACTAGCAATACGAGGACTTACTTCTAATATTATACTTGTGTTCTGATTTTGATGACTGTTTTATGTAACGGTTCTATTAAACTCTATGAATTCACTCGGCATTCGGTGATGTAATTTTTGCATGTTTTATCTCAGGTGCTTGAAGGTAACTTGGATGGAGATCGACTATGATGCCCACATAATAAAAATTATTCATTCGATCTATGTTTTGTAAACTTTATGACTGTGTAATTTGGGGACCTGCTGTAAACTTAAAACTTTTATTCGAATGAATGTATGGTAAACCTTGTGCAACCATTTTTATGCGTTGTATATGATTGGAGTTATTGTGCTATCCCGTAACACTCTATTGACTCATCCGCTGACCCGATACAAAATTTGAGACTGTTACAATTTGGTACCAGAGCTCTCGTTATAGAAAACGAAAGATTTTTAAAAACCAAGGTTTTGAATAAAACATTTCAAAATATTTTAACTATTCACATTTTCTTAAAATGTTTGAAAAATCTTTTGACTATAAAGGTGCCAAAGATCTCCGACGTTACCAACAAGCCTTATTGAGAAGATATATATTTTGATATATATAATTTAATTTATATATATGTATATATCGTGAATTCAGTATGTAGCTGTTTAATAATTATTTTTATGCTAATACGAGATATATTATAAATGCATATTGTCATGGCTGACCCTAATATTCCTGTAGAGAACCATGTTGTTCCCGAACCTAATGTAGATGACAACCCTTATTTAGAATTAGTGGATTATAATGTATATTAGGATATGGATGATGAAGAGGAGGAACCATTTGAGGATCCAGAGCCCGAGATAGGACTAGGAGATCAGATTTCCCCTCAGGTTGATGTTGTAGAAGATGATAATGATAATATTGGTATTGAGAATGATGATGAGATTGGGATAGATAATGTAGGTAATGAGGATGACGACAAGGATGTCGAGGAGGAGATAGGCATAGATGAAGAGGTTAATGATGATGATGAGACTGAGCATATTTTCCCTTATGATGTAGAGGAGGGTGAGCCCTTACCCCCTCTAGTTGATTGGTCTGATTCTGAGTTTGAGTTACTTAGAGATGAATTGTCTGAATCGTTTGAATCTGATTCTGAAACAGAGAATGATGAGGATGATGATGCACCTGATGGTACTGATGGGATTGCTACTCGTAGGCATGTGATAGGAGAGTCGTCTAGGGTTTGAGAGGCTACTCATATTGATGGAATTGCACCTTGGGCCTTGAGACGTGATTTAGATGCTTCTCGTGTTCGAGGCAGTATGATAGAGGTTGGATTAGGTGTTGTTCAGACTCATGTTGCTTATTTGGAGTCGAAGACTAAGGTTAGTGAGAAAGAGCAGGAGTTGCTTAATTTGGATGTGACTGATGTGAAGCGTAGTTTGAAGGAGGCTTTTAGGAGGTTATCTGTGTTGGAAAGTGGTGAGTATGCTGAAATGAAGAAAAGGTTAATACTATGGAGATTCAGTTGAGTGTGGCTTATGCGATGCGTGAGAAGGCTGAAAAAGAGTTGAATATATCTGTTGGTTGGAACAGTAGGTTTTATACTGAGATGGTTGAGAAAGGAGTGATTCGTAAGCGCCCAGATAAAGATGTGTCTTGTGATCATCCGAAGAAGATACCGAAGACAATGGATGATGGACCATCTAGCAGTTTTTAGTAGACCAGTCTATCTTTAGTAGTTATCTTTTGTATCTTTTTTAACTTTGACTAAACCTACTTATTATTTAGTAGATCTGGCACGAATTTTGGGCCTGTATAATGCTAGGAACTTTGATGTGGAATGTAAATTAAGACAATGTGGTTGTTTCTAATCCAATGAAATATGTATCTTTGTCTTGAATTCCATATCGTGCCTTATTTGTATCTTGATTATGAATTTAATCCATGTTATATGAATCTCTCGTTGGGTGAATGCTTAATGTACTTTGAAATTGTGAAATTATAGAACCATCCCGCCCAAGAAAGTTGTGACTGAGGATGATGTACGTAGGATCATTGCGGAGCAAGTTGCCGCATCTATGACTGAATTTATGGCAAATGCTAGAAATGGAGTTGGCGGTAGTGGAGCTGGCGGTAGTGGAAATGGTGGTACTAATGTGAATGTGAATGCTAATAATGTGAATGCTAATGCTGGAGGAAATATAGGAGGACTTGGACCTAATGCGCCTCAAGTCGGTGGTTGTACTTATGTGACGTTCATAAAGTGTGAACCACTCCCTTTTAATGGAACTGAATGTTTTGTAGGATTAAGCCAGTGGATTGAGAAGATTGAGTCGTTGTTTTGGATTAGTAAGTGTAAGGAGGAGGATAAAGTAACTTTTGCTATGGCTACTCTTAACGGTCGTGCGTTGACTTGGTGGAATGGGAGAATTGCTTTCATGGGTATTGATGTTGCTAATGCTACTCCTTGGGCTGAAATAAAAAAGTGGATGACTCTGGAGTTCTGTCCCCGTAGTGTGATTATACGGTTGGAACAAGAGTTGATTCACTTAAGAATGAAAGGTGTGGACATTGATAGCTACACAAACCGATTCCATGAGTTGGCCTTGCTGTGTCCTCGATTGGTGGAACCCGAAGATATCCGAATTGAACAATACATTAAAGGGTTGACCAAGAATATCCGAGGGGATGTGACATCATCAAAACCATTGACCATTGATGATGCTGTTCGAATGGCTTACCAGCTCATTGGGCAAATAATTCAGGATAGGGAAGATGAAGCACATGCTGGTGAGAAAAGAAAGGGTGATGGCGATCGTGGAGGTCGAGGTGATAATAGGCAGAATTTCAATCGCCGTCAAAACCAAAGAAGGGGGAATGCAAATACTCTTACCAACAACAAACCGCGCAATGATGAAAAGTGTCCTAAGTGTGACAATAAGAGGCATGTTGGCGACTGCTGGAAGTGCCGAAATTGCGGAAAGCTTGGACACAAAGTGGAAAAGTGTAAGAGGGGAGTTATTTGCTTCAACTGTAATGAAGAATGTCATAAGAAATCGGATTTCCCTAAGTTGATAGCGATTGGACCTGGAAGAAACCCCCAGGGCGGTGCTTATCAACTTCGAACGGTTGAGGTTAAGAAAGAGGATCCGAATGTCGTTACTGGTAAGTTTTTACTCAACAATCATTATGCTGTTGCTTTATTTGATTCGGGTGCTGATAGGAGCTTTGTATCCACTAAATTTAGTGCTCTTGTTGACATTGAACCTGTTGAGATAAATACCAGTTACGAAGTGGAATAGGCTGATGGTAAATTAGTGAAAACTAATAAGATGTTAAAAGGATGCTCTCTAAATCACTTAAACTATTCCATTCCGATTGATTTGATGTTGATAGAACTAGGTAGTTTTGATATTATTATTGGTATGGATTGGTTATCGTTGAATAATGCTACTATTTTATGTGGAGAAAAGAAGGTTGAGATTCCTCTTAGGAATAGGACGTTAGTAATTGATGGTAATCGACGTGAATCCCATTTGAAAATCGTTTCATGTATTAAAGTCCAAAAGTACATCCGGAACGGTTGCGAGCTATTCTTAGCTCAAGTGACCGGGAATGAATCTAAGGAGAAACGATTGGAAGATGTACCTATTATCTGTGAATTTCCTGAGGTATTTCCTAGTGAATTACCCGGACTTCCGCCGATAAGGCAAGTCGAGTTTTGAATCGATTTAATTCCTGGTGCTGCACCGGTGGCAAGTGCGCCTTACCGATTAGCACCTTCTGAATTAAAGGAATTATCGGAACAACTTAAGGAGTTGTCTGATAAAGGTTTTATTCGACCGAGCTCGTCGCCTTGGGGAGCTTAGTCTTGTTCGTTAAGAAGAAGGATGGATCTTTCCGTATGTGCATTGATTATCGAGAACTGAATAAGTTGACGATTAAAAATCGATATCCTTTACCAAGGATTGATGATTTATTTGATCAACTACAAGGATCTAGTGTCTATTCTAAGATACATTTGCGGTCTGGATATCACCAACTTCGCGTCCGTGAAGAAGATATTCCAATAACTGCATTTAGAACTCGTTATGGACACTATGAATTTCAAATAATGCCATTTGGGTTAACTAACGCACATGCGGTCTTCATGGATCTAATGAACTGAGTGTGCAAACCCTATTTGGATAAATTTGTGATTGTGTTTATTGACGATATTCTTATCTCTTCTAAGAATAAAGAGGAACATGGAGAACACTTAAGGATTATCATGAGTTTGTTAATGGATGAAAAGTTGTATGCTAAGTTTTTGAAATGTGATTTTTGGTTAGACTCTGTGCAATTTCTTGGTCATGTGATTAACAAAGATGGAATTCATGTTGATCCTGCAAAGGTTGAAGCCATTAAGAATTGGTCTGCACCGACAACGCCAACGGAGGTGCGACAATTCTTGGGATTGGCTGGCTATTATAGGCGATTCATTAAAGAATTTTATTCAATAGCTAAACCCCTGACCAAGCTTAATTAGAAAAATAAACCTTTCATTTGGGGAAGTGAAGAAGAAGGAGCATTTCAGATATTGAAGCAAAAATTATGTAGTGCACCAATTCTATCATTACCCGACGAAAGTGAAGATTTTTTAGTATTTTGTGATGCATCTCTTAGAGGATATGGAGCTGTCTTGATGCAGCAACAAAAGGTGATAGCTTATGCTTTTAGGCAATTAAGGAAAAATGAAGAGAATTATACTACTCATGATATTGAGTTAGGAGTTGTAGTCTTTGCTCTTAGGTTGTAGAGACATTATCTGTATGGCACAAAGTGTACGGTACTCACCGATCATAAAAGCCTACAATATATTCTCGATCAAAAGGAATTGAATATGAGACAACGAAGATGGATAGAACTGTTAAGTGATTATGATTGTGATATAAAATATCACTCGGAAAAAGCAAATGTTGTTGCCGATGCATTAAGTAGAAAAGATAGAGAGCCTATCAAGGTACGTTCTCTAGTCTTGACTGTGCATAATAATTTGCCTGATCAAATTAGAAATGCGCAAATAGAAGCCTGTAAGAAAGAAAATTTTGTTAATGAAGGGTTTCGAGGTGAAGGAGATCCTTTAGAGGTTAGAGTTGATGGAGTGAAATGCTTAAGAGGTCATATGTGGATACCTAAGTTTGGAGGCTTAAGAGATTTAATTATGTTGGAATCCCATAAATTTAAATATTCCATTCATCCTGGATCTGATAAAATGTATCATGATTTGAATAAGTTGTACTGGTGGCCGAATATGAAAGCTGATATTGCTATGTATGTTCTTCAATGTTTGACTTGTGCAAGAGTCAAAGCTAAACATTGATAGGTGTGAAAACACCCATCCTTTTACCACTTATTTCTGGCTAAAACAGGACCAAAACACGTATTTAATATCATTTGTTTGGAATTATGCGTGGTTTTTATGTTTATTGTGTTTTCAGAGTCAACCGGATGAATAATGAAGAAAACATGGGATTGCACGGGTTTTATCGAAGAAAAAGACTCAAGACGAAGTCTATTGTCCAAGAGATGCAAAAGATTTGAAGTCATTGTGCCTATTTAAAGATTTATCGAAGAATAGAGCCAAAGATGGAAGATTCATATATGTCGAAGAACTCAAGTCTATTAAACAAAAGATTATAAGACGAGTTGGAATTATTCACCGGCACTTCTCAAAATCCAAAGTCGGAAACGTTAATTTGAAAGAAACGTAAAGACTAAAGAAGGAAGAAGAAAAGAAGCCCAAACAAAAGCCCATTCACAAAGCCCACATCACACGCCTATATATATGATTCTGCTTCACAAATTTGGAGGACTTAGTTAGT
The DNA here is from genome assembly GCA_025667525.1 of Glebionis coronaria. Lineage (NCBI taxonomy): Eukaryota > Viridiplantae > Streptophyta > Magnoliopsida > Asterales > Asteraceae > Glebionis > Glebionis coronaria. The sequence continues at coordinate 115,387 of JANFOE010000825.1, read as the reverse complement.
CTTTATCTTAGTTTTTAGTTTTCATTTTCTCTAGTTTTTAGAGAGAGAAAGTTCCCAACTTTCTCTCACTAAATTTTTCCTTGTTTTCATCTTTCTAATTTTAAGCTTTTCATGAATCTTTATATTTTAAGTTTCTTAATTAAAAGTTTAAGTTTAAATTTGTGTTCTTTAATCTCTTCCTACTTTTCTTGGTTTCATTTTGCCTTTAATCCGAAAGCTACAATCCTCACGGTTTGGTTTCGTTTCATGTTCAAGTAGTTAAAAGATCAATCTTTATACCACTTTTTATGCTTTTAATTGGTTTAGGCTATAAGCTCTTTATGCTTATTAGCTTACTTCATGCTTTAGCTTTTTACTTTTTGGATCATTAAAAAGGTTTAGTCATTCAAAAGTTTTGTTTATAAAGTTTTAGATTTCTCGTGTTCAAAAGTTGTCCAATTTAATCTTTTTGAAGAAGTTTAAGTCCCTGTTAAGATAGCTTATTGTATGTGCTTATCCAAGTTTCAGCTTATTATCATTCTCGGATTGATTTGGTTTCCATCGCAATATAAGGGTTTATACTTATTCCGACGGTTTTCTGATTTGTATCGCAATAACCCAGGTGTGGGTTCTACTTTGCGATCGGGTAGCAATTCTCCCTTATTCCGATCTGGATTGCGATCGCTTATTGCGATCGCACATTCCGACGGGATTTAAGGTCCTTTTTGAATCGAAACTCTGCCCATTTTTAGTTTATGATATTCCGATCTGACATTCCGATCTAGAACTTTCCGATAGCTACATTCCGACCGACTTCATTCTGACAGCCATCATTGCGACAGCTTTGTTTTTGAGTATTCCGATGATGACTAACATGGACATTCCGATAGACTTTACCTTGACATTCCGATGGATCGTTTTAGTTATATTCCGATGCTTATGTCTTTGATGCATTCCGATAGAAATAATTTTCAATATTCCGATAGAACAAGTTTTTAAGTATTAGTTCAATTAAGTTTTCAAAGTATTCGTCTAATCTTTTCTTTACGTTTTCAAGCATTCATTTTTAACTTGTCAACCTAGTTTAATCTTTTAAAAGCTTTAATTTCACTCTTCGACACTTACTTATTTGTCATTAGTTCAAAATAGATAACCAAACCAAAACCTTTTTATTAACCAAGAACAAATCATTCCACTTAGAACCGTGATCAATTCGAGGAGATACCGAGAACTAAATCCGAACCCAATGAAAACCGTTGTATCCAATGGCACCGCTGCCGGCTCTTCTCGTTAAGATCAACAGTTTTTTGTGAGAACTTGGATTTTGGGATCCGTTCCCCGTGAACGTTACTTTTCCATAAAAAATTTCAAAAACACAAAAAAATATAAAATTTTCAAAAATCCTAAAAAGTAAAAAACGTAAAAAAGACAAAAATATTTTTTGTTTGCTTTGTTAGTTCTTTTGCAGGTGCATGCGTACACGATCAACGTCTTATCAAGAGCCCGAGCCTCTCGAAGACTTAGACATGGCCGGTGTACAAAACAACAACAATAACCCACCTCTCAACAACAATAATAACAACAACAATAACAATCCAGCTCTCAACAATGAGCCTCTACCAGACAATCGCCCGATGATTGAACTTCTGCAAGCACATGTAGACGGCAACAATGATCCAATTGTCATACCCGCGATTGCAGCCAACAACTTTGAGCTCAAATCCGGCTTTATCCAGATGGTCTCTGCTCAACCATTCTTGGGGCGTACCATTGATGATCCTCATGACCACATCAATAGATTCTTGCAACTCACGAATACGGTCAAATTCAATGGTGTTCCACAAGAGGTAATCCGTTTGCAACTTTTTCCCTTCTCCTTAGAGGGACAAGCCCGGCATTCGCTTGCTAAGGAACCGCCACAAAGTATTCTTACGTGGACGGATTTGGAGACCAAATTTATCAACTACTTTTTCCCACCCTCTCGTACTACCGCTTTGCGGAATGAAATCATTAATTTTGAACAAAAGTACGATGGGTCTTTTAGTGAATCTTGGGACCGTTTCAAAGATCTTTTAAGAAAATACCCACAACATGGTTTTACCAAAGTGCACCAAATTAACACTTTTTATAATGTTTTAAGCATGAATGACCAAGATTCACTAAACAGTGCCTCGGGGGGTAATCTTTTGGCTAAGACTTCCAATGCTGCTTGGGATGTCATTGAGAATAAGTCTCGTGTGCAAACCAAGAGTGTTCGGACCAATGTCGCTAGTGCTAGTACTAGTGACAGCGATAAGCGACTTGACAAAATCACTGCGCTTCTTGAATCGCTTGCTACCCAAACTGCCAGCAACACCAACAGCATCAATGCTAAAAACGCTCAAGTCAATGCTGTCAGCCAACCATGTGAAATCTGCGGGGGTCCTCACTCTCACACCACTTGTACCGCCACCCAAGACTACCCTTCTGAGAATGTGAATGCAGCATACGGTACCTATCCTCAACCCGCTTATCAAGCTCGTCCTCAAGGTGACCGCAACTTGCTTAGCTACCGCTCCAACAACTATCTCTCACCACCCGGTTTTACTCCTAACAGCCCAAACCAACAACAAAACCTCAACCGCCCTCCTCAACAACAACAACAATCTCGTGGACCATACATACCACCTCACAAACAACAACATCCACCTCAAAGAATCAACCAAGTTTACCAGCAACCTGCTTATCAACCACCCGCATACAATGCTCCTCCCAACCCAACCACCGCATTACACCAAGACATTGGAACCTACATGAGGACTAATGATGTGATCGTGGACAATCTCCAACAGGAAGTGCGCAACTTGAAAGCACACCTGGTAAAACAAGGGAACGATCTGAGAGCTGACATGAGAAACACTTTGGATAGTCAAACGAATGACTTAAAAAACATGATGGCTAGTTTCTTCCAAGGTAATCAACCCTCTTCTTCGGGTACTCTTCCGAGTAACACCGTTGCGAATCCAAGAGGGGAGATGAAAGCAATCACCACTCGCAGTGGCAAAGGTACCAAGGAACCCGAGCTTCCTATACCTCCACCGGTGATTGTGACTAAGGAGAACGAGTCACCTGCTCCTATTCCTCATCCTTCTACTTCCCTAATTTCTCCACCTCTTACTTCTACCCCTCCTCCACCTAAGGATGTGAGTGATCCTATTCTCCCAAAGCCTTCCTCTTCTTCCAATATACCTTATCCATCTAGGTTGAGGAAAGAGAAGCTCAAAAGCAAGGATGATATTCAGGTTTCGAACTTTCTTAAAATGTTCAAACAATTGAATTTCAACATCTCCTTCGATGAGGCTCTCGCTCACATGCCTAAGTACGCGAAAATGTTCAAAGATCTTCTTAGCGACAAAGAGAAGCTTCTTGATATTGCTAACACCCAACTTAATGAGAATTGCTCTGTAGTGCTCTTAAGGAAATTGCCAACCAAGCTTGGTGATCCGGTTCGTTTCTTAATCCCTTGTAACTTCCCGGGGGTAGAGAATTGCATGGCCCTAGCCGATCTAGGTGCCAGTATTAATCTAATGCCTCTAAGCGTTTGGAAGCAATTATCTCTCCCTGAGCTAGTCCCCACCAAAATGACTTTGGAATTAGCTAACCGTACGGTTGCTTATCCAGTGGGGATAGCCGAAGACGTCTTTGTAGGAGTCGACAAATTCACTTTTCCTGCCGATTTCGTTGTCGTTGACTACGACATGGACCCTCGTGTGCCATTGATCATTGGTCGTCCATTCTTGAGGACCGGTCGCACCCTCATCGATGTTGAAGCCGGTGAGCTTATCATTAGAGTGGGCGACGATAAAATCGTCTTCAACATGGGAAAGTTGTCTAAACAACCTTATTCATACGAGAGTGTTAATTTTATTGACGTTCTGGATGAGGCTTGTGAAGAACACTTTATTGATGCTTGTAAAAATATTCCTACCTCTCTTCCCAATGTTGAGACCGCTTCCTCTATTGATTCATCACTGTCTCAATTTGGAGAAAGTGATTTCTTTTGGAAAGATCTTGAAGCCACCATGGGAGATGTGAACTTAGCAAATGACGATTCTCCCACCGATTGGGATGAAGACATGCATTTCTTTGAAAACCTTCTCAAAGAAGACAATCTTTCTCCACCATCTCCCACGGTTATTGCTATCGATGCTCCGACTTTGAAAACGCCTCCCATCGAAAATCCTCCAGATTTAGAACTTAAGGAGTTGTCGCCCCATCTCAAGTACGTGTTCCTTGAAGAAAACAAGAAGTCGCATGTAATCATCGCGAAGGACTTGAAAGATGAAGAGAAATCCCGCCTCATCGCCGTGCTTAAAGATCATAAGAAGGCAATTGCTTGGAAAATTTCCGACATCCGCAGAATTGACCCAAACTTTTGTACTCACAAGATTCTCATGGAAGATGACTTTAAACCCGCAATCCAGAGCCAAAGAAGGGTTAATCCTAAAATTCATGACATCATCAAACAAGAGGTTATCAAACTTCTAGATGCCGGCTTGATTTACCCTATTTCGGATTCGCCGTGGGTAAGTCCCGTCCATTGTGTGCCCAAGAAGGGCGGAATAACTGTTGTTTCCAATGAACACAACGAGTTGATTCCTACTCGTCTCGTTAGTGGGTGGAGAGTTTGTATTGATTATCGCAAGCTCAATGATGCCACGAGAAAAGATCACTTTCCTCTTCCCTTCATGGATCAAATGCTCGAGCGTCTAGCTGGTAATGACTATTAATGCTTTTTAGACGGTTTCTCCGGGTATTTTCAAATTCCCATCGATCCCAAGGACCAAGAAAAGACCACATTCACTTGTCCCTATGGAACATTTGCTTACAAACGCATGCCTTTTGGTTTATGTAATGCTCCTGGGACATTCCAAAGGTGTATGATGGCTATCTTCCATGACATGGTGGAAGACACTATGGAAGTATTCATCGATGATTTCTCGGTTTATGGCGATTCTTTCTCTGCTTGCCTTGCCAATTTAGAACGTATGCTTAAGCGGTGTGAAGACACTCGCCTTGTTCTTAATTGGGAAAAATGCCATTTCATGGTAAAAGATGGCATCGTGCTAGGACACAAAATCTCCAAAGCCGGTCTCGAACTAGACCGTGCTAAAGTCGATGTTATCGCTAAGTTGCCTCCACCTTCAACAGTGAAGGGTGTGAGAAGTTTCCTTGGTCATGCGGGCTTCTACCGTCGATTCATCAAAGATTTTTCTAAAATCGCTCGCCCGATGACCCACCTCTTGGAAAAAGATACTCCTTTTATCTTTTCCAACGAGTGTATTGAAGCCTTCAACTTGCTTAAGGATAAGCTAACTAAGGCACCCGTCTTGGTTACCCCTAATTGGGAGCTGCCTTTCGAGTTGATGTGCGATGCTAGCGACTTTGCTATTGGTGCGGTTTTGGGCCAAAGAGTGAACAAACACTTCCAACCAATCCATTACGCTAGCAAGACAATGACTGGGGCTCAATTGCATTACACGACAACCGAAAAAGAGCTTTTAGCTGTTGTCTATGCCTTTGAAAAGTTCCGCCCCTATCTTGTCCTTTCCACCATAATCGTTTACACCGATCATTCCGCGTTGAAGTACTTGTTGACTAAGCAAGATTCCAAACCAAGACTTCTTCGTTGGGTTTTGCTACTCCAAGAATTTAAAATCGAAATTCGCGATAAAAAAGAAGCTGAAAACCTAGCCGCGGATCATCTTAGTAGACTTGAGGATCCTTACCAAGGGGATAATCCGAACAAATAAATCAATGATTCTTTTCCCTTGGAGACCTTAATGTCTATCAACTCGACTGCTGATGAAACCCCGTGGTTTGCGGACATTGCAAACTACTTGGCGGGTGGAATTCTCATTGACGGGTTAACATCCCAGAAAAAGAAGAAGTTCTTTAACGACATTAAGACTTACTTTTGGGATGACCCGTATCTATTCAAGCAATGTGCTGACTTGATTATTCGCCGATGTGTTGATGGACCGGCAGCTTTAGAAATCCTTGACGCTTGCCACAAAGGACCCACCGGTGGTCACTTTGGTCCCAACTACACCGCCAAAAAAGTGTTTGAATCGGGATTTTATTGGCCCACCATCTATCGTGACGCTCACGAGATGGTTAAACATTGTGATGCTTGCCAAAAACAAGGCAAGATCTCACATAAAGACGAGATACCTCAGAATTTCATTCAAGAATGTGAAATCTTTGATGTTTGGGGTATCGACTTTATGGGGCCATTCCCTTCTTCTAAAGGAAACAAATACATCCTTGTAGCCGTTGACTACGTCTCCAAATGGGTTGAAGCCAAAGCTTTACCCACTAATGACGCAAGGGTGGTTTGTAACTTTTTGAAATTGCTATTCGCTAGATTCGGTGTGCCTCGTGCCATTATTAGTGATCGCGGGACTCATTTTTGCAACGACCAATTTGCTTGAGTCATGGCTAAGTATGGTGTAAATCATCGTCTTTCCACCGCCTACCACCCACAAACTAATGGCCAGGCTGAAATCTCTAACCGAGGATTAAAGCGAATTCTTGAAAGAACCGTGGGAGAGCATCGTGCCTCATGGTCTGATAAACTTGATGATGCTTTGTGGGCTTTTCGTACCGCATACAAGACTCTGATTGGTTGTACACCATATCATCTTGTGTACGGGAAAGCATGCCACCTCCCCATTGAGTTGGAGCACAAGGCTTACTGGGCCTTGAAGTGGGCTAATTTTGATATCAACAAAGCCGGTGACCTACGCAAGATCCAACTCAATGAGCTGAATGAACTCCGTAATGAGGCTTATGAAAATTCTTTGATCTATAAAGAGAAGACTAAGCTCATTCACGACTCTAAGATTAAGAACCGAGAGTTCCAAGTTGGAGACAAAGTTTTACTCTTTAACTCTCGGTTGAAAATCTTTTCGGGCAAGCTGAAATCTCGTTGGGCCGGCCCATTCACCATTGCCCAAATTTTTCCATATGGTACTCTCGAGCTCGCTCAACCTAATGGACCAAATTTCAAGGTAAATGGCCAACGAGTGAAGCTGTACTTTGGTGAGGACATCTCTCAGGAGATGATTCCATCCCTCACCACGTTCCCCATGAACTAATTTTGGGTCGAGTCAGGCTCGTGACTCGGTTATCAAAAACAAGCGCTCCTCGGGAGGCAACCCGAGTATCTATCCTTTTATGTTTTAACCTCCTAAGTGTAGGGGGACCTATATAGGTGTTTGTATTTGTGTGGTGATGTGATTACAGGGATAAGTGCACTCTTGGAATCTCTGAAGAACCGTGCTCCCGTGTTATCCGAAATCCGGTTCTATCTCTCAACTATCGTGATTCAATTTTCTTCATACTCACATTTGAAATTGATCACTTTAGTCGTCTCTTCCTTAACTTGAGTTAACCAACGTGCACAATGTCATAAGTGTAGGGGAGACTTTTCCCACATGCTTAAACATTGAGGACAATGTTTATCTTAAGTGTAGGGGGACTTCTATCGAAGTTTTAAGTAGACTTTTCCATGAAAATGCCTTCATTTAACCGGAAAATCATATTTCTCAACATTTTTCAAATTTTTAATTAACTTTGGCCATGTAGTCGTAAATTTTAAATTTTTATCGTTGCTTTCATATGTATATATCCCGCAATAAAGTCGAAAATATTAATAAAAGTGGTGTAGCTAGTTTAGAAGTCTTTGACATATTAGGCCCGTTGCGATTATTTTGACTCAACCCGAATAGACTTATCCAAGTTTATTCTAGCTAGTATCCTTAACCATGTAGACCTTAATTGGTTTATTAGGCTAAGCATCCACGAGTCTCATTACTTGATATTTTAAATTGTGGAGAACGAGAAATGATAGAGTCAATTATAAGTCGGTATTCTTGCACAAGCTCACTTGGTGTAATTATTTGCCTATTCTCCCATCACTTGCTAATAAATTATCTGGAATAAGTAAGGTCGTACGATTTAAAAAGTTACTTAGCTTTTAGCCAAAGACCGTTTAAAAGTTGCTCGGTAATGATAAGAGTTCATAGCCAAGGCATAACTTATGAAGAGGGGCGCGAATATTGGCGAGTCCGAAAAGGCCCTAACAAGGCATGAGGATTCAATCTTATTGCTAAAGATCCAAGGTGATGTGAAAAGCATTATTCCCAAAATCAATATGAAGGATCAAGACTCACGACGAAAAGCAATCAACTCCCATAAAGATCTTGGAGAAGTCTATCCGAAAAGACCCTAACAAGGTATGAGGATAAATAGATCCAAGTCCGAAAAGGAGGCGGATCGTTGTATCTCAAAATCCCAATTAGAGATTGAAGAAATAATCATGAAGTCGTGGTCAACAAAGTTGGAGTACCCCTCAAAAGTCTCCAAGTGAAGAAACTCTATTAACGATGAGAAGACCATTATCTCAAAAACGTCTCTCAAGATATGAAGTATGAAGTACATGCCAAATATCGGCTCAAGAAAGGTCTCAAATCGTGAACCAAGTTATGCCAAGATATGAATTTTTTGATATCCCGAGAAGCAGTTTTAAGAGATTTTGTCCTTTAGCTAACTATTGATCAAATCGTCCTACTTTGCTTTCAGCCTAAATAAACTATCGAAATAAGTCCAAAAATGCATCTTCATGATCATTCTAAGACAAAAATAAAATATAAGAGATACACCTAGGAATAAGGGAGTTTAAGCATTTAATTAAGCCATGTGTGTAAGTGTTTGATATGCTAACTTATAATAACAATGATCTCGTTTTTAAGCTTAGTTTGGGGAACGTGAAACTTGAGGGTGATAAATCTTCGCAGCACCAAAGCCCTAATGTAAGTCCTTGATCTCTTTGCAAGTTATTTCCATCCTTTTGTTTAATTTAAAGTTTTAATTTCTCTTAGTACTTTAATTTTTGTTTAGTAAGTATTTTAATAAAGGCCAAGGTTGATTGATTATGAGGAAAGTGTAAATTTGCTTTATCACTAAGCATTGCATGAGGGCATGGCAATGGTTAAGTGTAGGGGATTTGATAGGTGTGAAAACACCCATCCTTTTACCACTTATTTCTGGCTAAAACAAGACCAAAACACGTATTTAATATCATTTGTTTGGAATTATGCGTGGTTTTTGTGTTTATTATGTTTTTAGAGTCAACCGGATGAATAATGAAGAAAACATGGGATTGCACGGGTTTTATCGAAGAAAAAGACTCAAGACGAAGTCTATTGTCCAAGAGATGCAAAAGATTTGAAGTCATTGTGCCTATTTAAAGATTTATCGAAGAATAGAGCCAAAGATGGAAGATTCATATATGGCGAAGAACTCGAGTCTATTAAACAAAAGATTATAAGACGAGTTGGAATTATTCACCGGCACTTCTCAAAATCCAAAGTCGGAAACGTTAATTTGAAAGAAACGTAAAGACTAAAGAAGGAAGAAGAAAAGAAGCCCAAACAAAAGCCCATTCACAAAGCCCACATCACACGCATATATATATGATTCTACTTCACAAATTTGGAGGACTTAGTTAGTCTTTAGCTTAGTTTTTAGTTTTCATTTTCTCTAGTTTTTAGAGAGAGAAAGTTCCCAACTTTCTCTCACTAAATTTTTCCTTGTTTTCATCTTTCAAATTTTAAGCTTTTCATGAATCTTTATATTTTAAGTTTCTTAATTAAAAGTTTAAGTTTAAATTTGTGTTCTTTAATCTCTTCCTACTTTTCTTGGTTTCATTTTGCCTTTAATCCGAAAGCTACAATCCTCACGGTTTGGTTTCGTTTCATGTTCAAGTAGTTAAAAGATCAATCTTTTTACCACTTTTTAAGCTTTTAATTGGTTTAGGCTATAAGCTCTTTATGCTTATTAGCTTACTTCATGATTTAGCTTTTTACTTTTCGGATTATTAAAAAGGTTTAGTCATTCAAAAGTTTTGTTTATAAAGTTATAAATTTCTCGTGTTCAAAAGTTGTCCAATTTAATCTTTTTGAAGAAGTTTAAGTCCCTGTTAAGATAGCTTATTGTATGTGCTTATCCAAGTTTCAGCTTATTATCATTCTCGGATTGATTTGGTTTCCATCGCAATATAAGGGTTTATACTTATTCCGACGGTTTTCTGATTTGTATCGCAATAACCCAGGTGTGGGTTCTACTTTGCGATCGGGTAGCAATTCTCCCTTATTCCGATCTGGATTGCGATCGCTTATTGCGATCGCACATTCCGACGGGATTTAAGGTCTTTTTTGAATCGAAACTCTACCCATTTTAGTTTATGATATTCCGATCTGACATTCCGATCTAGAACTTTCCGATAGCTACATTTCGACCGACTTCATTCCGACAGCCATCATTGCGACATCTTTGTTTTTGAGTATTCCGATGATGACTAACATGGACATTCCGATGGACTTTACCTTGACATTCCGATGGATCGTTTTAGTTATATTCCGATGCTTATGTCTTTGATGCATTCCGATAGAAATAATTTTCAATATTCCGATAGAACAAGTTTTTAAGTATTAGTTCAATTAAGTTTTCAAAGTATTCGTCTAATCTTTTCTTTACGTTTTCAAGCATTCATTTTTAACTTGTCAACCTAGTTTAATCTTTTAAAAGCTTTAATTTCACTCTTCGACACTTACTTATTTGTCATTAGTTCAAAATAGATAACCAAACCAAAACCTTTTTATTAACCAAGAACAAATCATTCCACTTAGAACCGTGATCAATTCGAGGAGATACCGAGAACTAAATCCGAACCCAATGAAAACCGTTGTATCAAACATCAAAAGCCATCAGGACTACATCAACAACCAAATATTCCTGAATGGAAGTGGGAGCGAATTACGATGGACTTTATCACCAAGCTTCCTAGAACATCATTTGGAAATAACTCGATTTGGGTCATTGTCGACAGACTGACCAAATCAGCACACTTCATTCCGGTTAAAGAGCAGTTCTCAGTGGAGAAGCTGACTCGTATTTATCTCGAGAATGTTGCATGCAAGCATGGAGTGCCTGTATAGATCATTTAAGATCGAGATCCAAGATTCTCATCGAATTTTTAGAAATCTCTCCAAAGATCTTTGGGAACGAATCTCGACATGAGCACTTCTTATCAGCCCCAAACCGATGGGCAGAGTGAAAGAACGATACAAACACTGGAAGATATGTTGAGAGCTTGTGTGATAGATTTTGGTAAGAATTGGGATAAACATTTGCCATTAGCAGAGTTTTCATATAACAATAGTTATCATGCTAGTATTAAGGCTGCGCCGTTTGAAGCTTTGTATGGTAGGAAGTGTAGATCTCCTGTATGCTGGAGTGAAGTTAAGGATACCTAGCTCACAGGACCGGAATTGATCCGGGAGACTACGGAGATGATAGTTCGGATTAAGAATCGGTTGTTGACCGAAGTAGACAGAAAAGTTACGCGGATGTGCGGCAGAAACCGATGGAGTTTAAAGTGGGTGACCGAGTAATGTTGAAAGTATCGCCATGGAAAGGCGTCATAAGATTTGGAAAGCGAGGGAAATTGAATCCCCGCTATATTGGACCCATTAACATTTTATCTAGAGTAGGTCCAGTGGCTTACAATTAGAGTTACCCCAAGAACTTCATGGTGTTCACAACACATTCCATGTATCTAATCTGAAGAAATGTTTAGCAGTGTGTGATGAGAAAATCTCGTTGGATAAGGTTTAAATTGAAGAGAAGTTGCATTTTATCGAAGAGCCCGTAGCGGTTATGGATCGTGAGGTAAAGCAACTTAAACAAAGTCAGATACCTATCGTCAAGATCCGGTGGAATTCAAAGCATGGACCAGAATTTAGTTGGGAACGAGAGGATGAAATGTGGAAGAAATACCCACACCTCTTTGATTTCAATAAGAAACGGACATAAAAAAAATGAAATGGACCACGAGGACGTTGATCCCTTTTAGGAGGAAATTCTGTGACAATCTAACATTTTCAGGTAGTAGACTATTTTCTTGTATATTATTTTGAAACTTATTTTTGTGTTGGTTGATGAACTCACAATTTACGGGTTGAAATTTGGGCTTACGTGCATAATTTAACGTCCTTTACGACAAAACCGGAAACCCTAGGATTACGTATTTATGTTTTTGGACTCCGTTTTTTATGAGACAATTTTTATTAGATGCGTTTTGTGCCGTTGATTCATAATTTATAAAACGTTTTTCGCAAAACGACCCGAGGGCACGCAAATCGAGGAAACTAGAATCGAGGAGTACCCGTAAATAAATGGGGATGAGACAAGATAACTCTTGCCCCACCGCACCATGGGACGGCTAAAGCTTAGCCAACACACTTGATGTGTGTCAACTTGTTAAGTTAACTAGGACACTTGTCCAAGTTTTGCACCAAAACCACTTGTAACATAAAACTACCAAAACCTAAACAAGCTAACTCATATCTTACATGCAAAATTCACACAATCTCTCTCACTCTCTCCCTCCTTTCTGTCCACTCGTCACCATAAACACCCCCATTTGATCTAAATTCAACCATAAATCTTGTGTTAATCTTGCATAAGATGAAGGCCTTATGAAGTCTTGTTGATTGGAGGTGATACTAACATCTACAAAGGATTTTCCTTGGAGTCTAGGGCTGATGTTCATCAAGGTGTTCATATAGTTGGGTGATCTTGAAGGTGGTCTTGGTTTATCACAAGATTTGTCATCAAAAACCAAGCCTTGTTCATAACTTTCACTATCTTGGTTGGTAACAAGATCATTTCTTCCATTACCTTGTTATTTTGTAAATGTAATTTTGTATTTTCCTTCTAAATTTATATGTATATGATGATATATGATGATCAAAGTATTATGTGGGGATCTTGTGTTGATAAATTTGGTTAAAAAGATTAAAAGCTACATGTAAAGATGTTAAAATCATGACTAAAATTTTAGGCTGTATAAAACAGTAAAGAACCATATGATAACTTGATAAAGTAACTTGGATTATTGAATATACAGTAAGTTATATGATTTTTACACATGTGAGAGTTGACCACTCAATGGAATCCATAAAATGAGTAAGATATGATCAAAATATTATTAAGTTTCAAATCTATATAGTCTGTTTTGGACGAATTATTAGGGACACTTAGAAGATGAATGAGTAGTAGCTAAATTGGAGTTAATTGTAGAATATATTATGTAGTTTGTGCTTTCCAAACTTGAGCTTCTATCTCCTTGTAGAACTCAATATATGGTAAAATTGTGAAAGTGAGTTTCATAATCAGATTTGGAAAATAAAAGTATATATTATAAAATAAGCACTCAAGTAAAACTAATATAAAATACATACCTAAAACCCACTAACTTATATAGTACTTATAAATAAGTTATATACTTTGATAAGTAAATGTGACATTTTATAAAATTACAAATTGATATGTTTTCTAAGTTATAAAACTATATACATAAGTTTTACGTCTTTCCGGCTAAAACCGAAAGATTAACGTTTTCGTCAAATAAAACTTAGACGGTCGGACCCGTCTAATGTAAACTTTTTATAACTCATATACTGATGTATAAGTACATTTTACAAGTAAAAACCGATAAAACCCGAGCTTTATAACTTATGGACATTAACGGGCCAAAGTAGCCTTATTGGACTATTAACCCAACTAATTTGGCTAAACACTAATGGACTTACTCATTGGGCTTAACCCACTTGGGCCCAACATATGAGTATAGGCTTGGTATTAAAAGTATAAAATGGGCTAATAAAATGTATTGGGCTTATAATGGGCTTATTGGGCCTCAACATGTAAACAAGTTAAACTAGTGTAACTAGTCTAAAATTTACTAACACATAACACTATAATGTTGAATAAATATATAAAATCCCACTTGATCATCATCATACTTATAATATCATCATATATATACATAGCCATTATTATTACAAAGTCATTGGACAAGATTCTAAGACCGAGTAATATTTATATAGGTTTCCGTGATTGAAGCACGCCCGTCGCCGATAACCCGCCTTTCTTAATCAACGTGAGTCCATAGCCTCACACTCTTTTAAATGTTTTATAAAACGATTTGTAAACCCGCGAGGGAGATAACATGCTAGTTTTTGATAAAAATAGAACACAAGTAGTCCCGATGGTATGCTTATTGATATGGACCCGAATGATGCTATGACCCAATAAATGAGATGTAAATGATTATTATAGTTAGGTTATGTCACTTAAAGTCCCATTAGCATGAATTGTGAACTACCGGGATTTGGTAGACGCTTATGCATATAATAGTACTATTTGGGGAAGATCACCCAAGTTCGCGCCTTGACGGTTGATCCCCGTCGTAAGCGAATTTATGTATGAGAAGATTTACATAGCGTGATTTTTGTGACGACACGCTAATTTAGATGGGCAAATTGTTTGTCGGGTTCGCGGCCCGTTGTTTGTTATAGTAAGGTAACAATGTCATGCGGCTAGTAATAATCCAATGTAATCCAAATATCCAATATGATACGATGAAAATAACAATAATATTGAGACTACGGTTTCATGGACGGTTTAAGATGTATGACTTGATTTATATATATATTTCCTGACTAGCAATACGAGGACTTACTTCTGATATTATATTTGTGTTCTGATTTCGATGACTGTTTTATGTAACGGTTCTATTAAACTCTATGAATTCACTCGGCATTCGCTGATATAATTTTTACATGTTTTATCTCAGGTGCTTGAAGGTAACTTGGATGGAGATCGACTCTGATGGCCCACATAATAAAAATTATTCATTCGATCTATGTTTTGTAAACTTTATGACTGTGTAATTTGGGGACCTGTTGTAAACTTAAAACTTTTATTCGAATAAATGTTTGTTAAACCTTGTGCAACCATTTTTATGCGTTGTCTATGATTGGAGTTATTGTGCTATCCCGTAACACTCCGTTGACTCTTCCACTGACCCGATACGAAATTTGAGAGTGTTACATATAAAGTGACTCAAATTGTTAAAATTCAATTGTGTCAGACTTTGTTGTGGTTTTGTAACTCGACACTACTTTTCTTTTGTAGATTTATACTTAATATGCATAATTGCATACATATATGCTAAATACATACATATGTATTGAAAAACTTCTAATATCAATGTACGTGGAAACTCATTGAGTTTTTAGACATTATGTGTGTTTAGAATCACTTTCGTATTTGTAGCGTTGAGCGGTTACCCACATACTTTGTTCGTCAATGCAGTACAATGGTAAACCAACACAAATGTCTTCATGATGCAATGATTACTGAATCAGCAAGACCAGTTTCAGACTAGACCCCTTCTTTAGATAGGGCCCTATATTTGTCGGCAACTAGCTGTCGCTATCGATTAAGGTACGCAAACGTAATTGAAAAAATCTATGCTCACCTCTTTTTTAACCATATTTATGTTGCCACTGCACATTGGTCGTTAGAGTGACTTCACCGCTACATAGCCAACTAATTATCCGAGAAAAAGTTAATAGGAGACATTGTATTGACTTTGGCTTAACATATGACACTATGTAAACAAAACCATTTTTGAACCCGCCTTACATCTTATCAATACAAATACTACAGCAAGTACTTTCTTTATTATTGTTATGGGAGATTTAAAGAGGGAGCGTGTCGAAAGTAGTTATCTCTAACCAAATAAATACCACACTCAAATACAAAAGTAATCGGTTTGATATTTTTTATTTCAGTATACACATAGCTTCATGTTCTGTTATCAATTGTCACTGATTTGATTTTGCGCAGAAAAAGCTAAGAGGCAGGTTATACATCTACGCCTTTGGTGGTGACCTAGAGATCCAATTCACTGGGATTAGGAGCAATGGCTCCTAAAACACCCTTGCCTTCAGATTTGACTCTTCCACTCAACAAGTGAAGGTTTATTATCTACATAACATTTATTAAAACCTTAACAAAGATCAAAGCACATATAGAAGAAGCGATTTAACAACATCATAATAACACAATTATAATTAGTCGAACTAGGGTTACATAACTTTTAGCTAATACGATTCCACAAGATAAGAATGAAGCACCAATATAACGATAAAACCGTATCACCAAGATATAGTCTAAAGTAAGACTATATTACGTTCGTGTACACACGTAATACAACGAGCTAACCGTAAGTCTAGTACGTGTAAACCGAGCTTCAACGTGAAGTGGAAAATCTACCCAACAACCCTGGAGAGGGGCTAGGACTAGATTATAAGCTAAACCAAAAAACCAAACATGGGGTTGTTGTTGAGATCGTAGAGAGAGGGAGAGAAGAAAAGATTGTGTGTAAAATTATGAAGGCTAGGGGATCCTTATATAGCCTAATAAACTTGTAGCTTAAGGAAGGATAAATATATGGCAAGAAAAAAATTCCCTTTCTTTCTCCCCTCCTCTTTTGGCCGACATTCGACACCCCCACCATAGGTGTTCCGAAATCTTCTTGTCTCTTCTCTTTTAGTCCACAACGATCGTTTAATACTTAACTCTTAATTATTTAACAAACCGTTAAAGTTATAGCTCGATTTAATTTAATAAATATAATAAATACATTTAAATAAATTAACTCTTTACGTATTGAGTGCAATCCCATAATCTCGAGTTCGATCCTAACACACGACTACTACGTAAGCAATGGACTCGCTGTGAGTATGGAAGAAGGATAGGGTCAGCAGGCCTTTCTATATAAGTCCATAAACTTTCAACTCCCACTTGGGCATATTTCGAATATCGTAATTAAATTGACTAGCGTCTAGTTACACTAGCAATGTCACTAGTACAACTCGAGTAAGGTCTAATGGTAAAACCTTTTAATGATTCATCATTATTATTATCCTTTTATTTCTAATACAACGCTAATAAGGATATGGATCTTAGTCATTCCTTTCATTAACTATTATGTTTCTCGTTCACAAATTCAACAAGATTACCAAAACAAATTTGGGTGTGGCCACACAAACATCTTACTAATCCCACGAGGGGCCCAGCTGTATTATAAATGCAATACGAAATTGAAGGATATAAATTCCATATTGATTGCAAGCAAAACTTATTTATTTTGAATAACTTCTGAAAATAACCCTTATAGCTACCAGTTACATTTAGCGTTAGATTATTCCACAAAAATACACTAGATTCACGATAGTTTCCTGGTATCTCATGTCTGAGGATTACTTTTTATGATTTTCTTGATGACAAAGATGCACAAAGTAAAATCATATAGTTGGGATAAGTCCAATATTCGATTCATCGAATATCATCCAAAATCGATCAATATACTTTCAAGTATACTCTATCATAATTTTAAATTGTCTTAATTTAATAATACTCCCATATTATTAATCGACAATGGATATTTAGCTTAACAAATTTATTCATGGATTAAAACATGTAAAATATGATAAAAAAATTAAATAACAAGAATAAACAAAACACAATCTTTATTTCATTAAATAATAATGTCTTAACATCCTTTATCCAAATACTAATTATAGACTTGCATGAAATCACTAGCTAATTGCAGCCCAATTGCTCTGGCGTGCTTAACGACCTTTGGCCTAGGCAAAGCCTTAGTAAAAGGATCAACTACGTTATCCTCTATGTGAAATTTATTAATTTTATTTCACGAGCTTCCACTTGTTTTTGGACGTAGTGATGTCTACGCTTAAAGTGATTGGCGCCTTTCATGTCTCCAGAATCATTATTGCAGCAGAATTGTCACAATATATATCAATAGGTTCTTTAATCGAAGGCATCATTCCAATATCTACAATAAACATCCTAATCCCAACAGCTTCCATTGCAGCTTATGAAGCAGCCATGTACTCAAGTCGAGTGGTATGCTTTGCAATCGTTGTCTGCTTCTTGCTCTTCCAGTCAACTGCTCCTCCGTCTATGACAAACACGTAACCTGTCTGAGACTTCGTATCGTCTTTATCACATTGCCCGGACGCATCACAGAATCCTATCACATTCAGTTCTGTGCCTGGTTTCCCTCCGAATTCCAAAAATATTTCTTTCATACTCCTCAAATACTTTAGAATATGTTTAACAGCAGTCCAATGGAGCTTCCCTAGATTCGGTTGGTAGCGACTGGCCAAGTTCTGAGCAAACACTACATCTTTCCTTGTGCATATTACAACATACATAATATATCCTACAACCGAAGCATAACGCACCTTTTACATGTATGCCTCCTTTTTAGGAGTTGATGCATCCATCTCATGACTTAAATTATGCTTAACTTCCATAAGTTGAAAACCTTTCTTTGAATTATGCATATTATACTTCTTCAATATTTTGTCAATATAAGCATCTTGACTAAGACCAATTAACCGTCTACTCCTATCTCGATAGATCTTAATTCCCAAAATGTATGCAGCTTCTCCTAAATCCTTGATAGAAATAAATTTACCAAGATAATCCTTAACAACTTTAAGTCTTGAAATGTCATTTCCCATGATTAATATGTCATCAACATATAGGACTAGAAATACTACATCACTCCCACTAGCTTTGCGATATACACATGGCTCATCACGATTTCGAATAAATCTAAACCTTTTGATTTTTTCATCAAATCGTTTATTCCATTGACGTGATGCTTGCTTTCAACCATAAATAGATCTTTGAAGTTTACACACGTGTTTTGTATTTTTAGGATCAACATACCCTTCTGGTTGTTGCATATAGATGTCTTCATCTAAGCGACCGTTCAAGAAGGCAGTTTTAACATCCATTTACCATATCTCATAGTCATAGTATGCTGCTATAGCTTTGAGAATCCTAATTTCTCTTAAGTCTGCTATAGTATAAAATGTCTCCTCGTATTCTACGCCAAAAATTTAAGTAAAAACTTTAGATACTAAACGTAGGATTGTATTTTTCCATCCATGTCGGTTTTCTTCTCTTATATACACTTATGTCTCACTACTTTAGCATTTGGTGGTGGATCTACAAGAATCCAAACATCATTAACTTTCATGGATTTCATTTCCTCGTCCATAGCAACCATCCACTTATCCTTCTCAGGATCAAGCATGGCGGATTTATATTTAGCAGGTTCTCCAAGATCCCCTACTTCATCATCATCCTCTATATTAAGAAATATATTGCTATTTGTGTTTTCAATCCTTTCAAGTCGACGCATGGTGGAACCGCCAGACTTTCTAGTTCTATAGGAATTATTTTGCTAGTGTTTTCAGAAGGTAATGTATCTATATGACTCTCTTCAAGATCATAATTTCTCCCACTGATCTTGATTTACAAGATCAATTTCAAGGAATTCTCCATACCTAGCAACAATAACTTTGTTCTCAGGTGGATAATAAAAGTAGTAACAAATAGTTTCCTTCGGGTATCCTACAAAGATACATTTCACAGATCGTTGTTGGAGTTTGTCACCTGAGCCACGTTTCACATACGCCTCGCAGCCCCAGACCTTTAAATAAGATAAATATGGCGTTTTGCCATGCCATAGTTCATATGGTGTCTTATTAACCTTCTTTGTGGGAACCATATTTAAAATACGAACCGCAGATTCTAAGGCATAGTCCCAAAAGGATAATGATAAAGTTGTAAGATTAAACATAGATCGCACCATATCTAATAGTGTACCATTTCTCCTTTCGGATATACCATTTTGTTGTGGAGTATAGGGAGATGTAAGATGCTGAACAATTCCGTTCTCACTTAGATAATGTTTAAACTCTTGACTTAAATATTCACCACCTCTATCGGAACGAAGAGCATAAATCTTCTTTCCTAGTTGCAATTCTACTTATGCTTTAACCACTTTGAATGTTTCAAATACCTCAACTTTATGTTTAAGTAAATAAACATATCCATAACGGCTATAATCATCCGTAAATGTGAAAAAGTAGCTAGCACCTTTCCTTGACACATGTCTAAGTGGTCCACACACATCAGTGTGTATTAAACCAAGTAGACCAGTAGCCCTTTCAATATTACTATTAAAAAGTTTCTTGGTCATCTTTCCAGAGATACAAGACTCACATTTATCAAATGATTCATCATTGATATTTTCTAAAATCCCTTCACGTTGAAGCTTTTGTATGCGTGTCTTCCCAATATGGGCAAGTCTATAATGCTAAAGATAAGAAGAGTTCTTGTCAAACTTTCTCTTCCTACTCATGCTAAAGACAGAATTATTATTATATTTTGAATTATCATGCATGTCTATCTCAAACACACCATTCATAGAAATTGCATTAAAATATAAAATACCATCTTTAAAAACAGAAATTCCATTATTATCAATAATGTGAATAAATCCGAGATTCAACAAAGAAGAAAAGGAAATAACACCCCTAACAATTGAAGGCGCGTAATGACAATCATTTAAAATCAGTACTAAACCCAAAGGTAAAACTAAATTAAATGTTCCTATTGCTTCAACAGCTGCTTGTGCTCCATTGTCCACTTGCAGATATTGTTCCCTATAAGATAGCTTCATTTCCAGCTTAAATCCCTGCATGGTATTACAAATATTAATACCGCATCCCATATCATATACCCAGGAATTTAACTTGCATGTCAAATTAAATAACTCAATCATAAATAAGTTACCTGAAGCTGCAACACTTAGCTCAGACTTCTTCTTCTTACTTTCTCGTAAATCATCGAGTTAAAGAGGGAAATTCCTCTTCAAGTGACCACTTGCTCCGCAATGGTGACAAGTCTCATCCTTTTGAGATTGATTCTTCTTATCAAAGTTCTGCTTAGGTGTCTAATATGTCACAACTTGCTTGCCCTTATCAACTTTGCCTTTGCCTTTCATCTATTTGTTCGCTTGCGTTTTTGGCTTAGTCACTCTACCCTTTTGTATGGTTAGTACTTGAGGAGTAGAGGTAGACGCCTTTTCCTTTAACCCCTTTTCAAAGTCAATGAGCATTGCATGCAAATCATTAACTGTCTTCCCCGTGCAATGCTTATTATAGTTCCTAGCAAAATCATTAAAGTCCTTGTTAAGGGACCTATTGATTAAGTTAATCGCCATATTACGATCATATGTGTGTCCTAGTGCAATGAGCTGTTCCATGTAACCTCTCATTTTCCATGTAATGTGCACTTACGGATTTTCCAAGGGTTTGCTTACAGCTATGCAAAGCATCTACTAAGTCGTAGATCTCCACAGCTTGGGGCTTCTCAAACATTGCCTTCAGTTTATCAAGCATACTCTTTGGAGAAAATAGCTCATACTTCTTTTGAACTTGAGGTGACATTTTCCCAAGCATTAAGCAAGCCACATCAGAGTGCTTCTTAACTTCAGCAGCGTGGGTAAGCCTTTCGGCTTAGACAAGTAATCAATTGTACCCGCTACTCTCAGAACAATTCTTAGGGAGCAATACCAATCGTTGAAGTTTTGGCCAGTAACTTCCGGACGATCAAAGAAAGTTTCGAATGTCAAACTTAAAGCGTTGTTATCGGTTGAGCCATTTCTACATAAATAAGTTCAAAATATTAGTACTTTCGATAAATACTTTCAAGAAAATAAAATTACCCCGGCAAATAAATGAACCATAGTAATTTCCTTGAATCCTAGAACATATATTGACATAGATCCATTACATCAGTCGATCTGCTAGTAATGAATGCATTCAACATAGCGACTTGTCGAACAGTTTAATTGATAAACAATTTTCAATTTCATGATATTTAAGGGATTTACATTGCCAAAAAATCTTTTGCATTGTAAACATGTTTCATCCCTTCTGAATGCCTTAAGTTTCCAGATCTCACTGAGTAAATTAATTAAGTCGTCTAATCTAAAGAACGTAAAACTATCATGTGAATTCTCATTCTATGAAAGTTTTCTTTCCATCACAACATCGTCCAAAATCTCATATGACGACATTGTAATTTCAAGTGTTCATCAATTAGATAGCATTCGACTTAAATTTTAAGGGTATAAGTTTTGATGTGAAAATCAATGTATGAAGAAGCATGCATACAACTCCATAACATAAGTTTAATAAAACAGTAAACTTTTTCACGAGAATAAATTTCTACATATATTTAGTTGAGGTATTGGTTAAACCAATTTAAAGAATTTACCCACAACTATTCACAACGTACTTTTTCTAGAACTCGACTAAAGCACAAAGCAATAAACTTATTCATTATGTTTCGGATGTGAATTTGCGGTATATCAACCTTAAGGTATAATGCAAATAATAATCGTAGGTAATTTCAATTTGACGCACAGGCGAGCCGGGAACTCGGTGAGTGAATAATGGCGTAACACCTCCTTCCTTAGCCGGGTACATGACAATCGGCGCGTTATACCCACATTATAGTTTGTCAAAAGGAGTAGGCCGTTAAATTATTATTTAGAATACCAATCAACACAAATTCTTTTTTATTTAGATCTCAAAACAAATCTTAATTTTAATATGATTTAGTCCTTATTATTTTTCTTTAAAAAAAACCCTTGTTTACAACAATTCATACAATTTAACATAAACAAGAAAAAAACTAAATCATAACTACATACTAACAATTTATATGTGCAATAAATAAATCAAATAGCCACATGCATACGATTTATTCAATAATCATCGAATCTAGGTTTTTATATTCATAAAAAAGTCTTCCCTAATTCAAGATTGATTGAATCAAATTAAACAAGTAGCACATAAAATCATATAATCATATAAATTTATGATCCATGAAAAACATGCACGTTCATCACGGATCCATCCAAATCTCTTAACAATTAAATGTCTACGGATCATAACCATTAATCTACATGACATAACAATTAATCTTTCAACTTATTCTAAAATTATACAACATGTAATTTAGGGTTTCAAAAAAATTATAAAATTCGGCAAAAAACCAATTTTAAAAAAACAAAACCCTAAATTTTTTAAGAAAACCTAAAAACATGTAGTTTTAACTCAAAATAATTATTAGTTAAAAAACTTTAGATTTTGATAATTATAACATGTTAAAGCGGCTCTCGATGCCACTAAAGGTTTATTATCTACATAATGATTATTAAAACCCTAACAAAGATCAAAGCACATATAGCGAAAGCGATTTAACAAGATCATAATAACACAATTAGAATTAATCGAATTAGGGTTACATACCTTTTAGCTAATGCAATTCCACAAGATAAGAACGAAGCACCAATATAAAGATAAAACCGTATCACCAAGATATAGTCTAAAGTAAGACTATATTACGTTCGTGTACACACGTAATACAAAGAGCTAACCGTAAGTCTAGTACGTCTAAACTGAGTTTCACCGTCAAGTGGAAAATCTACCCAACAACCTTAGAGAGGGGTTAGTACTAGATTATAAGCTAAACCGAAAAACCAAACACAACCCTTAGGGGTGTTGGTGTTGTGATCGCAGAGAGAGTGAGAGAAGAAAAGATTGTGTGTAAAATTATGAAGGCTAGGGGATCCTTATATAGCCTACTAAACTTGTAGCTCAAGGAAGGATAAATATATGGCAAGAAAAAAAGTTCCCTTTCTTTCCCCCCTCTTTTGGCCGACATTCGACACCCCACCATGGGGTGTTCCGGAATCTTCTTGTATCTTCTCTTTTAGTCCACAATGATTGTTTAATACTTAACTCTTAATTATTTAACGACCGTTAAAGTTATAGCTCGATTTAATTTAATAAATATAATAAATACATTTATTTAACAAATTAACTATTTATATATTGAGTGCAATCCCGTAATCCCGAATTCGATCCTAACACACGACTATTAAATATAAGTCCATAAACTTTCAACAGGTCCAATAGGTAGCTGGGACAAAGCTTTAGGACTTCGACAATGTGGAAAATGACCCTATTCAAGGTTTGTGTATTTATTTCTGTCCATGTTATATTAAGTGTTTCAAATTATGACTGTGGTTTACACTTTTGTTATTGGACCTTTCTAGTTGCTATTAATGAAAACCGTCAACAGTCCAAGAATAACATATAAACCATGCAACTGAAGGTAAACATATGTATATGTTTAGCATCTTGGTTGTCCTCCAACTATAAACTAAAAAGTCTTATTATTTGCTTTGTGTGATCTCTTATCAGTTTCGTCATTGTGCCGATAAGCGGAATGTAAATCATTTGTAATTTAAAGTTCAATGTTGATGGGCATAATTTTATTGGATATAATCTGGAATATTACGTAATGCTATTGTATATTTTAGAATATGTAACCCATATATATCTTTAATACTTGCAACTTCCAGGTAAACAAATTGATATATTTTCTCAATAGCTCTAAAAGCACTTTCATCTCTAGTGAAAAGTGATAATTTTGCTTAAATGATGCCAACATACGGTTTTAACATTGTATGCAGGGCAAATTACCATGGTTGGTCAAATACGCTTCTCCACCTAAATCAAGGATTGGCGCAATTTTGTGCACTTTTTAGATTATGGTAACATACTTGAAGTTTGTAGAGTATAAAAATAAAGGCACAAAAATATATAGTTGCTACGTAAAACATTAGGTTGATTTGTTATTATAATATGGTTCATCAAATTGAATTCGACCATTTTGTTAGAATGAGGTTGTGTATCAGATTGGTTACTATATATGCTTATTACGCATATATACTCTTAATAAGTAATCCTACACACTTTGCGTTCACAACTAAGTATGAACGATGAATAAGACTACATATATTCACTTGCTTTCGTAGCACTCTGCATACTATTATTTCCCAAGTGAAAATAAAGTTATCCCGGAATCTATTTAGAACCTTTTATGAAATTGATTCAGGCGAGGCGATGATGCTACGGTAATGTTATCGAACGATGCCTACTGAAGAGACAAGTATTTGAATGTCTAGAAAATATATTAGTCTTGTTAAGTAATATAAGTCCAAACCTGGAGGACTTAAAGAGACAAGTGGATAAAGATGGAAGGGGGGCTTTTCTACTGAAGATACAAGTTTGCTAGTAGAAGGACCAAAGGTGTCACTGTGAAAAAGAGAAGGGCTGCTATGAAGATTAGGAATATTTATACTCCTCACCCACCTAACCTGTTATCAACTTTTTTTCATTCAGTTGTAAAATCAATGTGTGTTTTTCTTGTGTGTTAATTGTGATCAATAATTTTGATCATTAAGAGTTTGTGAGTGATTTCCATTTTCTGTTTTGTAAAAAGATATTGTAATTTCTTATTGATAAAGTGAGCCAAGGGGAGGTTGGCTGGGTTCGTTGTTAATTCTTGTTCTTGGTGATATTAGGCATTGATTCATAGTTTTTTACTTGGTATTAGATCCTGGTTGCTCTATATCATCGATTAAAACGTTTTTAATCAATTTTAAAAATTAGGGTTTTATTAAAAATTAGGGGTTTTGATCTATAATCATAGATCGTGTTCTTGTGTTGTTTCTTTATATTAATCTCGTGGTTAATTGTTCTAAATCGATCAATTAAAGGTTTAATTTGGTTTTTTTAAATAATTAGGGTTTCAACTGTTTTGGGGGTTCTTTAATCTTGGGTACTTCTTGATCTTGTTTCTTGTATTCTTGTGATTAATTTGTTATTAATCATAAGATTTCTTGAAGAAACCCTAAATTCAGAAATTAGGGTTTCTTCTTGGCAGGTAAGGTGAATATATTGTTATTATTGGTATGGTTTAACGTGCAGGTGTTTGGTTTCCGCTGCTATTGATTGTTTTAGATCATCTTGATCTAGTTTGTGGGTTCTCTGGATTTTCTTGATCCACGAGTTATTGCTTGGTTTGCTGCGCGTGCTACGTAACACCTTTCACACTCTCTTTATGTTTTATTTTGTTAGGATTAGTGGGTTTAGGAAGTCGAAGGGATTAGATAGTCTTGTGGAGTTGATTGATTCGAGGCTTATGGTAGTTGTTTGTTAATTGTAGAGGAGATAAAAAGGGGTTTGTATTTTTTTTTATTCTAGTTCTTGTTTGATTGTTGGTGTTTTTTTACCAATCTCAATTCTCAGCTCTTGACCTGTCACCTTGTGAGTGGTTTTGGAAGCCTAAGAACTATTCTTTGGCTTGAGTTTTGTGTTCCTCGTTTTATTTCTGTGGTTTTATTTTGTTGTTAATATGGCTGGTCTTAGTTCACTAAACTGGATCCACCCAAGGGTGATGGGGCTAAATCTAAAACTGAGGTTGTTAAGTTTGATGTTTATGACCCACTTTATCTTCACCCTTAAGACATTGGTTCTCAGTTAATTTCCTTTAAACTTAAAGGGACAGAGAACTATAAGGTTTGGTCTGCTGCTGTTAAACTGGCTTTTACAAACTAGAGATAAACTTGGTTTTATAACTGGTAAATGTGTTCAAGACACTAATGATGGTCCTGCTAGAGATCAATGGGAGAGATGTAATGCTGTTGTTTTTTCTTGGTTACTTGGTTGTGTTTCACCATATTTGTATAAGGGTACTTTATGAAGTTTGCACAAGTTTAATTCACTGGTATTTTATGAAGTTTGCACGAGTCTCGTAGAAGAGTTCCATTTTCCTTCCTTTTCTCCGTGTTCTTCACCTTAATTTCACTTTTATCTAACTTTAATGAGTAAAGCAACACATTCAGATATGCAATGTAACATCCCGCCTACTCAGACTACAATATTGTCCGTTTTACCCGCAGGCTCACGGCTTTTCTTTGTGTCCCTCTTGTAAGTACTTCCCGGCTGGTCACCTAACCTAATACTATTCTCACATGAGCACTCTTAACTGCCAGTTCCTAAGAACCCCACTTGCAGTAGACTACAAAACGCGTTGTGTCATGAGAAGGCGAATGTTATCTTATGAACCATGGATCTCTCCTGACCACAGCCGATGTGGAATTTGCCTAGGGTGTCACAATCAACCCCCCCCCCCCCCTTCGGGACTCATCGTCCTCGATGTGGTTTGCCCCACCATCCCGAACGACTCATGAGTGGCTCTTATACCACTTGTAACATCTCGCCTACTCAGACTACAATATTGTCCGTTTTGCCCGCAGGCTCACGGCTTTTCTTTGTGGCCCTCTTTTAAGTACTTCCTGGCTAGTCACCCAACCTAGTACTATTCTTACATGAGCACGCTTAACTGCCAGTTCCTAAGAACCCCACTTGCAGTAGACCACAAAACGCGTTGTGTCATGAGAAAGTGAATGTTATCTTATGAACCATGGATCTCTCATGGCTACAGCTGATGTGGGATTCGCCTAGGGTGTCACATGCCGGCTATGATATTTAAAGGTTTCACGTAGTATTTTTGGGAGGTATTCTGAGAATTTGAGAAGTAGGTCTTTCTTCAGGCTGATAACGTTGTGATAAGCGTGAGCCTATTTTTTGGCAGCATTTACAAACAAGGGTATGTTTCTATTGGCTGCAAAGAGATATAGGAATGGTGCGCACACGGAGTACATAATTTCACTTGATCCAGATGATTCGACTCAAGGAAGTAATGCCCTATGTTGGTAAATTACGGTATGTTTTTTTTATTTACCTTGTCCACCTGAGTGCATATTACACATTGTTTATCTTTGTGGGCAAGGTTAATCATTCTAATTTATTTGCAACACCTAAATCAGAAGGTCGGATTTTCTTGGCACAAAGTTCACAATATATGGCCGCCAGCTTCCACACACTTGAGCAAAATCCTCAAGCAGCAGATCTAGACTACGCTTTACAAGCAAACAAATAAGCCTTCAAGTCCATGCAGGCAATTTTGAGATCGGAGAGGTTTCAAACAAGTTTAAGTTTAACCTGATAAAATCAAGAGGTCCATGAAAAATGGCATGTTCTTTAAGGTACACTTCCCCAAATGAACAGCTCGAGCCTGTGTCCCATAAACGTCTATAACAACCTGTGTTAACAAGATCAAAATCTGATGCTTCAGGTCAAAGTCAAACCCACTTGAGAAACAAATCACCAAGGTGGCATGAGAATCTGCAGTGCTGGTGCTTGAATTTTTATGGCCGAGTGACGGTTGCTTCAGTGAAGAACTTTCAGTTACTAGCAACATTGGATCAGAGCCAACGGGGAGGAAAAGGGGATGGAGAAACAATTTTGCTCTAGTTTGTAAAAGTTAGTCACGATATGTTCACTATAGACAGCCAGTGTCAGCATTTCAAGCATTTGCCATTTCCCTAAACAAGTTTTGGGACAAATATTGCATATGAATGATTATGGTATGCTATTCTTATGTTCTGTTGTGTGCGAGACCAAAAAACATCAGTCTTTGCTATGATTTATGGGTTTACTACAACTATTTGTCATTGTTTTACATTTGGGAGGTGCCATGTATCTATAAAAAAGCATTGGCTTTTTCTCATTTTGTAGGAGCTTAGTTGCATGCGAGGTATGTTTCTATTTACTTAAATTGTAATCTAAGCTAAGTAAGAATTATCATTAACGATCAAAATTCCATTTATGTCCAGGTTAACGCCTTTGTTTCTGGGCCCAGACGTGTTCGTGATGTTCGTTTTTGTCATGTGTTACAAGTTAGGGTTAATAGTTTTATTAATAATATGAATGTTTTAGCCAAATAAATCTCTAACTATTTTATATTCTATTTTTTAAGAAGAATGTATCCGGTAAAAGTGGTATCATATCTCAATACAATCCGTATATATAAGAACCCGTACTTTCCCAGGATTATTTTATTCTTTTATTCGTGTTTTTGAATTTTTCAACGTATTTCATTTTCTCGTATTCTTATATGTAAATCTTGAGATCATGATAATTTTAATAAAATATACTTTTCAAGTATTTTCTGATCATTGATAAATACTCTATATGGAATTATTTATTCATCCATATTTATCTTAAATCAAATTTTTATATTTAAAATCACCCGCGTACATTTTATAACGAGTTTACTCAAAATCAATGTAAAACTAAAATTCATAGTGATCGCGATACCGAAGGATGCCCAAAATTTTACATTTTATTATCGATTGTTTCGATTATTTTTATTTTCAAAGATTTCGTTTTAATTACGTGTTAAGTCATGTCAGGAAATCATATAATCACATTTATGATGCATTGTAATTACGTGTTAAGTATTTGAATGTCTAGAAAATATATTAGTCTTGTTAAGTAATATAAGTCCAAACCTGGAGGACTTAAAGAGACAAGTGGATAAAGATGGAAGGGGGCTTTTCTACTGAAGAGACAAGTTTGCTAGTAGATGGACCAAAGGTGTCACTGTGGAAAAGAGAAGGGCTGCTATGAATATTAGGAATATTTATACTCCTCACCCACCTAACCTGTTATCAACTTTTTTTCATTCAGTTGTAAAATCAATGTGTGTTTTTCTTGTGTGTTAATTGTGATCAATAATTTTGATCATTGAGAGTTTGTGAGTGATTTCCATTTTCTGTTTTGTAAAAAGATATTGTAATTTCTTATTGATAAAGTGAGCCAAGGGGAGGTTGGCTGGGTTCGTTGTTAATTCTTGTTCTTGGTGATATTAGGCATTGATTCATAGTTTTTTACTTGGTATTAGATCCTGGTTGCTCTATATCATCGATTAAAACGTTTTTAATCAATTTTAAAAATTAGGGGTTTTGATCTATAATCATAGATCGTGTTCTTGTGTTGTTTCTTTATATTAATCTCGTGGTTAATTTTTCTAAATCGATCAATTAAAGGTTTAATTTGGTTTTTTTAAATAATTAGGGTTTCAACTGTTTTGGGGGTTCTTTAATCTTGGGTACTTCTTGATCTTGTTTCTTGTATTCTTGTGATTAATTTGTTATTAATCATAAGATTTCTTGAAGAAACCCTAAATTCAGAAATTAGGGTTTCTTCTTGGCAGGTAAGGTGAATATATTGTTATTATTGTTCTGGTTTAACGTGCAGGTGTTTGGTTTCCGCTGCTATTGATTGTTTTAGATCATCTTCATCTAGTTTGTGGGTTCTCTAGATTTTCTTGATCCACGAGTTATTGCTTGGTTTGTTGCGCGTGCTACGTAACACCTTTCACACTCTCTTTATGTTTTATTTTGTTAGGATTAGTGGGTTTAGGAAGTCGAAGGGATTAGATAGTCTTGTGGAGTTGATTGATTCGAGGCTTGTGGTAGTTGTTTGTTAATTGTAGAGGAGATAAAAAGGGGTTTGTATTTTTTTTATTCTTGTTCTTGTTTGATTGTTGGTGTTTTTTTACCAATCTCAATTCTTAGCTCTTGACCTGTCACCTTGTGAGTGGTTTTGGAAGCCTGAGAACTATTCTTTGGCTTGAGTTTTGTGTTCCTCGTTTTATTTCTGTGGTTTTATTTTGTTGTTAATATGGCTGGTCTTAGTTCACTAAACGGGATCCACCCAAGGGTGATGGGGCTAAATCTGAAACTGAGGTTGTTAAGTTTGATGTTTATGACCCACTTTATCTTCACCCTTAAGACATTGGTTCTCAGTTAATTTCCTTTAAACTTGAAGGGACAGAGAACTATAAGGTTTGGTCTGCTGCTGTTAAACTGGCTTTTACAAACTAGAGATAAACTTGGTTTTATAACTGGTAAATGTGTTCAAGACACTAATGATGGTCCTGCTAGAGATCAATGGGAGAGATGTAATGCTGTTGTTTTTTCTTGGTTACTTGGTTGTGTTTCACCATATTTGTATAAGGGTACTTTATGAAGTTTGCACAAGTTTAATTCACTCGTATTTTATGAAGTTTGCACGAGTCTCGTAGAAGAGTTCCATTTTCCTTCCTTTTCTTCGTGTTCTTCACCTTAATTTCACTTTTATCTAACTTTAATGAGTAAAGCAACACATTCAGATATGCAATGTAACATCCCGCCTACTCAGACTACAATATTGTTCGTTTTACCCGCAGGCTCACGGCTTTTCTTTGTGTCCCTCTTGTAAGTACTTCCCGGCTGGTCACCGAACCTAATACTATTCTCACATGAGCACTCTTAACTGCCAGTTCCTAAGAACCCCACTTGCAGTAGACTACAAAACGCGTTGTGTCATGAGAAGGCGAATGTTATCTTATGAACCATGGATCTCTCCTGACCACAGCCGATGTGGAATTTGCCTAGGGTGTCACAATCACCCCCCCCCCCCCCCCCCCTTCGGGACTCATCGTCCTCGATGTGGTTTGCCCCACCATCCCGAACGACTCATGAGTGGCTCTTATACCACTTGTAACATCTCGCCTACTCAGACTACAATATTGTCCGTTTTGCCCGCAGGCTCACGGCTTTTCTTTGTGGCCCTCTTGTAAGTACTTCCCGGCTAGTCACCCAACCTAGTACTATTCTTACATGAGCACGCTTAACTGCCAGTTCCTAAGAACCCCACTTGCAGTATACCACAAAACGCGTTGTGTCATGAGAAGGTGAATGTTATCTTATGAACCATGGATCTCTCATGGCTACAGCTGATGTGGGATTCGCCTAGGGTGTCACATGCCGGCTATGATATTTAAAGGTTTCACGTAGTATTTTTGGGAGGTATTCTGAGAATTTGAGAAGTAGGTCTTTCTTCAGGCTGATAACGTTGTGATAAGCGTGAGTCTGTAACATTATTCAGTGTACTTTAAATGTTGTTTGATAGTGTTTTTTCACTTCTAATTAACATCTTAATTATCTGATTCAGTTTTTGGCAGCATTTACAAACAAGGGTATGTTTCTATTGGCTGCAAAGAGATATAGGAATGTTGAGCACACGGAGTATATAATTTCATTTGATCCAGATGATTCGACTCAAGGAAGTAATGCCCTATGTCGGTAAATTATGGTATGTTTTTTTTATTTACCTTGTCCACCTGAGTGCATATTACACATTGTTTATCTTTGTGGGCAAGGTTAATCATTCTAATTTATTTGCAACACCTAAATCAGAAGGTCGGATTTTCTTGGCACAAAGTTCACAATATATGGCCACCAGCTTCCACACACTTGAGCAAAATCCTCAAGCAGCAGATCTAGACTACGCTTTACAAGCAAACAAATAAGCCTTCAAGTCCATGCAGGCAATTTTGAGATCGGAGAGGTTTCAAACAAGTTTAAGTTTAACCTGATAAAATCAAGAGGTCCACGAAAAATGGCATGTTCTTTAAGGTACACTTCCCCAAATGAACAGCTCGAGCCTGTGTCCCATAAACGTCTATAACAACCTGTGTTAACAAGATCAAAATCTGATGCTTCAGGTCAAAGTCAAACCCACTTGAGAAACAAATCACCAAGGTGGCATGAGAATCTGCAGTGCTGGTGCTTGAATTTTTATGGCCGAGTGACGGTTGCTTCAGTGAAGAACTTTCAGTTACTAGCAACATTGGATCAGAGCCAACGGGGAGGAAAAGGGGATGGAGAAACAATTTTGCTCTAGTTTGTAAAAGTTAGTTACGATATGTTCACTATAGACAGCCGGTGTCAGCATTTCAAGCATTTGCCATTTCCCTAAACGAGTTTTGGGACAAATATTGCATATGAATGATTATGGTATGCTATTCTTATGTTCTGTTGTGTGCGAGACCAAAAAACATCAGTCTTTGCTATGATTTATGGGTTTACTACAACTATTTGTCATTGTTTTACATTTGGGAGGTGCCATGTATCTATAAAAAAGCATTGGCTTTTTCTCATTTTGTAGGAGCTTAGTTGCATGCGAGGTATGTTTCTATTTACTTAAAT
Organism: Glebionis coronaria; assembly: GCA_025667525.1. Lineage (NCBI taxonomy): Eukaryota > Viridiplantae > Streptophyta > Magnoliopsida > Asterales > Asteraceae > Glebionis > Glebionis coronaria. The sequence goes on along the minus strand of JANFOE010000825.1, from coordinate 82,755 downwards.
TGTAATCTAAGCTAAGTAAGAATTATCATTAACGATCAAAATTCCATTTATGTCCAGGTTAACGCCTTTGTTTCTGGGCCCAGACGTGTTCGTGATGTTCGTTTTTGTCATGTGTTACAAGTTAGGGTTAATAGTTTTATTAATAATATGAATGTTTTAGCCAAATAAATCTCTAACTATTTTATATTCTATTTTTTAAGAAGAATGTATCCGGTAAAAGTGGTATCATATCTCAATACAATCCGTATATATAAGAACCCGTACTTTCCCAGGATTATTTTATTCTTTTATTCGTGTTTTTGAATTTTTCAACGTATTTCATTTTCTCGTATTCTTATATGTAAATCTTGAGATCATGATAATTTTAGTAAAATATACTTTTCAAGTATTTTCTGATCATTGATAAATACTCTATATGGAATTATTTATTCTTCCATATTTATCTTAAATCAAATTTTTTTATTTAAAATCACCCGCGTGCATTTTATAACGAGTTTACTCAAAATCAATGTAAAACTAAAATTCATAGTGATCGCGATACCGAAGGATGCCCAAAATTTTACATTTTATTATCGATTGTTTCGATAATTTTTATTTTCAAAGATTTCGTTTTAATTACGTGTTAAGTCTTGTCGGGAAATCATATAATCACATTTATGATGCATTGTAACTTTTGAAAAGTATTTTTACAAAACCCGAGTGATAGGTGTGTAAACACCCATCCTTTTATCACTTAACTACAATAATAACCAAGGAAAAACGTGTATTTTATCTCGTAAGTGTCGGAATTATGCGTGGTTTGTGTTTTTGTTGTGATTTAGGATCAAAATGTGAAAAGGGAGGAAAACACGGGCTTTTACGGGCTTTTATCGAAGAAAAAGACAAAAGAAAAAGTCGAAAGATCAAGAGTGCTAAAAGAACGGAAGTCCAAGGCCAATTCTGAAGATTTATCGAAGAAAAAATCTAAAGATGGAAGTTTAATAAAAGCCAAAGAACTCAAGTCGAAATCAATGAAGAAATTACAAGACGAGTTTATTAATCCCGAGACAAAGTCGAAAAAAAAAGTCGAAGAAATTAGAAGACGAGAAGTCGAGAAAGAAAGAAGAATGAACCAACACATGCTTAGTTTTCCTAATCACTATAAATAGACTCCTAATGTGTCATTAGGAGTTGTTGGCTAGTTTGACAATCTAGTTCTTCTATTTTTAATTTTCTTGCACCTTTACATTAATTGCACCTTTAATTACCTTGTCTTGTACTTTAATTTTCAAGTAAGTTTACTTTTATGTTTATTGCATCTTTAATTTCTATTGTTAATCTCTCATCTACCTTTCTTGTTATTGATTTAATCTTATTGTTTATGTGCTTATTGTTATTGCTTTTTATACTTTTATGTTCTTGATTGTTTTAGCTTATTGAATCTTTAGCTTATTTGTGATTTTTATTAAAAGTTGATTTTATAAAGTTATTGTTTTTAAAAGTTTTTAAATTTTGTTTTAATAGCTTTTTCTTAAAAGTATTTTGGTTAAGTTTTTAGATTAGAGCTTATTGATTTTTGGCTTATTTCTAGCTTATTGGTACTTTCCCTTTGATCCGTAGCCTACAAATCTTGTTTTCCGGATAAAAGGGTTAAAACCCTCTTATTCCGGATAAGCTCAAGTGGTGTTATTCCGGACAAAGCTCAGATTTTTATTCCGGATAAGGGTATTAATACCTTATTCCGGATAAGGCCACAACGACTTCACTTTGCGGATAAGCTCAACTAAACAACGTGTTCCAGATAAGGCCTAGAAGCCTCTTTCCGGATAAGTGTAATAACTTCAGTATTCCGAATAAGGTTTTAACCTTATTCCGGATAAGCGTCTAAGGTCCTTTTTTCGGATAGTGGATACAATACGTTTTCCGGATAAGAAGGTTTTGAAGTTTTTCCGGATTAAAGTTTTTGGAGCTCGTTTTCCGGATAGTGGTTGGAACCCGTTTTGCAGATAAGGAGTTGTAGCGTATTCCGGATAAGCACACTAAGGGATTATTCCGGATAAGGTGATAGTTTTCCGGATAACGTTTATAGGTGTTTTTCCGGATAAGGTTTAGCTTGGATTCCGGATTAGGATTGTTAGTAGTTATTCCGGATTAGGCTTATCACGTTTTCCGGATAGTGACAGATTTGGATTCCGGATAAGGCTAGTTTTGGGTTAGTCTTCGCACTTAGGTTTTTCTATATAGTTTTAAGTTATCGCTTTTCCCGCCTTTTTCCTTAGTAGCACTTTTACTTTACTTGCCTTAGATTTATTTTTAATTTACATTTTTAGTTGCCTTGCTTTTAGTTTATTTTTAAGTTTGCGTTTTAAGTTTTCGTTATTTACTTTTATTGATTTAATTTCTCGTCATTTACCTTTCAATTATTCTTAGCTTTAATTACCCGTCATTTTTTTAAAGTCTTGCATATTTATTTTACAACAACGCCAAAATTATTTTCTTAACCAAAAACAATTGAGTCACACTTTGAACCGGAAATCAATTCGATTAGACATACGACAAAGAAAGAACTTTTTAACTGAGTAAAATCCAGTTATTAAATGGCGCCGCTGCCGGCTCTTTTCGTAAAGATTAACGGTTTTCTGTAAGAGACGCGTTGAATTTTGGGATCCGTTCACTCGTGAACGTTATTTCTTGTTTAAAAATTGTTAAAAATCCATAAAAACTAAAAATTTTCAAAAATCCAAAAAGATTTTATTTTTATATTTATAGTGTATATATATTGTCTATTGCTTTGGTATCTTTTTCTTTTGCTTTCGCAGGTGTATGCGTACTAGATCTTCCACTTATCCAGAGCCCGAAACTAGTGAAGATTTAGCTATGGCAGGTGTAAACAACAACAATAACCCACCACACCTCAACAATAACAACAACAATGTTCCCCCACCCGATCTTCGGACAATGTAGGAGCTTTGTCAACCCACAATGTATGGACGAGGAGGACCGATTGTGCCGATGCAAATCACGGCTCCGGAGTTTTCGTTGAAGCATCATATAATCCAACAAGTGCAAACTAATCCATTTCGCGGATTGCCGGATGATGATGCCAACAAACACCTCGACAAATTCATTACTATTACTCAAAGCATGAAGTTGCCCGGTGTTACTATGGATGTCCTTCGCCTACAGCTCTTTCCACATACTTTATCCCACCACGCCGAAAAATGGTTTGATCGTCTCCCGAAGAATTCCATTCATACTTGGGATGATATGACTCAACGATTTTTGTCGCGCTACTTTCCACCATCCATGGTCACGAGCCTTCGAAATCAAATCAGCGGTTTCATGCAAGAACCCAATGAATCTCTCTTTGATGCTTGGGAAAGATATAATGTTTTGATCGATCGATGTCCAAACCACAACATGCTCCCCGTTACGTTGATTGATACTTTCTACAATGGTTTAACTTTTTGTGATCGTGATACGATTAATGCAGCCGCCGGTGGCACATTTATGAAAAGAAGACCCGAGGAGTGTAGAGAGCTTATTGAGAACATGACTACTCATCACAAAAATTGGGATTCATCCGCTTCTTCAAGGAATAACCCAAGAGTCAATGTTTCTTCTACTTCAGCAAACCCATATATGACCGAATTCACCCGCATGATGGCTGAAATGAACAAAAATATCTTGCTCATAGCTACGAATCAACAACAAGTTAAAGTTGTAGAAATTTCTTGCGAGACTTGCGGCGGTCCTCATGCATACACTATTTGTCCTTCTACTCAAGGCAATCCAGAAAACGTGTATGCGGCTTATGGTAACTATTCACCGGAAAATTACCAAGCCCGACCTCAAGGTGATCGGAATTTGCTAAGTTACCATTCTAACAACTTTCTTTCACCCGGTTTTTCTCCTCAAAACCACAACCCCAACAACTACAATAGAAGCAACCAAATCCCACCTAGAGCTTCTAATCCTTATCACCCACCCGCTCAACAAGCCCCACCCATTAATCAAGATGTTGAAGCTTTAATGAGAACCCAATGAGAGCAAATTAAGAATCTGTAAAGCCAAGTTATCAATTTGAAAGGGGATATCACTAAGCAAGGTAATGACATTAGATCCGAGCTTCGACATGATATTCAAACCTCCTTTAGCACTCAAACAAATGATTTGAAGAATATGCTGGCTAGTTTCTTACCAACCACTCAACCATCTACTTCGGGCTCTCTACCTTCAAACACCGTCACTAACCCAAGAGCGAATGTGAGTGCTATTACTACACGCAGTGGAGCCACCTTAGTAGGACCATCTATCCCTCCCTCAGTTACTCCATCTACACCTCCTCCACCACCATTTATCCCTCCTACTCCCACGCCTAGTATTAGTTCACCATTACCGTCTCCGCCTCGTCATGAAGAAGTACCCAAGAAGCACCCTTCACCAACCCCACCTTCCACCTCTAAACCCTCAACATCTCAACCGTTACCTGCTACACCTTCCACCTATAAACCCAATATCCCTTATCCTTCTCGCTTAAACAAGCCTAACTTGCAAACCAAGGATGACATTCAAGTGTCGAACTATTTGAAGATGATCTCTCAAATGAATTTCAACATTACCCTTGTTGAAGCACTTGTCCATATGCCGAAATTTGTCAAAGCATTCAAGGAATTGCTTAATAAGAAGGAAAAGTTGGTTGAGCTTGTCAACAAACGCTTAAATGAAAACTGTTCTGCAGTTATTCTTAAAGAACTTCCAAAGAAACTTGGAGATCCTGGTCGTTTTGTGTTGCCTTGCATTTTTAACAAAACCGAAGAATTTACTGCCCTAGCTGATCTCGAGGCAAGTATTAATTTGATGCCTTTAAGTGTTTGGACAACACTATCATTACCCGACCTTACACCAACAAAGATGACTCTTGAGCTTGCAAATCGCACTCTCGCTTACCCCGTTGGTATTGCCGAAGATGTGTTTATTAAAGTGGGCCCCTTCACTTTTCCGGTCGACTTTGTTGTTGTTGATTATGAAATAGACCCTCGTATTCCTTTAATACTTGGTCGGCCATTTTTAAGAACCGGAAAAGCTTTAGTTGATGTTGCCGAAGGTGAGTTAATTTTATGGGTCGGGAATGAACAACAAGTGTTCAAAATGGGGAAGATCACAAACAAATCTAATGGAAGAGAATCAGCGAATATGATTAATGTGCTTGATGATTTGTCGTCTACAACAATTCTCTATTCGATTCTTGCTATGATAATCCACTGTTCCAAGATGATGTGGATGATTCTCTATCCAATTCTGATCCTCCACCAATTTATGATTCTCCAACGATCTTTGATGCTTATAATGACGATTCTAGTTCCAATGGAGATGATTATGATGATTTTACTTCTGAGTATCCAGACATGCCCACTTATGATGGTTTTGATGAGGCTGATACTCTCTCGAGTGATTCTTCACATGATGAAGATCCTCCGCCAACAACACTTGATCCTACTTTGGATGAGTACTCATTTGAGGAAGACTTTGCTACTTTTCTCAACACATACTTCCCAAATGAGAGTGATGCTCCTCCTTTGGACTTTGATGATTATGGTCTTTATCCTACTTTGGATATGAAGAAACCCGCTTCAAAGGAGAAAAAGCCGGCCGACACCGATATCCGCAGCACTTATGTCTTGACACCTCTTATCCACCTTCTGCGGATGAGATTGCGAGATTTATGATCGGATCTTCTTCAAGATCTGCTGAGCCTGAGTGTTATTTTCCCCTAAAGAAAAAGGTGTTCGACCCCGGTATTGGAATTTTCAAGCTATCTCAGTATCCATCTGATGAAATAAAAGGAAAGATTTTTGGAAACCAAGGAGATATGCTTGCACCTCTTCACCCTTACTACCACCGTGCTCCATCTTTGCTTAAGGGAACCTTGCCAACTCTTCTTTGGCTTGCCTTGTTTGCCTTAAGCTTGTGCTATTTGATGGACGAAAACCATGTATTTGATCCCGGTGGATGTGTTTCAAGCTTCTTGTTGATCCCAAACTTAGATCGATTAAGCTTTGTGTATACGAGATTAGATCAAGTACTACACGTAGAGAAACCTTTGCTTATGAATAAAGTAACAAAGTGTTATGCGGAATTAACACTTGATCTAAAACACAATGATGTTAAACAAACTTTCACTTGTATTAGAATAATCGTACTTGGTTACAATGAAAGGGTTTAACAATCGAAAACTTATGAAAACTGATATATGACTTTAACCTAAAAGACCTTCTTTTATAGAACAAGAAGTCTTGTACAATAAGCTACGAATCAACTATTCTAGGTAAAGATAATAATAGAAAATACAATGTTGTGCTTATCTTTACCATACATAAATAAAGAAACAAATAAACAAAAGATACGTATGAAGATATTCCATCAGTGTCAATCTTCAAGGCTGTCAGCGTTGACTTCTTCAATGTCAACGCTTGGCTGTCAGCGTCCAATGTCTTCTTATCAGCGTTGACATTCTTCCTATCAGCGTCTGGTGAACTGGCCCATATTTTATTCCCAACAATCCTCCCCTAAACTTGATATCCATTCCAATGATCAAGTTTCTGAATAAAAACTTAAGACTTAGGAGGAATCTTGCAAAAACTTCTTATGTTGGTGATAAACATATCTGATCAAGTCCTTGGCCACATCACTAGTATAGTCAATCTCCAAGGGTGTCTCTAGCATCTTCTCCAACACTTCTTTGGACAAGAAATAGTCAGCATCCACAAGTAAATACTCTGAAAACTTTGTAGAGCTCATATGAAATACACCACAAGTAGAATATAGCCTCCAATGAAGATTACTGAGATCTTCTTCAAGATCCTTCCAAATGGCAGGATCTGCTTCTTTTGGACCACACAAAGTCATAAATGTGTTCCAAAGTCTTATTCCATTAGCTGAAGTAGGTGCTTCAGCTGTATACTTGGCCTCTATTAACCTCCATAGATGCACCAAGTCTTCCCTGTCTATGCTTGCAAATATAGAAATAACTGAAGTGAAAGTATGTACCTCCTTTCCAAATCGTCCAATCTTCCAAAATCCACACTCATCTTCATCAAAACTGATAATTGGATTTCTGTCATCTAGAGGTACCACATTTACCAAATCTGAAGCTTCCAATGGAGAAAGCTTGAGATGCTTCCTTATTACACCTTCAGTTGGAAAATACACATCCATGTCTTTAGGAAATTGGAAAGGATCTCCTTTCTTCACTGGCCTTTGAGCAATCCTCATTTCCTGTTGAATTTGCATCTCCTCAGCAAGCTCTTGTTTCCTTTCTTCTGAAAGAAACCTGTAGACATTCTGTTCTTGCACCTTCCTCCAAATAGGATGTGCCCTATACTCTAGCTCCTCAAAAGATAAGGCCAGTAACTTCTTTGATGTCCAATTAGGCTGATGACATCTAAGCAACTTATAGTACAACTGCCTTCTATCTCTTTTGAGCCACGTCTTGACCTCTTGTGCATTAAACCTCATAATCACCTTTATGTCATCTTGTACCCTGAGAAGTACTTCCAACCCCCAAATTTGATCTGATAAACTCATACCTGGGTTGTCCATCACCTTGTCTTCCCAAGCATGGTACATTCTGGTGATTTCTGGTAGGTCCCAATCAATCTGATTCTTCAACTCACTCAACCTTTCCTTTGTAAGCTCATCCCCATATTCAAGCCTTTCTGGATCTTCAATAATTTGAATACTTGAATTTGAGCTATCATCATCTTTTCCATCACCACTTTCTTCCTCACTCTCAGAAACAACAAATGGTGATCTTCTACTCCTCTTCAAATCTCTTTCCACAAGTTGTGCAGCCAACTGTTCATCAAAAGCTATTTGTGCTGCATCTTTCTTTGGAACATCTTCTTCAATTAAAATACCTTTACCTTTGTCTTTTGGATCAATAATTGGTAAAGTAGAAGAAGAAACCTGTGTGGACACATCTTTGATGATTGTTGATGGCTGGAATACATCAACACCACCTGCAACTTTGTCAGCGTTCAAGTTGCTCCTATCAGTGCCACGATTACCTTTGTCAGCGTCCAAACCTGTATCAGCGCCCAATGTTTCTTTGAAAGTTCCTTCCAAGTTTAATGGTGTCACCTTGGATGTATCAATAACTGGGTACTTCTTCAAGTTTGTGAGAGCTTCAGCAACCTGTAAAGATTCACTAAATTGTGAACTCTTCTCTGAACTCTTCTCACTTGCTGTGTGAATCAGCTCATCCTCCTCATCCTCTTTATCCTCCCCTTTGGAAGATTCCTCCATTAGACTCCTGCTACTTGGATTCTCCAAAACAGTTACTCTCTCCCTCAAAACTTGGAGTTCTCGTCCCTGTTTGTTGACAGTTTGTACAAGACTGACATTTTGCTTTTGCAAGCTAATGACAGCCGCCGTCAATTCAATTATGGTCATAGGTTCCAATCTGCCCTCAGCTAGAATGGGGATTTGACCTCCCAAAATAGAATCATGGGGCATGGATGAGGTCTTAATGATGTTGGGACTGTCTTGACCAGCATCTAAGCCTGTGTCAATAGCCCCAGCCTCACCCATGTCACCAGCCACACTTGTGGAGGTGGTTCTCTCTGCTACAAGGCTAGGATCACTAGAGGAGAACACTCCAGTAACCCTTTGGTGTTTAGTCAACCTAAATTGTAATGGGGTGGAAGATGAAGTAGATTGTGTGGGTGTGGGTTGATTAAGGGGTGTTTGGGTTTGTTCAGGGATTGTATCAGTGTTAGGATTGGCTGTGTCAGCGCTCACATTTGGAGTGTCAGCGCTGGGTTGGTCAATGTCCATGTTTTCTGGTGAAGGTGATGGTTCATAAATAGGCTCAAGTTGGGGTTCAGGGTCTGGTTGTGGTTGTGGTTGTGGTTGTGCAGCCTGAATTACTTCAAGCATTGGTTGGGTAAGAGGTATGGGGTCGTTTGTGGAGCTCATTTTAGCAAAAATGGTTTTCTGTTGTTTAGGGATCTCATAAAAAGTGTCATGATTCCTAGAACAATATTCTTGTAAATCAAATACCATTTGCAAAAATCTAGGGTAAGCCAAAGTCATTTTACTTCCCTTGTTTTTACACATCCCTTCAAAAATCATTTTTGAAAAATTATACTTAAGCCCACGAGTTATACAAACCAAAGCACTTGCTATTGACCTGTTTATTTCATTAAAAGAAGTACATTTTGGACTTAAGCATTGTAAAAGGACATGTATCAAATATTTCCAGTCAGAGGGAAATTCCTGCTTATGATATTTATTTAAAGTGACATCAGCAGGAATAGGATAACCCAATTCCCTAAGACCCTGTTCTATTGTTGCAATGGCAAGGGTAGTCACACCATCAGCGTCATCAAGACGCAAAGCTTGGCGAACCAAAGCTTCAGTGACCACCCATGTTCTTCCATGAACAGTAGATGTTAATATGGTCACTCCATTAGTTGTTGTGGAACTGACAGTGTTCCAAAACTGTCTAATGTGTGCGACAGGGACTAATGGTGTATGAGAAAGTGCATACCTCAATGAAGATGCATTTAAAAATGCCACCATCTGTGAATACTGAGGAAACAAATCATCATCAGCAGTCAAGTAAGCTACCATATTGTGTTGGCTCTTGAACTCCAATGTTAAATTCTTTGAGTTGAATTTGGGTGCCATGATTGAAAGCTGTTTAGGTTATATGATATGGAAAAATATAGGAGAAAAAGTGTTAGACAAGAAAATATGAATACCCAGAATAAAAAAGATTAGCCAAATTTATAGGAGAGATGCATGATTTTGATTGGTCAAAAATGAGGCGGTTATATTCAAAGAGCAATCATGAAAATCTTGAATCAAATATAACTTATCTCATGCATTAATTAAAAGTAACTTCTCCCCAAAATTACGGCCAAAGATTAGTCAAAAATAACAACTGGGTAGGGCCCACTAGGTGTCAACGGTCAAAAATAGCCCATCAGCGCCCAACGGCTATATTTTCTTGTCAGCGTTTGCCTAAAGCCTTGTCAGCGTCACGATTGGACGTAACAGCGTTTGGAGAAAAACTTGTCAGCGTCTAAAAATAAAAATATTTAAAAAGAAAAAGACCTTAACAAAGTAATTGATCCTAAGGGAAATATCTTACAAGTTGATAATAATTACTGGGCGGCAAGCACTGTCCATTTATGCACACTTGCATAAGCAAGATAGACACAAATGTCCTCTAGAGTCCCTTGCTAACCAAAATACTTACCAACAAAGTTATTTCATAAAATTCTTTGTAACTCCCAGGTAAACCCATATCCAAAGTATTCCCAAGTCTCCCATCAGACCACAACCAAGTCTAGGCCAAAAGTGTCTTGGAAGCATGCATAGTTTATCAACTTTGCATGCTACAGTGCCTCATGGTTTAGTAAAACTAACCCATACTCACCTGTGGACACAATCTAGAATTGTGATAAGAGTATTATAAGAATACCCAAGAGTCCTAAAGGTTCCTTAAACCTCCCCTTAAACTATGATACATGAGTTCTCAAAATATATATGAACATTAAAAATTTATGTCAAGATAGGAATATAAATATTCCAACCATCATCCATAAACAAAATATGTCCAAATAGCTCTTCAAAGATCCATAAGCAACTCTGTATCCAATGGCATAAAGCTACCATTACCTGCACAAAAACCACAAAACTAACATTTGTTGCTGACAGCGTCCCGACAACACTTATCAGCGTTGAAGGAACTCTTGTCAGCGTTAGACAATAATATCTCCAACAACGGCAAAATAACACTTGACAGCGTTGCATTTACCTTTGTCAGTGTTAGAAAAATAATGTGGAAAATCTAAATCATTACAAAGACCAATAACAATGCATTTTCCTGTACATACTTTTACAAAAAGATTCCAAAACACATATTAAGTGAGATTAACCATTCCAATATTTGTTACCAAATATTGAAATCTTCCAGCATCAAAAGGTTTAGTTAATAAATCAGCCACATTATCTTCTGTGTCTACCCTATCTGGTTGTATTAAACCTTTCTCAAAGCAATCTCTTATAAAATGATGTCTAATTTCTATGTGTTTGGTTTTAGAATGATGTACAGGATTTTTAATAATGCATAAAGTACTGTTATTGTCTACAAAAATCTTGGTATGCATAAAATTATACCCATAATCCAACAGCTGGTTCTGAATCCATAAGACTTGTCCACAACAAGCAGCTGCAGCAACATATTCTGCTTCAGTTGTAGAGTTTGCCACCACTGTTTGTTTCTTGCATTGCCAAGATATCAATCTGCTCCCAAGAAATTGGCATCCACCAGTTGTGGATTTTCTATCAAACTTGTCACCACCATAATCACTGTCTGAATATGCAATAAGATCCAATGGAGAATCTTTTGGGTACCATAATCCAAGATCTGGATAACACCTTAGGTACCTAAAAATCCTCTTCACAGCAAAAAGGTGACATTCTTTGGGAGTCACTTGATGGCGTGCACATGCACACACAGCAAACATGATGTCAGGTCTTGAGGCTGTAAGATACATCAATGATCCAATCATTGATCTATAGTGCCTAACATCCACATCCTTTCTAGCTCCAATTTTTCCCCAAGGGTGTTGCCTATCCATAGGAGTGGAAGCCTCCTTCTCATGTGGAGAAAAACCATATTTCTTCAAGATTTCAGCTACATACTTGTCTTGGGAGATGAAGATACCATCTTCTTTCTGCTGAACTTGCAAACCTAGAAAGAAGTTCATCTCACCCATTGCACTCATCTTGAATTTATCTGTCATGAGCTTGGAAAATTCCTCACTCATTTTTGGATCAGTAGACCCAAAAATGATGTCATCGACATAGACCTGCACAAGCAACACATGTTTTCCTTTCTTCTTTGTAAATAGTGTCTGATCTATGGTGCCCCTTTTGAAACCATTTTCCACCAAGTAGGTGGACAATGTACCATACCATGCTCTTGGGGCTTGATGAAGTCCATACATTGCTTTCTTCACTCTATAAACCTTGTCTGGATTCTCAGGATCTTCAAAACCAGGAGGTTGCATAACATATACTTCCTCAACAATTGTCCCATAGAGGAAAGCACTCTTCACATCCATTTGATAAACAGTGAAGTTCATACAAGAGGCATAAGCTAGAAAAATTCTTATAGCTTCAATTCTTGCAACTGGTGCAAAAACTTCTTCATAATCAATTCCTTCCTCTTGTGTATAGCCCTGAGCTACCAAACGTGCCTTGTTTCTGACCACAATGCCTCTTTCATCTTTCTTGTTCCTTAGATCCTATCTTGTCCCAATTGGTCTCACATATCTAGGACAATCAACCAGCTCCCAAACATCCTGTATAGCAAATTGATGAAGCTCATCCTGCATTGCTTCCACCCAACTTGGTTCCTTGAGAGCATCAAAAATTTTCTTGGGTTCTTCCTGTGACAGAAAACAGGCAAACAAACATGCTTGTACAAGAGGGGTATCAACCTTCTTGTGTATATTGGCAATAAATCCACCAAGACCTTGATGGGATCTTCTTGTCTGAACTGGAGCCATAACATCACCAATGATTTGAGATGTGGGGTGATCCTTAGCTGTGGAAGTGAGAACTCCTCCTTCAAAAAGTCTGGTGTCCTCAATTTCACGCTCCATGTTGCCAATATCTTCTTCAGATTCTTCTTGATCAACAGAAATCTCTTCATGGACATTAGAAGGTCCACCCTGTTCAAAATGGGAAGAGAAAAGATGTGCAAAGGTGTCATCAAACTCTGAACCTTGCTTGTCAGCGTTAGGACTAACAGTGCATGAACTATTGTTGTCAGCGTCTGATCCATCAGCGTCTGAATTGCTCTTGTCAGCGCTTGATTTCCCTTTGTCAGCGCCTGAAGAAGTATGCATGTTTGTAGTTGGTGGTATCTGAAAACCACCATTATCTTTTCTAGCAGCAGCAGCAGCAGCATAATACTCATCTGTCCATATAGGAAGTGTAACATATTCTTGTGTGGGAGATGATTCAACTGCTGGTGGTCCATCCTCCTTAGCAACCTGTATACCTGAAATATTACCAATTCTCTTTTCCAAAACATTTGAAGTTACCTTCACAATGTCTGGATCAGTAACAGGCATATAATTTAAAGCTCTAGATAAAGGTTCTAAGTCAAACAACCAATTTGGACCACTCTCAGGATCACTAGGTTTACTCTCTAAAAACCTAACATGTACTTTTTCAAGTATACGTTTTTCCTTTTTAATGTAAACCCTATATCCTTTACTCTGTACTGAATAACCCATGAAGTAGCCTTCATCACCTTTAGAATCAAATTTACCTAGGGCCTCACTAGTTTCTAAAACAACTACATGACAACCAAATGGCTTGAGAAAGCCAATATTGGGCTTCCTTCCCCAAAGTAATTCATAAGGTGTCTTATTATGTATCTTGTTGACCAATGCCCTATTTTGAACATAACAAGCTGTGTTAACAGCTTCAGCCCAAAAGGCTATAGGAAAGTGGGCATCAGCCAACATGGTTCTGGCTGCTTCAATAAGGGTCCTATTCTTCCTTTCAGCAACCCCATTTTGCTGTGGGGTTCTAGCTATGCTAAACTGCCTAGTAATCCCTTTCTTGGCACAAAAATCATCTAACAACTGATTTCTAAACTCACCCCCATTGTCACTTCTAATAATTTTGACCTCATTACCATTCTTCTTTTCAATTTGGGTAATGAAATTAATCAGACTTTGGGCAGTTTCACTTTTCTTGGCTAAAAAGAAAGTCCATGTAAACCTGGAGTAATCATCAGTGATAACAAAACAATATGATTTACCCTTTAAGCTTTCTATATTAGTTGGACCAAAGAGGTCCATATGCAATAAGTGAAGTGGTTTAGAACTAGAGTGCACCTGTTTAGACCTAAATGAGACCTTGTGCTGCTTGCCCTTAAGACATGCAACACAAGAGTGGTCATTGTGGAAAGCCTTTTCAGGCAAACCATCAACTAAACCAAGCCTCACAAGTCTATTGATATTCTTAAAGTTTATGTGCCCTAATCTCCTGTGCCAAAGATTACTTTCATCTACTGAGGCTTTAGCATATAGACATGACATTTTATTATTTATCTTAATTCCATTAAGATTCACATTATATATGTCTTTATGCCTTGGTGTTCTAAAATCTATGTATTTCTCTTCAGGGAGCTTATAATCTTTGCTTAACACCAAGCACTCAGTTTCTGTGAAAAGAACCTTATTTTTGTTATCACACACTTGTGATACACTAAACAAATTATAATCCAGATCTTTTACCAAGAAGACATTCTCAAACCGTAGATTGTTGGTGACAAGGGTTCCTTTTCCTGTGATTGTTCCATAGCCCCCTCCAAAGTATACCTTATCACCATCTTGAATAGGAGAGAAATTGGTCAGATAGTCTTCCTTTCCTGTCATGTGCCTTGAGCATCCACTATCCCAGTATCCATAATCATTGATCTTCTTCTGAATGCCCTGCACATAAAGAAAACACATTAGTTTTCTTTAGGAACCCAAGCCTTAGAAGACTTGGATTCATTTGGTTGTTCAACAAGAACAGACTTGGTTCTCATAACAACCCCATTTTCATCCCTGTTTGAATGAAATTCCCAGTTAACCCCAATTGGTGTTGACAATGCCTTTGAAATATAATGAAACATGTTGCATGTCATAGAAATACCTGTAGAATTAGGGTTTTGGTCTTGTTTTGGTCTCCATGTTAAGCTAGTAGAAGCTTTAGACCTATTTCCCTGTGGTTGCAAATACCTAGGTTTAGCAGTATGTCTGTCAGCGCTGAAATTTCTCTTGTCAGCGCCCCGATTGCTCTTATCAGCGTTGAACCTAGGGTTTGCTACAGGAACCCATTGCCTATTTGACCAAGTGTTTGACTTTTGAAAAGGTCTTAGGCCTTGTGTGTTAGACCCTCTAGAAAAGAATGGGGCTGGTCTAACAACTTGTGAACTTTTGTTCACAAAGGTATTGGGTCTGACAGTGTTTGACCTATGTTGACTTTTGTCAGCGCTGAAATGGTTCCTAACAGCGTTGACATTGGAAGCGTTGACACATTTGTATGCCAAATGTGAGAAGCTACCACATGTGTAACAGGCTTTTCTAGACATAGTCTTAGGTCTAGAAGCAAAGAAGCCTGTTCCATGATTACTTACTTGGCTTTTTGGTGACCTAGTATTCCTATACATCTCTGCATACTTAACACTAGGTTTTCTAAAAGTTTGTGGGCCAAGGTCAACAGCTTTGCCAGTGGTAGGGTGTGTGATCTTAATAGGTTTACGATCAATGGACTCATCAATTGGTATCATGTTTGGTGTGGGCTCATTTGGATTTTCACACAACAACCCTCCCTTAACAAACAAGGTGTGGTTAGCTTTCTTCCACTCTTCTAGGTCAGTCAGTTTTTTATTGTATTCCTCAACTGGGGAAGTCACTCTAGGTGGAGGAATGAATTCCTCCTCTTGGCATTCTGGCAAACCAGTCCAAGATAAGTCCTTTGATTGGACACCATAGAAATCCCCAGCTGGTGGTGGAACACCAGTATAGTTATTCATCCCAATCCCACTCATATCCTTAGAGTCTCTTTGTTTACTAACACACTCTCCTAGGGATTGTGTGGCCTTATCAAATCTCTGGATTTTAAGACTCACATTATCTTTATTTTTGTTAGCCTCCTCTAACTGAGCTATCAAATCAAGATTAACCCTATTTACTATATCTTGAACATCCTTACTCTGATATAACTCATGTTTTAAGATATTTATTTGATCCTTTAAATCAAACTCCATTTTCTTATACTCAGCTACTGTCTTTTCTGTTTGGGTAAGAGCAATTTGATAATTAGATACTTTGCATATTTCAGTACTTGCCTCATCTAATAGTTTAACTATCTCTTGTTTTAATTTTTCAGTATTTAAACGACAACCCTTAGAACAGAAAGCATCATCATATACCTCAGAATCTGATGAAGAGGAGGAGTGTGCCATGAGAGCATATTCAGCATGCTCTTCTTTAACTTCAGCAACCAAAGCTCTGTCCTCTTCCTCATTCTTAGCCATCCAGCTCCAATCCCATTCTCCAACTCCATCAATTTGTTGAACAGCAACCATGGCCTTGGGATCTGGGTTCTTAATCATTTGGCTAGAAGGCTTCCCAGCATCAGATCTTCTTGGAGATCTACATTCCCTCATAAAATGTCCCATCCTATGACAGTTGTAGCACTCAACCTTGGACTTGTCAAATCCAGCAACATCCTTAGCATTAAAGGTCATCTTCTTCTTGAACCTTTTATTGAACCTGTTTGCTCTTAAACTTACAAGAGCCATAGTCCACTTGATGTCCATCTCTTCCAATTGTTCATCACTTATCTGCTCAAGATCTTCATATGTGATTCTTGAATCACTGGGCAAAGAAGCAATGAATGCACACACAGTATCCAGATCAAAACCAGCAGGTTTAATTCTATCAGCGCCATGATTGTGTGTGTCAGCGCTTGAGTATAAAGCGTTGACAGGATATGATCCAGCGCTGACAGATTGACATCCAGCGCTGACACCTTGAGATCCAGTTGCTGAATGTCCATAGAAGTTCATGGAATCAAATTGGCCTTCACTTTGTGAGAAGAAGGCCATGTTGCTGCTGGAAGATTTATTATCACTTTCCAATTGCCATTCATTCTCCAACAGTCTTAGTTTGTTGAAGATGTCATCAAACCTGGAAGTCTTGTGGGTGTTATTGACAAGAATAGATCTTGTCTCAATCTTCCATACATCACCAAGGCTTTTGAGAAAAGTAGCATTCAATTCAGGATCATCAATCTGTTTTCCCATGAAGGAAAGTTGACTTGTGATGTCAAGAAGTCTACTTCTCACACTGCTGAGATTCTCATTAGGTTGAGCTTTAAAGACAGCATACTCATGCAATAGTTGCTTCTTCTTTTCTTCTTTTGTGTCAGCATTGCCACCATGTGCTACTTCAAGAGCTTCCCAAAGCTCTTTTGCAGACTCAAAGCGTTTGTACTTGTGCTGATTCTCATGACCTAGGGCATGTTTCAAGATGTTCAAGATTTTCATGTCCACCCTCTTCTTGGCTATGTCTTCAACAGCTACAGCTCTCCCATCTTCAGGCTTTTCCACCTTATCAGATTCAGGACAATTAGGAACAGCTGTCCTTGTGGCAATTGCAGCAGTAATCTTTGCTGCTTTATCGAATGTGTTCCCATATTCGATAATCTCCCAAAGAGTGTAGTCATGAATAGCTATGTATTGCTCAAAATTAGACTTCCAAAGTTCAAAGTTTCTGGCATCAAACATGGGAATTTTGATACTAGGGTTTGAGAAGTTGTTTTGTAGCAAAGAAGGAGGTTGATTTGTGCCAGACATGATGTTTTTAGGGTTTGGTGTTTTAGGGTTCTTGCGTTACTTAAAGATCAAAAGTTTCTCAAGAAGCTCTGATACCACTTGTTGATCCCAAACTTAGATCGATTAAGCTTTGTGTATACGAGATTAGATCAAGTACTACACGTAGAGAAACCTTTGCTTATGAATAAAGTAACAAAGTGTTATGCGGAATTAACACTTGATCTAAAACACAATGATGTTAAACAAACTTTCACTTGTATTAGAATAATCGTACTTGGTTACAATGAAAGGGTTTAACAATCGAAAACTTATGAAAACTGATATATGACTTTAACCTAAAAGACCTTCTTTTATAGAACAAGAAGTCTTGTACAATAAGCTACGAATCAACTATTCTAGGTAAAGATAATAATAGAAAATACAATGTTGTGCTTATCTTTACCATACATAAATAAAGAAACAAATAAACAAAAGATACGTATGAAGATATTCCATCAGTGTCAATCTTCAAGGCTGTCAGCGTTGACTTCTTCAATGTCAACGCTTGGTTGTCAGCGTCCAATGTCTTCTTATCAGCGTTGACATTCTTCCTATCAGCGTCTGGTGAACTGGCCCATATTTTATTCCCAACACTTCTTCCTATGCTAATCAAGGTCGAGTCAGGCTCACGACTCGGTTATAAAAAACAAGCGCTTCTCGGGAGGCAACCCGTAGTATCTATCCTTTTTCTTTGTTTTTATAATAAGTGTAGGGGGAGATAGTATGTGTTTGTTGTTTTCTTTCTTATCATGTGCAGGGATTCGAGCTTTCAAAAAATCCATTTTTTGATGACTTTTGACGACCCGTGATTCCGTGTTCCCGTCTTCCCGGTTTTATCCTAAACTCTTTTGATTCTCTATTTTATATTTTCCCATATTAAAATAGGAATCACTTTAGTTGTCTCTTCCTTAGCAAGATTTAAACAACGTACACAATGTCCTAAGTGTAGGGGAGGTTACTTCCACATGCTTAAACATTGAGGACAATGTTTATATTAAGTGTAGGGGGACTTCTATCGAAGTTAAGTGACCTTTTCTATGTATTTGTCCTCATTTTAACCGGAAAATCAATTTTTCGACATTTTTCAAAATTTTTTATCTATTTTGGCCTATTAGTTTTTCCCTTGTTATAGTTATTTTCTTTCTTTGCTAAGAATAAATTTTAATAAAGTGGTTTTAATTTTTAAACGTTGTGAATCTTTTGACTCAACCCGAGTTTACTTATCTAAGTTTACTCTAGCTAGTATCCTTAACGTGTTTAAGTCAAGTTTTGTTAGGCTTTTATATAGGGAGCTTTAAAACGCGAAAGTCTTAACTCTCACGGGTTAAGAACAAGAACTTTTCGCAAGTTCCTATAGTTGATCCTAGAGAGTTGTTTATCAAGGGAAATTTAAAATGCAATTTCTAAACTTGAAAAAGTCTAAAAATTTGCAAGATCCTATAGATGACTCGAAAACCCAAAACTTTGATTTAATTGGCTAAGCATCCACGAGTCTCATTTCTTGAGATTTTAAATTGTGGAGAACGAGAGATGATAGAGTCAATTATAAGTTTGGTATTATTTCATGAATTTGTGTGAGTTAATTATGAGCTTTTTCTCCCATCGCTTGTTAATAAATTTATCTGCAATAAATAAGGTTGTACGATTTGAAAAGTTAATTAGCTTCTAGCCCAAGATCGTTTAAAAGTTGCTCGGTATTGATTAGAGTTCATAGCCAAGGCATAACTTATTGAAGCGGGATGCGAAGATTAGCGAGTCCGAAAAGGCCCTAACAAGGCATGAGGGCTACATTTTGTTGCTAAAGATCCCAAGTGATGTGAATAATCATTTATCAAAAATCAATATGAAGGATCGAGACACACGACGAAAAGCAAATACTCCCGTAAAGATCATGAGAAGTCTATCTAAAAAGGCCCTAACAAGGTTTGAGGATAAATAGATCCAAGTCCTAAAAGGAGGCGGATCTTTGTATATCAAAGTCCAAAATAAAGATTGGAGAAAAATGAAGATGTCGTGGTCCAAATATGAAGAATCTCTCAAAACTTCAAGTGAAGAAATTCCTATTATGAAGAGAAGACCATTATTTCATGAACGTCTCTCAAGATTTGAAGTATGAAGTCACTGCCAAACATCGGTCCGAGAAAGGTCTCAAATCGTGAAGCGAGTTATGCCAAGATATGAACTTTATGAGGTCCCGAGAAACAGTTTTAAAAGATTTTGTCCTTTAGCTAACTATTGATTAAATCGTCCCAATTTATTTTCAGCCTTAATAACTATCGAAATAAGTCAACAATGCATCCTCGT
The DNA here is from genome assembly GCA_025667525.1 of Glebionis coronaria. Taxonomy (NCBI): domain Eukaryota; kingdom Viridiplantae; phylum Streptophyta; class Magnoliopsida; order Asterales; family Asteraceae; genus Glebionis; species Glebionis coronaria. The sequence continues at coordinate 63,008 of JANFOE010000825.1, read as the reverse complement.
GATCATTCAAGACAATCATAGAATACAAGAGATACACCTAGGAATGAGGGAGTCTAAGTAAATAATTGACCCACTTGAGTTTGTGTTAGTTTGCTAACTTATAATAACAATGATCTCGTTTTTAAGCTTGGTATAGGGAACGTGAAACTTGAGGATGATTATCATTCATGACATTCCAAAACCCTAAGGTAAGTCTTTGATTTCTTTACTTGTTTTGTTATTTTCTATCTCTTTAATAAAGGCCAATGTGGATTGATTGTGATGGAAAGTGTAATCTTGCTTTGTAATTAATGCATTGCATGAGGACATTACAATGGTCAAGTGTAGGGGATTTGATAGGTGTGTAAACACCCATCCTTTTATCACTTAACTACAATAATAACCAAGCCAAAACGTGTAGTTTATGTCGTAAATGTCGGAATTATGCGTGGTTTGTGTTTTTGTTGTGATTTAGGATCAAAATGTGAAAAAGATGGAAAACACGGGCTTTCACGGGCTTTTATCGAAGAAAAAGACAAAAGATAAAGTCGAAAGATCAAGAGTGCTAAAAGAACGGAAGTCCAAGGCCAATTCTGAAGATTTATCGAAGAAAAGTCTAAAGACGGAAGTTTAATAAAAGCCAAAGAACTCAAGTCTAAATTAGTGAAGAAATTACAAGACGAGTTTATTAATCCCGAGACAAAGTCGAAAAAAAAAGTCGAAGAAATTAGAAGACGAGAAGTCGAGAAAGAAAGAAGAATGAACCAACACATGCTTAGTTTTCCTAATCACTATAAATAGACTCCTAATGTGTCATTAGGAGTTGTTGGCTAGTTTGACAATCTAGTTCTTCCATTTTTAATTTTCTTGCACCTTTACATTAATTGCACCTTTAATTACCTTGTCTTGCACTTTAATTTTCAAGTAAGTTTACTTTTATGTTTATTGCATCTTTAATTTCTATTGTTAATCTCTCATCTACCTTTCTTGTTATTGATTTAATCTTATTGTTTATGTGCTTATTGTTATTGCTTTTTATACTTTTATGTTCTTGATTGTTTTAGCTTATTGAATCTTCAGCTTATTTGTGATTTTTCTTAAAAGTTGATTTTATAAAGTTATTGGTTTTAAAAGTTTTTAAATTTTGGTTTAATAGCTTTTTCTTAAAAGTATTTTGGTTAAGTTTTTAGATTAGAGCTTATTGATTTTTGGCTTATTTCTAGCTTATTGGTACTTTCCCTTTGATCTGTAGCCTACAAATCTTGTTTTCCGGATAAAAGGGTTAAAACCCTCTTATTCCGGATAAGCTCAAGTGGTGTTATTCCGGACAAAGCTCAGATTTTTATTCCGGATAAGGGTAGTAATCCCTTATTCCGGATAAGGCCACAACGACTTCACTTTGCGGATAAGCTCAACCAAACAACGTTTTCCTGATAAGGCCTAGAAGCCTCTTTCCGGATAAGTGTAATAACTTCAGTATTCCGGATAAGGTTTTACCTTATTCCGGATAAGCGTCTAAGGTCCTTTTTCCGGATAGTGGATACAATACGTTTTCTGGATAAGAAGGTTTTGTAGTTTTTCCGGATAAGGTTTTTGGAGCTCGTTTTCCGGATAGTGGTTGGAACCCGTTTTGCGGATAAGGAGTTGTAGCGTATTCCGGATAAGCACACTAAGGGATTATTACGGATAAGGTGACAGTTTTCCGGATAACGTTTTAGGTGTTTTTCCGGATAAGGTTTAGCTTGGATTCCGGATTAGGATTGTTAGTAGTTATTCCGGATTAGGCTTATCACGTTTTCCGGATAGTGACAGATTTGGATTCCGGATATGGCTAGTTTTGGGTTAGTTTTCGCACTTAGGTTTTTCTAGATAGTTTTAAGTTATCGCTTTTCCCGCCTTTTTCCTTGGTAACCCTTTTACTTTACTTGCCTTAGATTTATTTTTAATTTACATTTTTAGTTGCCTTGTTTTTAGTTTAATTTTAAGTTTGCGTTTTAAGTTTCCGTTATTTACTTTTCTTGCTTTAATTTCTCGTCATTTACCTTTCAATTATTCTTAGCTTTAATTACCCGTCATTTATTTAAAGTCTTGCACATTTATTTTACAACAACGACAAAATTATTTTCTTAACCAAAAACAACTGAGTCACACTTTGAACCGGAAATCAATTCGATCAGACATACGACAAAGAAAGAACTTTTTAACTGAGTAAAATTCAGTTATTACCGAGCCTGGTAAATATTTTCAAGATTGACTAATAGTCATTTTCTACTCTTTAAACTATTAATTGTTTTTAAGTCCACAAGTTTCAAAGCTGGCAAGATTAGCCCCTCCACCCAACACCATATAAATTCATTTTTTCTTAAACAAAAACACATATACAAACACAATTTAACAGAAACTTCGCCACCCTCCTTCTCCTCCCCTTTTTGCCGCCACTCCACCCTAAAACACCCCTAAATCATCATCATCCATCATGATTTAAGCTAAACAAAAATTAGTCCCATCTATAAAATGTTCTTGTGCTTCTTTTGATACCAAATTCAAACACATGCATCAACTTTCAAGAATTTTGTGATTGTATGGTTGGATTATGTTTTAAGCACCATGCATGTATTGATCTTGACATGATCTTTATGTTTTTATCATAAAAGGTTTATTTTTGATCTTTTATTTTTGTTAAAATTTAAATACAAGTGTTTTTAGGAGTGTTTGGTTGATGGGTATGATGGTAGAGTGATTCTAGAAATATGGGAATGGTTAGAATTTGTGGGAAAATTGATTTGATATGATTTTCTAAAGTGTATATTACATCAGTGGCAAAATTGGTGGGAAAATAAAGAGTTTTCCGAGACGCTCGTTTTGGTATAAGATAGAGCTTCTAACTCATTAGGAGTAAAAAATTAAGCTAGTTTTAGTATTCGTGTACCGGGAGAAGCAAGTCGGCACAGTCCGAAATTGTGGCTGATTTTGGGTCGACTCTCGAGGACTTTAGGCTTGGTTAGATAAATGCTACTGCTGGTTTTCAAGTCTATAAACTTAGTTTGATGAGTCTAGTAGTGGTTTTAAAAGGCGGATTGTCAAGTTAGTACTTTTAAAGCGGTATGAACGGTTTTATAAAACAAGTATACAATCTGTCCCAAATTTGGAGTCGAGTAGAGTGTCGAGCTGATGGGTTTTAAAATATGAACTTTGGATCAAATTTTGTAAGGGTATTAAATAGTTTATAAGTGACCTTGACACCATGTTTCATCTAAAACGGACAAGTCTAGATAGGGTAGATCGGTGTGTACATTCGGAGTATACTTGCTGATTGTATGTTGGACATGTAGTTCAATGCTTGTTTGCGTGAGCTTGATTATTAACTATTGGACATGGTGACTTACTCAAGTGTTTATTCATTATATAAATGACTTAACTACTGGTCCGAATAAGGTAAAGTGATAGTTTGACTTGCGTTGACTTGGCGTCTTATAACGGGTCGATTTCAAGTATACAAGTGTTGAAACGAATAGTGTTGGATGAATGGGTTAATATGTATTCATTTGGTTCGTGTCATTGGTTTTGAAATATGAATACTTTGAAATGGTTAATAGTCTTATTATACTTGGTATACAACGATATTTGAGTTCGAGTCATAACGCGCGCCTTATTGTGATAGGTTGCGGTTTCGTGTTCCTCGGGCATCCATATCGTTGGTGATCGTCTCACTACCATTGTTTCTACTCAGTTGCTGAGTACCGTGATTGACTTACCTCGTGGCTAAGGTGAGTTCATAGCCCCTTTTTACTTATACATGGTTTCTAAACACGGGGTGAGATTTTACATGGTGGGACACAACCATTTAAAAACTGTATGCTATCCAAAACATGTATGCTATTCAGAACTTGTATGTTATCCAGAACTTGTATGCTTTCCAGACTTTCATTATTATTATTGCTTTTTAGTCTAGCCTTGAGTTTCCTCTCCTGATCATGAACCGTTAATTAATCATGCTACCAAGCGCGAATGTTGTGGGTGGATCCATCGGAATTGACTATCCCCGTCCCGATTACCTTGACGCACTAATATTTGTTTATACTTGAGTATTTAGGCTGAATACACCCTAGAGGAACTTACATTGAGTTAAGCTTCGGTTCATGAACTGAACAACAATAATAATAGTTTCGGACTATGGTTGACGTATATAACCATTTTCCATATTACTTGTTTTACAAATGAATGCTTGTGTTCCACACCTTTACTGCTAAACCTATGAATATCACTCAACTTTATGTTGACGATTTTACATGTTTAATATCAGGTATTATTACTTAGCTTTGCTTGGATGGGAGCCCGCGGGATATTATCGCAACTTGGAGATTTCTGTGATGCTTTTAAAAGACTGTTTTTAGTAAAAACTGTCAGAAGTTCATTCTAACTTTTCTTGGCAATTATATGTTATAAATCATGATGAAATAATAGATTTTTCAATTATAAAACTCTGGGACCTTTTTAGTAAAACTCTAATCTTTTATGATGTAATGTACATGTTTTTATTACGTCAGCTTTGTGTCAACTGTAATTCATTGTTTCTTGTACCATGACGTGTTACCCCCTCGTTGCTTAGTTGTTCCATATCAGATTCTGGGGGTCTCACAGTAAACATTATATCAATGGGTGCTTTTTCATTGAGAGCTCTTATGTCTCATTCAGGGTTGGGAAAAAAATGTCTTCATCTGGTTCTATTCATAAGCGCTATTCATTGACTATTCATCGACATTATTGTTCATCGGGTACTATTCATCAATGATATTATTCATTGGATACTATTCATCTTTACTGTTCATCAGCGAATTTATCCTTTTGTTATTCAAGTTATTGCTCATGACATTTGGCGATCATCCGGACGCACTATCTAAGCTCTTGCATAAGGGTACGATGACTAAATATGAAAATGAGTTTATAATACTTGTAAATCGAGAACGAGGATATTTGATCATTACTTACATGTTATTATATCAGTGGCCTTAAACCGGCTCTACAATGTGCATTATTAAAGTCATCGCCTACAACTTTAAGACAAGCCTTTTCCTCAGCTCGTATAATGAAGGCTTGTTTTGAGGCAATTGTAGGAAAAGTCTTATCATCGAAGAGAAATTAGATGTCGTCCCATCATTTCCAATTGAAAAAGATCCACATGTAGTTTAAGGGTCTGTGGAAAACTAGAAGGGGGGGGGGGGGTTGAATAGTTTTACCGATTAGTTTTACTTATTTGAAATTTGAGTGTGAGTACTAAGGATAAATAGATCTAGTATGATTAGTTTAAACTAATGCAAGTAATAGAGAGATGGAAGAAGATAATCAAACCACACAACACAAGAGATTCATAATGGTTCGGCCTAGCAAGATATCACTTATCTTTCCCCTACTTACACTCCTCGAGTATCCAACTCGAGAGTTCGACTTTTACTAGTCAACAACCTCCATTATACAAGTGGAGAAACCGTTATACGTCGCTTCCAATATTTAGTGAAACATAAGCTAGGATGTCGTGTTCTTTACACGAGTACAACAACTCCCTTCACTCTACGTATTTTGAGGACTGGAATACTAGCCACACTAATACACAAGTAGTAGATAAATGGGTACAACAATGGTGATTGTATATGTAACTTTTAGAGAGCAAGATCTATATAACAAGATACCAGAATAAGAATGAGAATAATAATTAGAATGTTAGAAGATAACCAGAGATTTAGAGAGAATGTAGAGAAGAGGGGTGAGATTTAAGCTTGGAGAAGGCTTGGTATTTATAGGCACAAGGTCAGTTGAGTACGGACCCTACGAACCCAATTGAATTGGGTTCGTCGCCTATTAAATTTGGTCCGCCCGGGCTGACTTTGGTTTACTCATAAATACCAAATCTTTTATCCAAGATTATACTCAAAGTCATGATTATAGTAAAGGTTGACTTTGGTATCACATATATGAGAGTGTACATGTACTAATTTTGCTTGTAAGTTTATACAAAATCACATAAGTGTAGAAAATATTTTTAGTAATGTGGGAAACATAAAAGCAATAATGCTAAAGCTTTCGTGTTGTTTTAAATACAAGCTTAAAGATAGACTTGATGTTTTGTCATTAACAATACATAAGAGGGATTTAAAATATAAACATCGTTTTAGGCGATATTTGTATTAACAGGGTCCTTCGATACTCATGAAGATATTAGTGTCGTTAAGGTCAGTAGCGCGAAAGACGGTGTTATTGGTGAGAGTAATGTGTGAAGCATGAAAGTTTGTAGCGGATTTTCATAAGATAAAGGAAGTGTGGATGAGGTTCTTGTGGACGGTGGTAAAGCGCGTGGCATTGACGAGGATGAGTTAAAGAGAGTGATATCGTTTGGAAGAAATACATTTGAATTTAAGCGAGCAATTAGAAAACATCGGGGTTAGTCATATACTTACTTCTTGGTGGCTCATGGAAGTTTGCGAGCCCACTAGGCAGAGGTTAAGGATAATAAATGAATACAAATTTTCCAAATATACATTAAAATATATTAAATACACATTAATTCTAGTGAAAATAATGTTTATATATAGCAATTTATAAGTTTATTTAATGCGTATTTAATGCATTTAAATGTATATTTGGAAAATTTGTGTTAATTTATTACTCATTATCCTCTACCCAGTGAGCATTGGTTAACAAAATCCTAAAAACAAATAAAATTACAGTTAAAATATAAATGGCAAAGATATGTTTATTGGATTTTTAAATAATTAAGTCTTACATTTTGTTGTTAAGAGAGCCCAAAAAGTTAAGAGGATAGGAATGCCTTTCTAGGGATTTTATAACCTCCACTTTAGTCAATTAGCCAACTCAAGCATGCGTCTGGTCAAATTACAGGTGCAAGATACAAGTGGATTCAAGTTATAAAGATTATCCTGAATGTTTTTTTTAAGTTTACGACGAAGAGTTCTTAATGTTATTAAGATAAATGGATTAATCTCTACGGGTGTTTGTTCGGTACCTTGATAAATAGTATCCTTTTCAATTGAGATTTTTTCTATTCCAAAAATTTAAACTCAAAACCTTTAGTTAAGAGGCCCAATGCGTTAACCAACTCTGCCAACCTGAATTGATAAATATTATCCTGAATGTGTGGTGCAATATTTGCCAAGTAGATTAGTAGAGTACATAATGCAAAATCTAATCAAATTCGACATTAATAAATTTGGTCCATGTGCAACCGACAGGAAAATAGGAAAATTGATAAGTCCTGAAAAATAAAAAGTAATTGTAGATCTATTTTCGATACGAGTATATACCTTATCCTTCTAAAAGTAGTTATTGTAGATTTTTTTTCCTTAACTTGCAATGCAATATCAAAATGCGTATTGATTTTAATAGTAATTTAGAGTCAAATGTGTAGTGCTGAGGAATTATTTTATTTTAGTCTTATTTTTGTCACAGTAATGTTATATTAGATCAAAACAATTAATAAAAATACTCAATCACTCATGAAATTTATTCGTTTTCTTCATTTTCATTGATCTTTTTCTCTTTTATGTTTACTAATTTTCACACAAACTAAAATTTATTTTAGTAAAATAAAAATTACAAATAAATAAATAAAAATACAATCTGAAATTAAAATAAGAGACCAAACCTAACGAAATATGAAAATTAAAAGCACACAACAAAAAGAAGAAAACGACAAATTAATTTTGCTTCGAATATTTTGTCATTATTTCTTCTTGTTTGTTTCGGACAAACGAGCTCTTTGGTTCGGCCATTGACTTCGGTATCAACCGTGAGAAACTGAAACTCGGATATCTCCATCATCCCTTTGCCTTTTTTTCCTCGTACGTGGATTTACTAGCGACCTATTTTTGATGTAATGCATCGTTCAACATGTCCTTCATGGACCCCAGACCTTGAGTCACTTCCGTCGGTAATCTCAATTATTTTTTATTTGGTTTTCTTGGCAGGTTGATCTTTTTTGGCGGGTCAAGGACAAGCATTGCGACCGAATATTTTCGTGTGATCATCCACATCAACGCTTTTCGCCCCGTCCCATTTAGGGTGTTGTCTGGAGATCTTTTGCGTGTGTTCTTTAGTGAACTTTTTTCCCTTATACAAAGAACTATATTCGTCCTTTGTAGCTTCCAAAACATCCTCATCATTCACACTAGTACAAAAATGTGTTTCAGTCACACATACCGAATTTCGTGTAGTCAGAAATAAATTTTTTGTGTGACTGAATTCGCCAGTTATAAATAAACGGTCACACTTGAAGTCAGTTTGCATGACCATTTCGTATTTTGTTTGTCACGCATATGAATATTTACGTGACTAGGGCTAACAAATGCTTTTTGGATGAGTAGTTAGTCACTTAATAATTTGAGAGTGTTACCGAATCAAAGTCTGGTTCAAGTAGTAGTCACATTATACGTATACATGTGTGACAAATATTTGTCATACACACATTGAATGTGACCAAAAATCATATATGGTCACATAGACTTATTTTACAAGTGACAAATTGATAAACAAGGTTGTCACACACATTATTTTAATGTGACTAGTATATTCTGTTAAATGTTAACCACACATGAATTTTGTGTGTGTAGCAAATTGAAAGTAGGTATTAAAACATTTGCCACTATATTTATTTAAATGTGACAAATATTTTACAATTACTTGAAGACTATGATCAAATATAATACATGAACATATTAAATTCTTAAACAATTATGTGACTATATAATTGCCAATAGTCACAACATTTGAGAAATGTGTATCTAAATTATACTTATGGTCACATTATTTAATGGGATTAACTATGAACAACACATTGAAAACGTCACACAGTAAAATATTCATGTGATAAATGTTTATAACCAAATGTAATCTCTATTTTCACTAATGTTAATATTAGTCACATATTTAGAACCAAATATGTTCATGTGACAAACTGATTAAGTGTGTTAGTGTTTGAATGGAAGGTCTAGGGTTCGAGTCCTACACCTTGTTTTATGCTATTTTTTTAAAAACACAATAAACCCTAAAAACACAGAAAACACACACTTTCTACACGCCTAATGAGAATGTTCATTCTTGGAACTTCACAAAAATTAATTACATGCATGAATATGCATTAGATGTTTATGTAGGCTGCTGACCCTTTGTATTCCATCCTTGGTTATATAAATAAGGATTAAGTAATGAAATTAATCATAACAAAAACACAACAAACACTTAATTATCAGCATTTTAAGAATCAAAAAATGCCTTCTTCATCAAAAAGAACATTTTCTGCTGCTTTTGAAGATACCAGTGCAGTTCCTAACAAGTATGTATCATTATTTATTTTATTAACATTGTATCTTTGTTATCATTTAGTACTAATAATCTTTTATGTTCTTTTCAGGAAACCTTGTGTGGTGCCCAAAGTAAAAGCTAATGCAGATGGAGAGTTCCCTGCTGATTGTCCTTACGATGATAAATATGATGAGTACGATTGCTATGTTGAGGAAGCTTACGAACAGAGACAATGGAAGTTGGAAGAGGAAGAGAATGCCCGACTTGAACAACAATGCTGGAGGGAGAAAGTTGCTTCCTTAAGAAGGAGGCAACAGGAGCAAGGATAACGCGAGAGGGAGGAAGCTGCTTCCTTTAGAAGGAGGCAAGAGGAACAACGAAAGAGGGGGGAAGCGTATAGGAGGCAACTGGAGGAAGAAGGTCAAATCATTGATGATGATCACTAGTAAAAAAATGGGTTTCGGTCACACATACCAAATTTCGTGTAGTCACAAATAAATTTTTTGTGTGACTGAATTCGCCATTCATAAATAAATGGTCACACTTGAAGTCAGTTTGCATGACCATTTCATATTTTGTTTGTCACGCATATGAATATTTATGTGACTAGGGCTAACAAATGCTTTTTGGATGAGTCGTTAGTCACTTAATAATTTGAGAGTGTTACCGAATCAAAGTCTGGTTCAAGTAGTAGTCACATTATACGTATACATGCGTGGCAAATATTTGTCATACACACATTGAATGTGACCAAAAATCATATATGGTCACATAGACTTATTTTACAAGTGACAAATTGATAAACAAGGTTGTCACACACATTATTTTAATGTGACTAGTATATTCTGTTAAATGTTAACCACACATGAATTTTGTGTGTGTGGCAACTTGAAAGTAGGTATTAAAACATTTGCCACTATATTTATTTAAATGTGACAAATATTTTACAATTACTTGAAGACTATGATCAAATATAATACATGAACATATTAAATTCTTAAACAATTATGTGACTATATGATTGCAAATAGTCACAACATTTGAGAAATGTGTATCTAAATTATACTTATGGTCACATTATAATGGGATTAACTATGAACAACACACTGAAAACGTCACACAGTAAAATATTCAACGCGAGAGGGAGGAAGCTGCTTCCTTTAGAAGGAGGCAAGAGGAACAGCGACAAAGGGAGGAAGCGTATAGGAGGCAACTTGAGGAAGAAGGTCAAATCATTGATGATGATGTTTATTCTTCTGAGCGTGAAATTGAAGAAGACGAAGACGAGTTCAAAGAGGCTTTAGATTACGATGAACTTCATTTGGCTTTTGATCCTGAGAAATCTCCAAAGTTTGATTAGTTAGAGAAACAAAATGTTTGTTTTATTAAAAACCTGTAATCCCTTAGTATTATTGAATTGAATTTATGTTTGATCAGTTTTCACCTTGTGTTATTTTTATTTTACTTTAGTCATTTCAAACTTTTCATTTTCAGATTGATTAATAATTAAGCACATTGTTTGAACAAATTAGTTGTTTATGTGAAACTAGACACGAATTGGAATAAATACTTGGGAGGACTAGTGAAAACATATTAAAAAGATAAAAAAATCTTAAGTTGTGCTTGACTAGATAATGATTAAAAACAAAATAAGCTGAAACAAGCAGCTTTTCAAGGAAATACTCAATATTAGCTTAGTTATGAGTGAAGAATGGCCTAACAGTATTGTTACAAACATATGCTCAGAACTTTAGAAGAATAAGGCAAGAGCCTAACAACTTTATATCCAATTGGAAAATAATTGCAGATGTAATAGCAAAAACTTAAAAGCACCTTAGAGTTAAGCTAAGTCGAAAACATAAACTGCTAAAAGCTTAATTAGTTTTGGCCGGAGAATTAGGGAAAAAAATTGGGTTATAAGATCCACCGAAGTGGAAAGCCTTAACCGGATGTGTAACAGGTAACTTTGACACAAAAATCTTGGTTATATGTGTTATGCATCTAGGATTATACAACTCACAACATGAATAAATAAAATACAAGATGAACCATGTTTAAATCCATGAAATACAAGTCTAATTTCATAATATTGATGATAATATTGCAGGTTCATACAAAATGTGAATGACAACATATTTGCATTCCAAAAAATAATGGATACACCCATCCATGCAGATTAGTGTTTAAATTGTTTACATAAACTATACCTACACTTAACCGAAATAGTCTAAAGAAGATTCATCATAAACATCCATAAAATAGAGATAACAAGTTCTTCCATAGCCTACCCTCTACAGGTTCCTCCATAGCCTACCCCCTCTTCCTTTTTCCTAGCTTTGTTTCAAATTCTTTCAATTTTTTTGGACAAGGAAGGAAACATACTGCATTTCTGATAGGTGGGGGCCTTTCTGTTGTAGAAAATGAAGACCGAGAAGATGACTCTACTTTTGGTGTACATCCCCTGCTAACCCTTGGACTGAGTATCTGTTTGGCTAATCCACTCACCTTGCCTGTAGTCTGACTGAATGAGCCAATAGCTTTGCCTTTCTTCTTGGATGGTGAATTAGTCTCTCCCCAAGTATCGTCCGAACTACAATCATCTACAGAGGTGCTAGAATACTTGGAAGGTTCATCCTGGTCATCATAAAATGGGTGCTGGAAGTCTTTAGTGTTTACATGTTCAAAGCTTTCATCTAATGACAACAGATCTTCCTCAGAGCTTTCAAAGCTTTCATTTGATGATAGCGTATCTTCTTTAAAGCTTTCAAAGGAATCAATGATGATAATATCTGTAAATTACAAGACAAATTTTAATAAATTCAGATACTAATAGCCACCCAGATACTCAAAACAATAAAACATTCATATACAACCTTATTATAGGTTAAAAGTTAATATACTAACCTCCCTGCAACAGTCTCTGTTTGAAATGTTGGAATTCCCTTTCCAGCTTTTCCACCCTATTATGTAGATTAGAAAGAGTAGTTGTGGCATCAGTTTCCATTGAACCGTTTCCTTTTTCTTTGTTTTTCAAGTCAGCTCCTGTATCTACATACCATAATACCGCATAAGTTAACTACAAATACATAATCACAAGTCTGCTATAAAGTTTAACAGCTACACATAAACGACATCTTAAGCCCGTTTGCTCTTCGAGGTAGATATCTCCACGATTCCTCTATCTCGTGAACATGTTCATCTTCGTGCCCAATATATGAATCCAATATGGACCTACTTCTTTTTCGTTTATCCTTTTTTTATGTAAGTAGCTCAAAATTTGACATTCGCATTCGGTCTTTGATTGATATAAATATCATCAATACCTATGAAAAAGCGAATATGAGTGCCAAAGTAAGAGGTCCTTTACTAAAAAGGCTAAACAAAAAGATGTTAATGCATACTGAATTCACATATTGGGAACGAAGATGATGATTTTCACGAGAAAGAGGAATCATGACGATATTTACCTCGAAGAGGAAACGGGCTTGAGATGTCGTCTATGTGGAGCTGTAATAATTTATAGCATACATGTGATACCGAAGCTAGTGAATAACTATATTTCTCTAAAGGTTAAAATTTAGTTTCCTTACCTCCCTGCAACTGTGTCTGTTTAAGAAGTTTGAATTCCCTTTCAAGCTTTTCCACTCTATTATCTAGATTAAAAGGATCAAATGCTTTATCAGCTTCTATTGATCCCTTGCCTTTTTCTTTTTTCTTTAAGTTAGCTCTTGTATCTACATCAGCATATAACCAACATATAAACAACATAGTAAATGAACCAATGCAGCTGTGAAAAGGTATACACTTCCTGGCCAACATTTTTGAATCTAAGATGGCATCGACAGAAGAACCTACATATTTTTGTTTACCCTTTTTTATGTAAGCCCCTCTTACTATGGCCGTCGCATTATCTTTTTCATGGGCATCACTACCATCAACTAAGGTCTTTACTGAGCGACCCGTTTCCTTTTTGTTGATTGGTCGAAGGATTTCCTTCCCATTTGTAAATTTTGGCACTTATTTCGGCATCAAATTATCCGAGTCGTCACTCTGAACACGCTCACTCTCACTTTGAGTTTCAGTATCGAAATATAATCCACACATGGATCAATCCAATACTAAATGCATGATATAAACCACACAAGTCTGTATCTAGATACTCAACTGGAAAGAGTATTCAGATACTAAAACTGAAACTAAAAAGAGAGCATTCTTAGTGGTGACTCGGATAACTTGCTACCCCATGAAGCCCCAAAAGTAGGAACTGGGAATGAAAACATTCGACCAATCAACAGAAAAGAAAAGGGTCGTTTATTAAAGACCGTAGTTGATGTTAACAAGGACCATGAAAAAGGAAATGACGCGGCCATAGTAAGAGGTACTTACATAAAAAAGGGTGAACGAAAAGATGTAGGTTGTTCTATCGATGCCATCTTAGATTCAAAAAAGTTGGCCAGGAAGTCTATACGTTTTCACATCAAGATAATCAAACCTAATCTCAACTCAAATGTTTAAGGTTTCTAGTATGGCCAACCCCTTTTTTATAAATTTATGGTGTGTTTTTTTTAGCTTATATAATGGGCTTATATAAGCCATTTTTTATTTATATAAGCCTATGTTTAATAAACTTATAAGCCCATGGCTTATATAAACTTAAGTTAACATGAGGGTAAAATGGTAAATATGTTATATAAGCCCAAACCTTCCTAAAAAAGCCACATTTTTATGGCTTACCATAACTCCCATATATAAGTTTATAAGCCCACTAATATAAGCTTAGCCAAACACTTGGTTTGAGCTTATAAGCTTATATAAGCTAATAAGCTTATAAGCCCATTATATAAGCTAAACCAAACACCCCCTTATCTCCTGTATCTACATCACCATATAACCAACAGAATACTTGAACCATTTATCATTTTCACTACTCCTAAAACATTACATAGTAAACACTAACTAATGATCCATCTAACGCCTTTCTAACAAACATATAAACATAAAATTTCACAAAATTGACCTTTAATATGTGCCTTCGTAGCTTCATCAACCTTCATAGCTTCATCAACCTTCATAGCTTCATCAACCTTCGTAGCCTCATCTGCGTTGTCATCTATATAACAAATATTAAAACAGAATCAATTATTGGTATTTTCGTAACATGCAACATCATCAAAACAAAGACAAATCATTAAAACTTCAATAATACTGTTGCGAAGTAAAAACCCTAACCTTGTTTTGATTTTCCTTTAGTCTGTTTTTTTAAATCTAACTGCATCAAGTCTTCAACAATAGTGCCAGTAATCGGATCAGGATATCTCCAGTTGGTTCCATACTTATCTATCACATAATCAATCATCTCAGGAGTGATCTTAAAATCAATATCCAACTGGTCACTTAGGTTTGATTTATCAGGGTTTGAAGATTTGTTACTATTTGTGTCTGGGTGGGTGGGTGGTTGATTCATTATTTGACCTCTGGATATTGAATGTGTGTGTGTGTGTGAGTGAGTTATTAGTGGACGGGGGTACCGGTGCAATATATCAAGTTGCATGCAAATTAAACGATTCACTTTTTAGACACGTTAGTTTAAGTCGAGTTTAGTAGTATAATCTTATTAATTTTTCATGATTTTATTAATTGAACTTTACCTTACATGATTATTGGATGATTAAATTAAAGCATGTTATTAATTTAATTAAACCTTGGTTAAAAATTAATATAACATAATTAAGCTATGTTTCTTAATTAATTAATTGTAACATGAATAATTAAATTAATAATTATTTTAACCTAAAGTTTATTTAAATAAAATGGCCATGTTTAATTATCATGATAATTATATTAATAATTATAACATAAATCTTGTTTATTAATTATATAATATAAGTCGGGTAATTAAACGGTTTTATGACTTATTTCAACAAGCTCACGTATGAATGTAACATAAACGATGATTAATTTGTTATTTGATAGATTTTAAAACATTAAAGTTTTTAAAAAATATGAAATGTCAAACCCATCTATCTCGAATGATGGTAACCCTAAATCATAAACCTTAACCAATTAAACCATAAACACAAATTAAACCAAAAACCAATAATAAAACCTAAATCGCAAACCTTGAACCATTTAACCGTAAACCATAAACCATTAAACCATAAACCTTAATTAAACCATAAATCATAATCATGCATACCATAAACCATAAACCATAAACCCTAAACCATAAACCATAAACCCTAAACCCTAAACTCTAAACCGCAAACCCTAAGCCCTAAACCTTAACCCTAAAAAATCCTAAACACTAAATCATAAACCTTAAACCATTTAACCTTAAATTATAAACATTATACCATTAATTAACCCTTAAGCCACAAACCATAAACCTTAAACTCTAAACCCTAATCCCTGAACCTTATACCAATGAACCATATATAAACACTAGATCATAAATATTAAACCATATAACCTTATATTATAAACATTAAACCATTAGTTAACCATTAAACCATAAAAACCTAGCTAAGTAAACCATTAATCCTAAACCTTAAACCCTAAACCCTAAACCGCAAACTCTAAGCCCTAAACCTTAACCCCAAAAAACCTTAAATACTAAATCATAAACCTTAAACCATTTAACCTTAAACTATAAACATTAAACCATTAATTAACCCTTAAAACACAAACCATAAACCTTAAACCCTAAACCCTAAACCCTAAACCCTGAACCCTAAACCAATGAACACTAAACACTAGATAATAAATATTAAACCATTTAACCTTATACTATAAACATTAAACCATTAATTAACCATTAAACCACAAACCCTAGCTAAGTAAACCATTAATCCTAAACCTTAAACCCTAAACCCTAAACCACAAACCCTAAGCCCTAAACCTTAACCCCAAAAAACCCTAAATACTAAATCATAACCTTAAACCCTTTAACCTTAAACGATAAACATTAAACCATTAATTAACCCTTAAACCACAAACCATAAACCTTAAACCCTAAATCCTAAATCCTAAACCCTAAACCAGTGAACCATATACACTAAATCATAAACTCAACCATAAACCATAAACCGTAACCCAATACCAAAGTAGAATGTCCTCACCCTAACCTTTTTAAACCGTCCATTAAAAATCGACCTTATTCATTATAAATTGCTTGAGATGATTATTCAAGGTGATTGATATAAACCTCAACTAAATCCCACATACTTTTAAAAAAAACAAAAGATATTTATCTCGCGGTTGTCAAGCATTATTATAACATAATATATTTAAGTTATTTAACTATAATTTTAATTATGTTTAAAATTTAAGTAATATTTTAATTTTTTGTTTTTCATAAAAATAAAATGTATATGCTTTTTTATTTACTTATTAACTTTTAAAAATTAAATTTATTATTAACTTTTAAAAAATATTTAAGTTATTTAATTATTAATATATTTAAGTTATTTAATTATTTATATATTTAAGTTACTTAATTATTTATTTGTTATTAACTTTTAAAAATTAAATGTTAATTATACTTTTATTATTAAGTAAATTTAATATTTACATTTTCATTAAACACACATAATATCAGGTAACCATCTTGTAACCACCACCATTTTCACCACCATTTTCACAATCACACAGGAAGAACGATCCCTAAATTAACCACCCAATAACTAATCAAAAAAATCAAACCTCATAAACAATAGTCGTCAATCTACAGAATCATTAACAACATGAAACATCAGGAAAGAGGTAATACAAAAATCAGTATTGTTTAATTTAATATTAGGGTTCATACGAATAGTGTAAGTTTGTTACTGATATTAGAGTTTACACTTACTTTTAATGCATGTATGTGGACCTATGTCATATTTAGTTAACGTGATTCAGTTTATAGGATTAACCCTTCTTAGTGTGTTTATATGGTCTATGTTTCAATCTAGGATATGGGTTTTGTTAATGTGTCTGGATATGGTCTCATGGTATGTTATAGTTTAAGGATATGGTCCCCTATACAAACATATGTATAACCAAATCCAAATGTTATTAGGGCATCCACAACCATGATACATTATGCCAAACACTCCCTTCATTGACATATAACTAACATTAATATGTACATGTTTTCAGAAGTAATTCATATAGAATCCGACACTTCATCATCTAGTTCTGAAAGTGCTAAATTTCGCCCACCCCCTAGCAATACAAGTCCTATTCGTAGTTTGCCAAGAAGTTCTTCAAGTACTCCCTGTTTTCGTCCTCCACTGTTTCAAACTCATATTGTAGGCATACATAATGTCACAAGTTCTTCATCTGTTCGTCCTTCTTTGTTTCAAAATCCTAATGCCACAAGTTCGTCCGCTCGAGTTCGTCCTCCCTCTGTTCGTCCTGCCTTGCTTCAATCTCAAATTTTAGGTGTACCTAATGCCACATCATCTTCCAAAAAAGTTCATCCTCCCTCTATTCGTCCTCCCTGTTTAGAAACTCCTATTCTATTCAAACCTACTGCAGAGGATGAATCAGATTCATCTGATGAGGATGAAGACACTAATGATGCCGAGGTAGATTCTAGTGATGAGGAGGAAGATACAAGTGATGAGGAGAAATACACGAGTGATGAGGATTATGAGTTAGAACTCAAGAAGAATAGCATTTCTAAACGTAAATCTGTTTAAACTAAAAGTTTATGGTTTAATGTACAGCATTGTGAAGTTTTAATTTATTTAACTTAATGCTATGTTAGGTTCAAAGTCAAAGCCGACTGCTTACTCGAAAGGATATAAGAAAATTTCAGACAAGGTATAGTTAAGTTGTTATGTGTTTATGCATAAAGCTGTATTCGTTTATACCATCGATTAATTGTTTTAAACACATGATGTGGTCAAATATCAGGAGGAATGGGAAAACATAGATTGGATTAGAAAGAGCCCTTTCTTTGACTCTAGTGATGAAGAATTAGTTGCTCAAGCTGATGCTCCAAGGCGAAAGCACACTCCTAGATCAAAGCACACTCACAAAGCTCCATCTTCTCAAGCTAAGGCTCCAAGACCAAATGTCGTTGTTGGCCTAGCCAATAAAAAAACTTGGAAAGAAATTGCTTAGAAGGGTCAGTCAAGGAATGTTGCACAGGGGAGCAACAACAAAGGCAAAAGGAAGGTTGGATGATGTCAATTCTCCCTGTTTAATATGAACAATTTTTTGAGTTTTGTTAGTTTGGTATTGCTAGGCACCTGTTGTATTATCAAACTACAGGTTGCAACAATTTAATAGATTTGTATGCGTTACTAGCATTATGATACAATTATCAATTATCTGTAATCAACAATATGGTTTGTTAACTAGTTAATATAAGTATTTTAAGTTCATGTACAATTCAATATCTGTACTCAAGCAATTATCAGTTATCTATCAAAGGTTTTTGGTTGAATGTTAATATGTGTAAAATAGTATAACATTCTGTTCAAAATTTATTTTTACCAGGAAACTCAAAGGGAAAGTTTACATAGTTTAAATGTTTAATTTGGAGGCAAATTGGAGTTCAAAATATTTGGTTGTTTAATTTTGTATTTGGAGCCAAATTTTTCACAAAAATTTTGAATGTCCATGCTAAGTTAATGCATATGCAGTTACCATAATACTCTAATTCTATCTCCATCTCAAATCCTGATTTTTCTCTAAAATCACAAAATATACCATATTTTTCTAACTCCATCTCCATCTCAATTACTTTTTCACTAGTTTCATACCATTTCTACTTATTTTTCTTGTACACATGTCAATAATCATGAACACTGAAAACAATGATCAAGATTATATTGTTAATGATGATGATTATTTGGCTAATAATGATGATGTAAATCACGATAATGAAGGAGGTTATGAATCAGAGGATTATGGTGATCAATCGGATGAGGATGAAGACATCAGTAAACATAAGACTGTTAATAAGAGGGGTATAACTAGGTTAGCCAAGTTTCGGATAAAATATGGAAAACCAGATTTCATGAAGATAAATGTGAACTTTGATGCACTGAATAGAATATCAGGGCCAAACAGATCATTGTTTATAAGTTTTTTTGGAGACACGGTTCGGGAGCAGATAGGATTGAAGATTCTATCGTGGAAAGATGTGAAGGAGGAAGTAAGAGAAAAACTTTGGACTGAAACCACGGTACAAATACAAAATTTTTTACCCAACTATTAGTCGTATTCCTACATTTACTTTGACATTATGTTAATATGTGTAGCAATACTTTGAATTTGATGTGTCCTACAAAAAGTTGGTTACGAATAAGCTAGGTGAACTGCTAAGAAATTTCAGAAGCAAATTGACAGCAAAGCACATAGTTCCCAACCTAGTTAATCCTGAAAAACTAAATGTAGTTCCAAAGAATTACAAAGCAATCGTCAATGCCGAACACTGGGTTGCTTTTGTAAACCACACGGCGACAGAAGAATTTAAGGTTGTTAATTTCTATTTCGTTTTATATTTATAAACACCTTATGTATGCATTGTTTGGAAACTCCGTATGACAAACACAGTCTGTTACGTACTAGCAACTTCTCTTCCAGTAATCTTTTTTGTTAGGTGAAATCAGCTGCTAATAAATTGGCGCGTTCCAATTCTCTTTATCAGTATACAATGGGACGTGGTGGTTATGTATACATAAAAGAGCAAATGGTAAGGTTATATTGGTGTAATATCCCAACACTGTTGTCCATGTTGGTTTAACTTTTCATCTGTATGTATTTGATGTTTGGAAGATCATAAAAAAAGAAATTACACCAGATCA
Organism: Glebionis coronaria; assembly: GCA_025667525.1. Lineage (NCBI taxonomy): Eukaryota > Viridiplantae > Streptophyta > Magnoliopsida > Asterales > Asteraceae > Glebionis > Glebionis coronaria. Next base: position 42,915 of record JANFOE010000825.1, on the reverse strand, counting down.
AGAACCCCCCCGTGGTGTATTGTGGTTTAATGGAAGGGTTAGAAAAGAAGGAAAAGAGACAGATGATGAAACAATCAACGTTGGCACTAAGATTTTAAGTGTTATTGCAAATTTTTTTATATAATGTTTATATTCGTATAATAAATTATTTACCATTTTTTATGTGTAGCTGGAAGTAGAGGAACATATCAGAGATGGAACCTTGACGGTTGATAGTGGCTCAGATTCATTATCACATGTATTAGGAAAGGAAAAGGGAGGATATGCACGAGGAGAGGGAGGCAGAGTTACGTGCAGGAAGTTCTTTGATCTACCTAGAAGAAAACAAGGAACTAATCTAAGGATTGCGTTGCTTGAAAATGAACTTGAGAAGGAGAGACAGGCGCCTAAAGAAAAAGAGAATACAGTCGCTGAATTAAACACCAAGATGTCACAAACACAGGAAACTACTGAAAAAATGTTGAAAGTTATGTCTTCACAAGGGGTTAAGATAGCCGAGTTAATGCCAAGTCAGTCAAATGTAAGACTAGTTTTCTAATTTTGATTTGATGATTTTCAGTGTGTAATACCATTAACAATTAACATACTTATATATTGCAGGTATTACAACTAGAACATAATACATTAAGCAAAATACCTAGTGAAGAGCAAAGGACGTCCATCAGTGGTGGTGGACTTCAGAAGGGTGTGTTATTTCCAATGTCTAAGACAACTACAACTTCGAACAAGGATTTGGACACTTCAACTGCAGCTGCAACTGCAACTGCGAAGAAGGTAAGTTATAAAAAACCATGTTTGGTTTCTAAACTGTACTATACATGACTTATTTATTGTGTTATGTATATATGCAGGTACCTACTAGAACTAGGTTAGCAAAAAATAAGACTAGATCGTTGGAAAAGAAGTCTCCACTTCAAAATTCCCAATCTCAAGAAGATATTTATCCAGCTTCCGGATCACAACAAATGTCTCCCTCGACACAACAAGACGTACCTATTGCATCATTACGAAAGAAGCGTACACATTCTAAATCAAAAGTAAATCAGTCTCCACCATCACTACCAGATGTAAGTATTTCATCATTTTTCATATAATTACTTGTTTAATTTATTTGTCATTAACGCATGTAAATATTTTTTCTTCGAACATTTAAGTACAAACTGTGGAATATATCTAGGACAATTATCATTGGTAACGGTAGGGTATACAAGTCTAAGGATGGAGACAATGTAATGATTCATAACCAACCACTACCAAAAAATTACTACAAAGTTTCAATTGATGAATCCATAGTGGATGCAGCATTCATACCTGATGACGGAAACAATGGTTTAAAAACTGTTAAAGATGTAAAAGGTAGTTTCGTGGCATGGCCAAAGGAAAAGGTTATTTTTTTGGAAGAGGTACATACACTTGATTTATCATCCTACATATACATAGCTTTTCATATTTAGTTCAATGTTTAATACACGGCTTTGGTTTCCATACAGGAAACAACACCACCAAATACCATGAAAGCTGTTGTTGAAAGTGCACCAAATATAGGATCTAAGCGCTCGATGAATGTTCCAGCAGGCAGTACATTTACTACTATTACTCATATGCAGAAACAAGCTAGGAATAACAAGGCTCAAAAGACTTTACAATACGGTGATTCAAAGTCTTTACAAATGTGATTCTATGTGAAAAGTATGTTACTTGAGAATAATACGACATTACATTTGTTGATTTGATTATGTACATTCAATTTTATATGTTAATGCAATTGAAATTTGATTTCCATAATTTTGTTATTTGTTTTTATTGAATTCTGAAAGGTTACTAGAAGATGAAACATAGTCACATTTATTCACATTCCAATGTGTGACTACATATCATAAAAAGTCACACAAACAAACAATTTTATGTGACTATTGGATGCATATAGTCACACAAAATACAATTTGCTTGACTTGACAAAGCATAAAGTCACACTTATTACTACTATTGGTAACTCTTTGGTTAATTGTATGTGACAACCTTAGTGCTATTAGCATGATTTGTGTGACTACATGTCATAAAAGGTCACACAAACATACAATTCATGTGACTATTGGATGAATATAGTCACACAAAATACAATTTGCTTGACTTGACAAAGCATACAGTCACACTTATTACTATTATTGGTAACTCTTTGGTTAATTGTATGTGACAAACTCAGTACCATTAGCATGATTTGTGTGACTATATGTCATAAAAGGTAACACAAACATACAATTCATGTGACTATTAGATGCATATAGTTACACAAAATACAATTGGCTTGACTTGACAAAGCATACAGTCACACTTATTACTAATATTGGTAACTCTTTGGTTAATTGTATGTGACAAACTCAGAGCCATTATCATAATTTGTGTGACTACATGTCATAAAAGGTCACACAAACATACCCTTCATGTGACTATTTGATGCATATAGTCACACAAAATACAATTTGCTTGACTTGACAAAGCATACAGTCACACTTATTTCTACTATTGGTAACTCTTTGGTTAATTGTATGTGACAAACTCAGTACCATTAGCATGATTTGTGTGACTACATGTCATAAAAGGTAACACAGACATACAATTCATGTGACTATTTGATGCATATAGTCATACAAAATACAATTTGCTTGACTTGACAAAGCATACAGTCATAATTATTACTACTATTGGTAACTCTTTGGTTAATTTTATGTGACAAACTCAGTACCATTAGCATGATTTGTGTGACTACATGTCATAAAAGGTAACACAAAGATACAATTCATGTGACTATTAGATGCATATAGTCACATAAAATACAATTGGATTGACTTGACAAAGCATACAGTCACAATTATTACTACTGTTGGTAACTCTTTGGTTAATTGTATGTGACAAACTCATAGCCATTAGCATAATTTGTGTGACTACATGTCATAAAAGGTCACACAAACATACCTTTCATGTGACTATTTGATGCATATAGTCACACAAAATACAATAATCACATAGTAAATGTCACACATATTGTATATTCATGTGACAAATTTATAAACAATAGTCACTCTTAAACAAAACTCGTGTAACTGTAGAGTGTTTACCGTCACACGTATTCACTAAAACACCAAATATTGTACCTAGTTCGTCACACATTTTCGAGTATTGGTCACATTTTTTTCCTGGTTATCGTCACAAAGATCAGATCGTGACCGTAGTGTACCTACGGTCGCGGGACCTTTGGTCACAAAGATAAAAAAAACCGCGTGTGACTGTATGCCTACGGTCACTCTTTTTGAGTGTGACTGATACCATTTTTGTACTAGTGTCATACCACTTTTAAGATTTACTCCTTTGTAAATCGCGTTAAACTTTTGAGATTCATAGTGCAACCGAATCCATTTCCCCGTAATCATATTTTTGGTATGAGGCATGTTTTGCAAATTCGTTGAAATCTGCAAGAATCTGCCCTCAAAGACAATCAAGGTTTTGATCAGTTCCAATGTCGACGTTCTCTTATACTCAAATCAAACACTTGCACCATAGTATAACTTCATCACGTGCCCAACATACGAAAGTCCGAGTCAGAGCTTCTACAAATTGTACGTCATCTTCGCCATCGTCTGTAGATAAATCAACGACTTTTGATTTATTTTGTCATTTCTTGTGTTTCGATGGTGATCTTTTTTGATCCCAAACATAGATCGGTTTAGCTTTGTATTACCGAGATTGAATCAAGTGTAATACGTTGAGCAACTTTGTGTATTTGGCAATATAAGTATTATGCGGAAACTAATACTTAGAAGAAAGAACAAAGTAACACGGTGATTATCAAACTTTCAATCAATTGATATATCAAATGTAAACAGAAAGTGTATGAGAAGTATGTGAAAATAATATCTTAAGTCTAACCCTAAGCCCTCTTTTTATACACTAAGGAGCCATGTACAAAAAACTAGAATCAACTATTTTAGGAAGATATACAAGATAAACATAGAAAATAACTTATTGACTAAATCTTTTAAACATTAAGAATATATTCTGAATTCTTATCTTCATATTTTATCCACCAGCTTGAAGAATTCATCATTGGCAGATTTAGTCCTTGTCTTTGTGCTAAGATTCTTCTTGTCAGCGCCTTGATAATTCTTATCAGCGTCTCACCTGTTAGCGCCTTGATTTTACCTGTCAGCGTCTAGAATCTCTTTGTCAGCGGCTACATGACTTAGCTAATTTTATTCCCAACAATCCTCCCCTAAACTTGATGTTTACTCTAACTATCAAGTTTTTGAGTAAATAAAACATACTGATAGGATTCTTCCAAACATGCTCTATCCCTGAATTTGAGTGTGAATCAAAAAGTCAACACAAATATCACTAGTGTAGTCGACCTTAAACTTTATGCTTAATCATCTTCTGCAATACATCTTATAACATAAAACTTCTTCCATCTCCATCAAGTCTAACTACTTCGTAATAACATTCTATATAATTCTCTCCTAGCAGCCTTGGATTTGGACAAAACTTTCCCAGCTTTTTTTTAATTACCTTCAAATCATGATGAACTATCAACAAATTCGCAACTCCCCATATTCTCATAGAAATAGACAACTCCATAGCTTCTTCAAACCTGTAAGAACATCTTCTACCTCTACCATACTTGTAGAATCAATGGAGCCTTCTTTATAACTTTTGTCACTCAAATTCAATTGCTCCTCCCCTTTTTAAGACTCCTCTCCCAGATCAATATCAAAGGACGGAACCAAGAATGTCCTCCTTGCATCAACTTCCAAAACAACAAGTCTCTGAGTTCAAAAAATTGATCCTTGACAATTTGTACTAGTTCTGTATTTTGCTTTTGCAAGCTAATACAGATTTTCGTCAATTCCATTAATGTCAAAGGTTTCATACTATCCTCATCCACATTCGGAAAATGAATCCTCAATGTTGATTCATAGGACATGGGGATGGACTTACTGATGATAAGACTGACTTGGCCTGCATTAAAGCTAGTGACAATAGTCCCAGCCATCTCCATAACACTATCAACCCTTGTGAAAGTGATCTGAGATGCTACTAGATGTGAATCACCATGGAAAAACATCTTAATGATCTTTAGGCTCTCAGTTATCCCAAAATTTGAAAAATGAAAAGGTAATGAAACGTTTTGGGTATATAAAGAAGTTTATAAATGACACCAGTTGGGATGTCATAGCATAAAATGGACTTTAGAATGTAGAAAACCTTAGTTAAAACACAAACAAAGGTAATAATACTAAAGAAATTAACTAGACTCTAAAAAGCAAGAGTGACAAACACTGTTCATGCATACACTCATGCAAAAGCATGATAGACACACATGAACTCTAGAGTCCTTTGTTCACAAACGTCCCAAAGAGAAAGTTAATTCATATAAAATCTTTGCAACTTCCCAGATAACCCAAGCATATACCCAAAGTCTCCCAATCGACCAATTCCAGATCTAGGTCAAATGTCTTGGCAGTATGCATGTTTAAATAAAAACGTGCATGCTATAGTGCCTCGAGGTTTAGAAATTCCAATAATTCCATAAGTAAAAGTCTTCACTATTTCTAATCCCCACCCACCAGTGGACACAATCTAGAATTGTGATAAGAGTGCTCTAAGAGTACCCAAAAACCTAAAGGTTTACCTTCCCTTAACTGAAGCATACAAATCATTATATGTGAAGAAGCAAAATTTTATTTCAATATAGGAATGTAAACACTCAACCATCATAAATAAAAGTTTGCAACTCTGTATCCATCCTAATGTAGCTCCACTTTCCTACATAATTACACAAAAACTACAAAAACACACCAACAGAGGCTACGTTTCCCACGACAATGGGTAGAGATAACATATCAGTTGATAAAAATAATAACAGTGGAAATACCAACAATGCATGTTCCTTGAGCATCAACTATCCTAATATCCTTGCTCATTAACATGCTTTTGGATAGTCTGCTCATAAAGAAAATACATTAGTTTTCTTTAGAGATCTAAGCCTTATCAGACTTGGATATATCTAGTTGTTCAAATAGAGTGGTCTTATTCTTTACCATAAATCGATGTTTATCCCTTTGCGACCTAAACACCCAATTAGTTCCAGTGGGTCTAGTAATGACCTTCTTAAGATATTTAAGTCTATTGCAAGTCATTGAAATAGCATTAAATTTAGATTTTTGCTCTTGTTTATGTTTCCAAGTTAAGTGGGATGATGCCCTAGACCCTCAACCCTTATTAAAGAAGTATCTTTGCTTATATGGTCTAACATAAGACCTGACAGTGGCTAGTTTGGCATGGTCATACCAAATCTAGGGTTGTCAGCGGCTTGTATTGCCTTGTCAGCGGATAGATTGTTCTTGTCAACGGCAGAATTAGGGTTTGCTACAAGAACCCACTGTTTGTTAGACCAAGTACTAGTCTTTTGGAAGGGTCTTTGTCCTTGGGTATTAGCTACCTTAGAGAAGTAAGGAGATGGTCTAGAGGCTTGTGGTATAGGGTGGACAAAAGGTCGATGGTCAATAGTAGGAGAGTTATTGTCAACGGATAGATTATATCCATTAACATAGTTATAAGCTAAATGAGTAAAGCTCCCACATGTATAACAGGACATTTTAGACACAATAATATGTCTAAACTTATTATATCCCAACCCATTTACACTCCCTTGGTTTTCTCTAGGTGAACTAGGTTTTCTATACATTTCCGCATATTTAACACTAGTTTTCTTTTAGTAGCAGAAACCAAGGTCAACAGTTTTGCTATTTATAGGATTAGTCACTTTACTAGACATGGCATCACTAGACTCTTCACTTAATAGACCTCATTTAACAAAGAGGAAGGGATGAGAAACCTTCCACTGTTCCAAATCTGTCTTCTTCCTCTAATATTCCTCAATGGGGCTAACCACACGTGGTGGAGGGATAAAGATATTTTCTTGGAATTCTGGAATACCAGTCCATGATAAGTTTTTTCCGCTAGACACCCCATAAAAATCACCCGGAGGAGGTCGAACAACAGCATACTCCTTAACATTCATGCCAATCCCTGACATGTCTTTAGGGTTTCTTTGCTCACTAACACATTTTTCTAGGGTTTGACTAGCCTTTTCGAACTTTTCAATTTTAAAACCCATATTCTCTTTAGATTTAATCGCCTCATCTAGATTAAGTTTCAATTCAGTGTTAGCTTCCATTAAAGAAGCTTTGGCCTCATTATTAAGCATTAGATCTCTTTTTAAAACACTAATTTGATCTTTTAGGTCAAATTTCCTTTTTCTATATTCTTGCACCATCCCATCTGATTGTGCAAGCCCCTTTTTGTAGTTTGTTAGTTTGATATTTCTATCTAGTAAATCAGATTTTAACTTTAAAATTTCTTTATTAAGATATTCAGTGTTTTGCCTACAAGAAGAGTCATTACATACCTCATTATCAGAACTTGAAGAACATGACTTGGAACTCGTGGAACTTGAAGTACACTTGGCCTTAACTGAAAACATAATTAGATTCTTCTTCAACTTCTTCCTTAGCATGGTTCACCTCACGATATTGGATTTCGTTCTTCAAATCAAAGTTTCTCAACGGGCTCTGATACCACTTGTTGATCCAAACTTAGATCGGTTTAGCTTTGTATTATCGAGATTAAATCAAGTATATTACGTAGAGAAACTTTGTGTAATCCATAATCCTAGTATTATGCGGAAACTAATACTTAGAAGAAAGAACAAAGTAACAAGGTGATTATCAAACTTTCAATCAACTGATATATCAAAGGTAAACAGAAAGTGTATGAGAAGTACGTGAAAAAAATATCTTAAGTCTAACCCTAAGGCCTCCTTTTATACACTAAGGAGCCTTGTACAAAAAGCTAGAATCAACTATTTTAGGAAGATATACAAGATAAACATATAAAATAACTTATTGACTAAATCTTTCAAACATTAAGAATATATTCTGAATTCTTATCTTCATATTTTGTCCACCAGCTTGAAGAATTCATCATTGACAGATTTAGTCCTTGTCTTTGTGTTAAGATTCTTCTTGTCAGCGTCTTGATAATTCTTATTAGCCTCTCACCTGTTAGAGCCTTGATTGTACTTGTCAGCGTCTAGAATCTCTTTGTCAGCGGCTACATGACTTAGCTAATTTTATTTCCAACAATCTTTTGGTGGTGGTTGTGATTCGGGTAATTTGAATGTTGTTTCACGCAATTGTTGACTTTGGACATTTTAGAATTGGTTGTTAAATTGTGCGTTTTGAAACGCTAGTTGTTGTTGTTGGAAAATTTGTTCGGTGTCATTTGGAAAAACTAGGTTTGAGCAAAAGAAGTGTACGAGAATTGGGAGCCGGGTGGAAATTGGGAGCCGATGAAAATTAGGAAGAAGATGAAATAGATTTTTGCGACGATGGTGTCGAGAGGGTAGAGGATGACGAAAGATTCGAATTCGATGTGTTAAGAAGACCGGTGAAATTGAGATATGAAAATCGGTTATTTGGGAAGTTAGACATTTTTTTGTTGTTGTTTGATAGATAGGTTAAAAAGAGATGTATGTGTGTTAAAAGTGTAAAAATTGAAGGATATATATATATAATAGTAAGAAGTTTTAATAAAAAAATTGAAGTACTAACTGTTGCCAACGGCAAGTTTTGTCTCTCGCCTTTTGTTGTTGCTTCGTTGAGTCTCAGCAAGCAACCTGCGAAATGGAAGGTCGACATGATGAAGCAAACCGTTGAAAGCCGACGAGCATATCACATAAACACGCCGAGTCTATGCTCTCCACAATACCATCTAGTTTTAAAAATTAAAAAATAAACTTAATCACTTATAAATTTTTATAAACTTACGCACCAAACACAACATTAGTTTCAATAAACATAGTATTAGTCTCAATTCCTAACCATTTCTTCAAACATTCATCGTATATGCAACATGTGTTTTTAATAGGTGATGAGAATTAACTATTTAAGTTAAAAAAGAAAAAGAATTAACCAATTGAAATCGTTTCTCAATCATGTATATTTTTATTTATGAGTGCAAGCAATGTATTGAGATCCGGTTCAATTAGTTGGGTCAACCAGGTGAAACACGATTCATACTAAATTGGATTTTACATTTTCAAAACTCAGTTAAATTTGTCAAGTGTCTGGTGACATGGGTTAATCCGATTTTCGAGACCCGACCGAATTACGTTACTTTCATGTTTTTTACAAATAAAACATATAAATTATACTACGTATTCGCAACGTAATTTTATTTGTTACATATTATATTTGTCAGTGAATAATTTATATATTCGTTTTATAAATGATGTCATGATTTATATATATAATTTCTGTTAATCACTTAAAAAACAAACTGAAAACCAAATTAACACAGTCAAGTCGATAACTCAATGAATCGACCAATTAAACAATCTCAAAACTAGAGGTGGAAAATCATGTCCATAAGCTTAAATTTGGGTTATTTGGATTATTTTTTAAACTAATGGACTAAATGGGTATTGATTTTTATTTTAATTGGACTATTTGGACAACATAAAAGAAATGAGTTAAATAAATGGGTATTATGAACTATTTGAATAATATAAATGCATTTGGTTAAATTAATCTAGATTCTATTTGTTTCTCATTAAATTTTGTTCATTTGACACAAGTCTATTTTGTCCAATTTTTAATTGATCCAAGTCTATTTACTACAAATATTAAAATTTTCTATTTAATCCATGTTCATATACCAATGTCCATTTAACCCACTGTCCATATCCATCCAGTGCACCCTTACTCAAAACTATTCGACCAAACCAACAACCCTTTTAGAGGGAAAGGTATCATGGCTAAGTGTTTACCTCTTCACTGCGCCACATCAGCGCCACGTCATACCAACTAATCTCTCTCCTCTTCTCCAAAAACACCCCATTTATCACAACTAGTCTCTCTCCTCTTCACTTGGGTCCCACCACTCACCATTTTATTTAATTTTTCAATTTTCACACAAAATAAAAATTCATTTCATAAAATTAAAAATTACAAAATACTAAAAAATAAAATACAAATACGAGAAATAAAATTACGCTACGAATATAAAAATACGGAAAAAAAAAAGACAATACGAAAAAAAAAACAATAAAAAAAAACATCCTAGAGTTGATATTTTGCCGCGATTTGTAGTTGTTTCCTCATGATAACCGACTTTTGAGGTTCTGGCAAATCGTCGGTCCGAATGGAGAGAAACTCCAGCTCTTTAAACTCCATATCGGCATCCACTTTAGCCTTCTCGGCATCGGCTTTAGCTTTCCTCGAATCGTACAGCTCTTTACCCGCGTTTAATTTGCGGAGTAAAGCCTCGTTTATGTCTTCCTTCGAAGTGGTCGATCCACTACCCGTGCTGCTCTCAGTTGTTTCTGATCGAGTCTTCTTGGCGGGTCTCTGTTTGCCGGGTGGTCGACGCTTAGCATCTGGAGCAAATACGTTGCTATGATCAATTTGATCAAGACCCTCGGGTGCGTTCCATTTTGAGAAGTTTCTAAGCACCCTCCACATATGTTCAAGCGTAAATTTTCGGCGTTCGTTACAAGCCGCGAATTCACGTCGTGCAGCTTCAAGCACGTCGTCGTCGTTTTCACCGCTAGCCTTTTTAAGGCTTTTGAAGATAGCGTGAAACTTTTGAACATCGGGGTGCGAACGACTCCATTTCCCGGTCAGCATATTCTTCGTACGCTTGATTGAGTTACGCCGGTTGAAATCTTCCAAAATCGTGTTCCAAAAAAACTCTTCAGTTTGATCATTCCCGTGTTCTTTGTCTTCGGAAGCGGCGACCCAAACCTCGGCCAGTATTTTTTCCTCATCAGGTGACCACCGTTGGGGTGCCGAAAATTCAACTTCATCGACATCATCGATGTCGTCCTCGTCTGCGGACAAATCAACCGCAACATTTTTTTTTGCCGCCCGTTTCCCTCTGCCACGACCGGTATTTTTTGGCTTTCGTTGTGGCGGTTGAGATTGTGGTATTTTGAATTGAGTTTCGGGGACATTTTGAGATGGTGGATATTGAGATGGTGGATATGGATATTGAGATGGTGGATATGGATATTGAGGTGGTGAATATTGATTTTGGTGAAACGCTAGTTGTTGTTGATAAATTTGGTGGGGTGTTAATGGTGGAAAGTATTGTTGCGAATAGTTTTGACCGGAACCTTGGCCGGATCCTTGGCCGGATCCTTGACCGGATCCTTGGCCGGTTTGTGTCACGGGAGAAGAAGACGACGATTGATTCAGATCCGTGCCGTGGTTGAGGATGTTAGCGTAGTTGAGGTAATCGTTTGGGAGGTTTGACATTTTTATTGTGATTTTTGGAGTGTTTTTTTTATTGTAGAATGTATTTTGTGTGTTTAAAAATGTGTAAGGTAATGAGTTTATATAGGGTTTAAAAATAATAAAAAAATTTTTTTTTTTTTTTTTAAAAAAACTAGCCGTTTGTAACGGTTAGAAAACATTGTGGGCCCCACCTGCTGCATCCAACGAGCAATGTCACTTTGTGACATTTGACATCCGGCGAGGGGGGGGCGGTGTAACGGCGAACGGCGGCGAGAGGCGGCGAGCGTGCCACCTAGGCACGGCGAGCCATCCTCTTTGCCACACCGTTGCCTCTTATTAGCAGTGCTGGTTCTCAATCAACTTGCGCATCCTCCATGATACATGTTTTTTTACTTTTTTAGACGAATGGACTTGGTCAATCTTTGAATGCCAATAGAATGTTTTTTACTTTTTTAGACAAATGGACTTGGTCAATCTTTCAAATGCCAATAGAATGCTTTGGTTATAAGTTCACACCATCATGATTTTTAGTTATAACATCTCAAGAAATTCAGCCTGTGCAGTTCATTTTGAAGCACACCATTTTGTATATCTGCGAGTAAAAAAGGTGTGCCGACATAGGGGAGTTTCATCCCAAATGATCCGACAAGAACAACTAAAACAAAATTTATAGTATCTCTATTTTAAAAAATCAGATAAAATAAAGTCCATCCGTTTGTCAAATTATGAATGGACAATAAATCACGTACGTGTTATTGATATGTATAAATATACGTGGACATCTTCACACAAAATATCCAACACACGATACAAGTAGCTATGGCTATTTCTGTGCTCTCGTCTATTCTCTTATTTGTATTCCTGTCATTCTCAATATCAAATGCCATTGTTCCATCGGCTGACACCTTCCGATATGTCAACCAAGGCGATTTCGGAGAATTCGAGTCCGAATACGCCCCAACTTATCGTCCCCTTGATCCATTCACCTTCCCTTTTCAGCTTTGTTTCTACAACACCACCCCAAATGCCTATTATCTTGGTCTTCGTATGGGGACAAGACGTGATGGGTCTCTCATGCGATGGGTCTGGGAAGCCAACCGTGGCTCCCCAGTACGAGAAAATGCCACATTTTCATTAGGTTCTGATGGGAACTTAATTTTGGCCGAATCAACCGGCCAGATTGTATGGCAAACCAACACCGCCAATAAAGGTGTTGTTGGTTTTGCCATAGAGTCGGATGGTAACATCGTGCTGAAAGACTCGAGTGGCAACTTTGTATGGCAAAGTTTTGACTCGCCAACCGACACTCTCTTGGTGGGCCAAGCTTTACGAATTAACGGAGGGCCGTTGAAGCTCGTGAGTAGGGATTCGATCACTAACAACGTTAACGGGGCGTATAGTTTCGTAATAGAGCCTAAAAGACTGGCTTTGTATTATAAGAACAGCATGCGTTATTGGTCATCTACCTTCCCCGAATTAAACCGAGCAAATGTGACTTTAGTTAATGCAACGTTACGCATTGCAGAAACCGATTATGAAGAGAACAATTTTCACACACTTTGGTGTCGTCTAGAGAACGCTCGAATAAACTTTGATCAACCGTATTTGTCATTGGGAACGATTCGTTACAATAGCTCGTTATCGTATCTTCGACTAGGCATCGATGGGAACCTGAGACTCTACACTTATCGTCCAAATGTGCGGGGAAACGCGTGGGCGTTATTGTTCACTTTGTTTGATAGAGGTGTAAGAACCAGTACCGGGGCCGATAATCCTGTAGACGAATGTCAATTACCAAATCGATGCGGAAACTTTGGGCTTTGCGAAGAAAGCCAATGTGTTGGGTGCCCAACGCCTAACGGGGTGTTTGGGTGGAGCAAAGATTGTGATGTCAAGTTGCCGAGTTGTAATGCAAGTAGTTTTACATACTATGAGCTTAAAGGGGTTGATCATTTCACGGTTAGATATACAAGAGGGACCGGACGAACGAGCCTTGACAACTGCAAGAACAAATGCACAAAGGAATGCAAGTGCTTGGGGTACTTTTATCATACAGAGAGCGAGAGGTGTTGGCCCGTTAACGAATTGAAAACATTGACAAGAGTTGGGAACTCAACATCTTTGGCGTACATCAAAACACCCGTCAAGTAAGGAGGGCATTGGTCTCACGGGAACCTGGAATAACAGCTGATTGAGCGCCGTGACTTCTGAATGTTTAATCATCTGTAACAAAAATATTGTCTGTAATAAGTAAATTGTGAAATAAATCAACCATGGAATAAAAAGCTACTATCGTTGCATTTTCTTGGTTCGTTGTAAGTGACGGACGCAGAAAAGTGGATAGTGGGGGGCAATTTTTTTTTTTAGAGTGTTAAATATGAAAGATTTTTAAGTTCTAGAGTGTTAAATGTTGGAATTTAATGTGTGAGAAGGGGCAATCTGACTTTCGAGTATAGTGCATTTAAAAAAATACTTAAAATTGATGGAAAATTACACTGTAATATCTTTTTTTTTTTCTAGCTATGGGAGCGCCGCCCCCGAAGTCAATGAGTAAGTCCGCCCCTGTTCGTTGTAGTGCGTATCTATATTATGAAAATGAATGCAGCATGGTCATTAGCGTTCTATCAAGTGCCACTAAATGCGATCCAGATTGATACTTCTTCGTCTGCATTGTTTTGGCTTGTAGTATCCTTTATAAAACCTAACAGGTATTGACTCACATTTCTTTCTTCTCTTCATTTGGATCCCTGCACATTCGTAATTTTATTTTATTTTCTATTTTCATACAAAATCAAACTCATTTCATTAAAATAAAGTTACAAATATGAAAATAAGAATATAATACAAAAATAATAATAAAATGTAAAATTAATTTTTTTTTAAGAAACTTAAAAATATCCGACGAATATCTAACTGTAAGGGTGTGTTTGGTACAAAGAAATAAAACAAAAGAAATGAATTTGGGCTGATTTCCGTTGTTTGGTAGCTTAAAGAAATGAGGACACGGAGAAATGCAAATTCTTGAGAAAACGTTCCTTTGTAATTTGATTTCCATCTCATTTGGAGTGGAAATGAGAACTCTCCGTCCCTTTTAATTATATGCTTTATGAAAAAAGAAACATAAATTGTGTATGTCACGTGCATGTCACATTTTATCAACAAACACTTTTGGAACTTCATCTTTCTTATGCTTTGAGAATTTTTCCAACCACTCCATCAAGATCCTACTTCTCTGGTTTGTTTAATACTTCAAATGAATCTTCTTTTTTATTCTTAATCGCTAGATCTTTGTTGTATATCTGGGTTTGTATTACTAAACTCCCTACATTGATTTCACAATACCTACCAAGGTCTGCTCCAGTTTTGATTTCGTGCAGAAATATCAAATGAGATCTAAATATAGGTGTGTTTATTTAGTTCAAGAATCAATGCATACCCTTCGTTTAATGCTTTGTTTTCATGATAAAAGCTGGTAACACATCAACAAAAGTCAACAAGTATTATCTATTTTCTTGTTCCTGAGATTTGATTATACGTTTAATCTGGAAAAAAATTTCTAATGTTTCAATTAATTTTATCCAAAAAAAATTATTTATTGTTTTCTCAATGTCAATTTCTTTATGTTACCAAACACAAGAATTAAAAATAATTTCTCTATTCAATTCCATTCTCCGAAATTCTATTCTCTATCTTGTTTCTAATCTCTGAAATTCTCTCTACCAAACATGCCCTAATTATATTTCGCCATTATTTGTTTTTGTGTTTTTCGGATCACTGTCGCCTTTATTTCTGACAAATCGTCTGAATTCATCGTAAGAAACTACAACTGTTGCAGTTCCGTTTTCAACATTTATTTTGCTTTCTTTGCCTCGTACGCCGATTTACCGGCTTTGATCTTCTAGCGTAATACCTCATTTAAAACGTTCTTCATACACCTCGAACCACTTCCATCTTTGCTCTCAGTTGTTTTCGATTTAGTTTTCTTGGCGGGTCGGGTTTTACCGGATGGTCGAGGACGAGTATCATGGACGAAAACTTCTTTGTGATTATTCGGTTCCAAATCATCCGCTGCGTCTCATTTCGAGTGTCATTTGAGCACCTTCCATTCGTGTTTGAAAACAAATTTTCCCCCTTATAGCAAGTCGTATATTTGGCCTTCGCAGCATCCACCACATCACCGTCATTTTCACCTCTTTTATGAGTTATTCCTGCGTAAATAGCTTGAAACTTTTGACTATCGGGGTGCATCAGATCCAGTTTCCCTGTTAGCATATTCTTGGTAGGAATAACGCTAGAGTCAAGTAGCTTAATTTCATGTAATAAATCAAAATTGTCTAGTTTGTGTCATGCGTGTCAATTAGATAAACATGTTAAGCTTCGGTTTTATAGTTGTTAGTTTTCTGTTGAGTCTGTCTTTGAAATTATTTACGCGGACTTTTGAACATCACAATTCTGAGTGAAAGCGAAACTAAATACTATGTAATTTTGTTATATCATTTGACACTTTGTTTGGATCTACTTTTTGTATAAAACAATCCAATTCTTTTGTTAGTTTTGTAGCTTTTCATACTTACGTAAATAAACAGTTTAATTTAGATATTAAGGCTTTGTAGTGTGATCATGGGGTAGAGTTGTAAACGAACTGAACATTCAACGAACTGTTCACCAATCGTTCGACAAAAGCTCGCTTATGTTCGTTTATTTAATAAATGAACGAAGATAAACAAAAATTTTCGTTCGTTTAGTTAAATGAACGAACATGAACACTGCTCCGTTCGTTTATTTGTGTTCGTGAACGCTCGATTATGTTTGTTCAGTTATATTCAGTTAGTGTGTTCGTTTACGCTCGATTATTTTCATTCGATTTAAAATCCTAAATATTTAAAAGAATTTAATAAATAATTAAGTATCTCAAAGATTTCTAACAATAATATAAACTGTATGTTAATTATTTGAAATATCATATGGATCGTTTAAAGTAACAACTTTAGTTTCACGCTCGGTTATGTCTGTGTACGTTTATATTATTGTTTACATACACTCATGTCCGTTTATGTTCGTTTACGTTCGTTTAACTTATTAATAAATGAACATGAACAAGCTACAATTCAAATAAACTGTTAGTGCAAACATTACGATGCTTTGTCGATATAATCTCTTTGTGTTTTGTTGATGACAAACGTATAATTCGCAATACATTATGTAAAATGTTAAGGTACTCGTAATCACTCAAGAATATATTTGTATACTTCTCTTGACACCTCCAAGACCGCATTCGGCATAAATCACTCAAGGTATGTACAAACATGTCATTAACCTAACTAAGTGATCAAGGATTAATATTTTCTTAAAACTCACATTTTAATCAAATATGACAAAAGATTTTAATTAACTTTATTTTTAAGAAAATGTTTTATTAAAAAGAAAATGGAAATTTGAATTTGGCATATTCCATATGCTAAAGGAATATCCTTTGAGGGTATAAACTACCCCAGATGGCGTATCCCCACTAAAGGACAAATTTGCACAGACTCCGACGCAGAGGTTTCTTAAAGGAACCCGCGGTTCCTTATTGATAAGGTACCGCAGGTAGAGATAAGGAACCGCGGGTGTTTTTGACCGTTGCAATGTTGCCCTATAAATAGTGGATCATTTCCAGATTTTCTATTAACCCTTTTTGCAAAGTTTCTTTCAAAAACCATCTTAGATCCTTGATTAGTTAGTTTTGATTAATCTTGTTTAAGATGTGATTCAATCTTCAATCTCCTCATCCTCTCAAGTGCAAAGAGAAGAACATTATCATTACCATGATGTCTTGGGTTCACTACATGATGAAGATCTTTCCTTCTATAGATCTAAGTTATATTTTTAGTCTTCCTACTATGTATATGTAGAAGATCCAAGTGTTGGGTACACTTGGATGTGTTTATAAGGGCAGAATATTCAAGTGATGGATATCCTTGGATTAGGTGTTAATTGTGTAGATCCAAGTCTTGTTAGTACTTGGATATAGTGTTAGAGTTATAGATCTAAGTGATGTGTGCTTAGATCTTTATGTTTTATGTGTTTAGGCCATAAAACACAAGTTTTGTTATGTTGGGCCATAAAACATAACTAGTGGGTAGATTAGGTTGTGTCTTGGTAGTTCTCACTAAACTCTAAAGTGATGTGGTTGTGTCTAGGTAGTTCTCACTAAACTCTAAAGTGATGTGGTTGTGTCTTGTGAGTTCTCACTTAGCTTTAAAGTGATTAGTAGTTGTGTTGTGTGAAGTTCTCACTTAGCTTCAAAGTGAAGAGTCGTGAAGATTGGTTCTAGCTTTCGATTAGAACTCGACATCTAGACTTGTGTCGTTAAATGGTGAAGTGGGCGACGTTGTGTAGATTGGTCCTACCTAAGATTAGGACTCGACTTTTAGCTTAGAGTCGGAAATTGGATAAGCGACGTTGTGTATGGTTTCTCCACCTTAAGGAGTTTGTTGACTAGTGAAGTAACTCTCGAGTAAGGTGTACTCGAGGAGTGGAGTAGGGCGAAGAGGAGCTTCGTGACCGAACCACTATAAATCATCGTGTCGGTACTTTTCTTTACATTTATGTATTTACTATTATAGATGTATTTATATGTTGTGTGTTGTGTGCATCTCATAATCTAAACATCTAAGTTGCGGAAAAGCTAAGGCTTAGTACGTGTGTGCTTCGTGTTTAGATTATGGTCAAGTGTACATCACTTATTCTAAACATCCTAGTTGCGGAAAAGCTTATGCTTAGTACGTGTGTGCTTAGTGTTTAGACTATTGCTTGATGTACTCTTGATTTGATGTGTTTGTGTGTTTACTTGTAGTATTTATCTTTCAATCAAACACATCTCATATCTAGTCAAGCTTGATCGAGAATTCGATACAAAGGATTGTTAATGTTTAACATGTAACAAATGGCACCGTCCACTGTCGGCGGTTCCATAAGTGGACCGGCGGTTCTTTATTGATAAGGAACCGCGGGTAGACATAAGGAACCGCGCACAGTGGATTAAGCCGAAATGTTTTGAAAACTAACTAGAAACTATTCAACCCCCCCTTCTAGTTTCTATAATTGGTATCAGAGCGAGGTTATTCAAGATCTTTGAAGTATATTGTACTTTAAAGCTTGGATCGATCTTTGCTCTCTTTTTTCAAAACAAATGGTTTTTAAAAATGAAAACGGTTTTTAAAAATAGAGACGATCTTTGTATCAAATTGTTCATGAAGAGTGATTACTTATGAAATGTGTTTTGTTGTTTCATTCGTACAAGTTTTGGTGTTAAATAAACTTTGTATAATAGCTTGAATTAAATCTTTTCATGTTTGGAAGTATAAAAATCTTTTGTGTCATAATTAACTCTAAAATACGAGTTCTATGTGTCTAAAATGATTTTTTTAGAGTCCTAAGTCCTTCCAAAAAGTTACCAAATGATTTTGGTCAAAAACTCATTTTTTGTCCTCTGACCGCGGTTCTTTATTGTTCCCCGCGGATCCTTATCAATAAGGAACCGCAGTCAGTCTGACTCAGATTTTTGAAAACTTTGAAAAATCATATAAAATCAACCGTAAGTCCGTAGAAGTCGTGCCACCCGTCATTTCGAACGTAATTGAATTTTCTTTCAATTAAAAATGCTTCTGAACCTTTATTCAAACTTTAAAATTTGTATGGTTTCTAAGTTCCATACTTTGTCCAAAGTATTGAGCGTCGGTTTGTCGTAAAACTTGTGTTTTACTCTTTTCTATTAAGTTGGACATCTTTTGGCGATATATCTTTTAAAATTGATATATTTACAAAGTGTTAAACTTAATTAAATTTTAAATGGGTCAAAGACTATTTTCAAATAAAATCAAGCTATGAATACTTTGTTGTATCTAACACTCAAAACATGGACGAATGCTTTTATGTGTTAAGCTAATTATTTGTGTGTGTTTCCTTGTGTGTTATTATTATATGTAGACATTATTAAGTGTTCCTTGCTATTTGTAGTAGTATTGCTTATATGTCTAGTCTCTTGTGCCTTGCTTGGTATTTGTTAGTATCTAACTTTTCCTAATTAGCATGTATGCTAGATTTCTTGCATTTTAGTTGCAACATTATGTGTGCATTGCATATAGGATTAATATCTCTTAGTTTACAAATGTTACATAAACATCTTGTACACCTCGGGATGTTCTTTAACTTTTAGGTTTGAAAGATTTGGGAGCTTGTCAAATCTATTGATTTAGGTCGTCTTACTCGATCATTGTGTTATTAGTTCAAGTAGATAAATGTCTCACTATAAAACATGAAACACCCTTTGAAAATCTTAGCTATTTTCTCTTAAAAGAGTGTTTGTGGGAATTAAGAAAGATTTCGATTAAATATCAATGCATTATTCAAACTATGAGGGTATCATTATCGAATCTAACTGACATGTTTTTTAGTGTAGACATGAATGAGGTTTATTAATAATATACATCGAATCATAACTCACACTTGTGTTGATGGTGTTATATTGAATCTACTTGTTCAAATTGTTAGACATATTTTGTTTAATAATTACTTATAATGCACAATAGAGTCGGTTTGATAACTTGGATGTTTCATCCGAAATACTCAAGTAATTTACATTGCTATGCAATTTATAAATGTGTCATTTCCGAAAGACCAATCAAGAGTGTTCCTTTGGTTTGTATAAACTTTGTTTATACACTTCAAAGTTATTGGCCTCAACTTCTATTAAGGTAAATAACCTTAACTAGACTTGTTTGACAAGATATGCAATGGTGCATTCTTAACCCTCATTAGGTCATGCATTGTGTCGCCATGCAAGTTTCATCCTTGCTAAACTTTATTAGGCAAATGTTGGAATTACATTTTGTCTAACTTGAGAATGACTACTAGAGAATTTATGCACTAGGATCTTAAATTGACCTAACGGTTGAATTACTTCCATGTGGGAAGTTGAGCTGGTGTATAACTCGTAAAAGTGGTCGTGTTTAGCCTTAATTGAGCACCTCTAAGTGATAGTCTCATACTCATTCTCTAAATTGGCTAAATGGCTCTTCCTATATATGACTAATGATAGTTTACTTTGATGAACTTTGTATATCATTAGGAGTCTTTTTCTTTTGTAGCCATTAGTTTTTTTTAGCTTTCCTCTTACATGCTAATTGAACCTATGTGTCTTTCGTTTGTGTGTGTTCTAGTTTTTATTGCTCTTAAGCATGACTTTATGATAAGTTAGACTAGAACATTAGGATTTGCTGAATTAGAAAATCCTCCCTCACCACCTAAACCTAGCCTCTATAGGCGGTTCTTTAAATAGACCGCGGCTCCATATCAATATGGAACCGCCGGTGGAGATAAAGAACCGCGGGCAGAAGCTCTCAAATTAGGGTTTTCTAAAACTTCCCAATTGTTCCAACACCCTTTGGAATCTTTGTTTCAAACCTTTGATCACTCCCAAAATATCTTGGGCTTTACCTTTTTAGCCCATTACTAGTTTGGATCATCCCCTCACCCGTTTAAACCCGCCTTGTTAGCCATGGTCTTCACACCTCAAACCATTCATCCTTACCCCTTAAACCAACCATTACTACCATGGTTTGTACAAGAACCTCCAATTCATCCAAAACCTCCTCTTCAAAGAGGCACCTCAAAATTAAGATTAAGTTACCCAAACTTAACTCTTCACCCTTTCACACACCCAAGAATGAGATTATTCCAATTCTCATCTCTTCATCACCCTCACCACCTCTTGCTCCATGCAAGACTACCTCAACCCATGGTGCCAACCATTCACATGGTTCTACCTCCTCTTCATTTCAATCTAGAATGAATGAGCTAACCTCACCTTTCACTCCAAGTACTCTCTTGGATGTGACTACCCAACCTCAACCCATCCAAAGCATTCCCATTGTGAATGACTTTGTTGATACCTTGGTGACTTCACCTTTTACCCCTTCAAACTCACCCACATCACCCATCCAAAGCATTCCCATTGTGAATGACTTTGTTGAACCCTTGGTGACTTCACCTTTCACCCCACCAAATTCCGCCACCACCCTTGTCTTTCATTTAAGCCTGTGGATTGCTTATTGCTAAGACATCTAATTTAAGCAAATCTTAGGATTCTAGTGTAACTAAGATTAAAATTATGCTTAAGTTTTAGGCTTGTTTTTTTTATACATCTTTGTATGATCTTTATTCTCTTTTATTTCCTTTCATGTTTTTCAACATGATTTTTCTTTGATTCTTAGATCTTCTTGTTATTATGTTTCTTTCTTTTCTCTTATTTTGAGTCCTTTTCTTAAACTAATAAGAATAAGGAATCTTCTTGGAGATTTACATTACATGTAGCTTGATTTGTGATATCTAGATAGATGACTTTATTTTATGCTACTTGCTTATATGTCTTCTTGTTTATCCTTATGCTATATGATTTATTGCTAAGTTAATGAATGCATGCTTATTATAAAGGTTTTGTCTTTGTTAAGAAATTCCGATATAATATCACTTAGATGTGTCTAACTCATGCATGTCCTTAAATGCTAAGTGATAACATGTTTTACTTAGTCTTCTCTTTTTAAGTAATCATGTTTCTTGCTTGCCATATGTGTTAATTGCGCACCTTCTCTGCATTGGTTTATTGTAGACTTTATTAGGCTTGCCTTTTCTAGATAAGTCTTTAGATTACATTTAGCCTTGCACATTAATCTCTATGATCTTTACTTTGATGCTTGCTTAATTGCTACTACATGCTTATGATTACATTAGGCATTGCATGATTTATCCTATGTGCTTACTTGATAATGTGTTAGATTTTGTACTAACTCTTCATGTCTTCTTGAGCTTCTTTTGAGTTTCTTCTCTTATTTTCTTTCAAGATTTCACTATCACCTTCTAAGGTATAGTATTCATGAATTAGTTTGTGAAGTTATCCTTAACTTCTTTGTTGAGTCTCTCTCAATTCATTTTAATCATGCTCTTCTAAGTCGTCTCTTTCTTCTAGTCTTTCTAAACTAAGTTGAGTCGAGCCCTACCCTTTCCTCATCATGTAATTGTTCTTTGAACATCCATAATGATTGAGAAGAGCTACGAAACTTTGAGCATGTAGTTTATCGTATGCTAAACACCATTTGGTGTCGACATTCATACGCACTTTTGCCTATAATGTCCTATATCCCGATTTTTCTTAAAGCGTCGGTTTATCCGCTTTTGGTTTTCCTTTATTTTTTTTGGTCAAAAATGTCTCTAGGTTGAGATATTTTTGTTCCTCTTTTTGAGAGTTGATTGCGGTTAAAATTTACAATTGGTATGGGTGATTCCATCAATTCTAAGTTTTTAACCCCTTGAGATGATATCTTCAAATTCTTGGATGTTTCTTTTCTACCTCTATTCCAACAATTTTGAATTGATTTCCTCAAAATCCTCTCCTTGTTTTTTTTGGAGAGTTGATGGTTAAATCTTGAATTTTCTTGGGTGATTCCAAAAATTCTAAGCTTTTTACCCTTTGACATATTATCATTACAATTGGTATGGATGTTTCTTTTCTATCTCTATTCCAACAATTGTGAATTGATCTTGTTACGATCCTCTCCTTTATTTATTTATTTTTGGTTGATAGCATCGCGTGCACACTTCTTTCTTCAATGCTTGTCATTGTTTGTGCAAACGACTTGTTTATCATCCTCTTTTTATATATGCTCTTGTCTACTAACCTTGTTTTGTAGGACACTTCTAACCCATTTTTGTAGCTCGTCACTATTCTTGCTTTGTTGGTGTCTCAAGAAAGGGGGAGCTCATATCAAGGGGGAGCATTTGAAAGATTTCAAGTCATTACATTTACGATCATTCATCGAATATCTTGCTAGTAATGAATTTTGGAATCTTGAAGATAAGCATTTTATTATGCATGGAGTTAGTTAACCTATGGTGATTGAAGACTTCACTAGGATGACGCAAGCTCAATATTCTTGGATGATGGGTTTATAGTTTGGATTCTCGCCTCTCAACCGACGACCACTAGTGATGATCTACCTTTTGGATGCAAGCTCGTGTGACGTTAATTCTTCTCCTCTTCAAAGGACGTGCTATCGATGTCTACCACTTTGGACGTGTGCTCTCTCGACGTTGATTCTTCTCTTCTTCAAGACGTTGACTACCTTTTTGATTCGACAAAAGGGGGAGAAGTAAGTGTAAACGAGTAACTTATGCATTTTAATATGTGTTGCGGTTTACTTGTTTGTCATCATCAAAAAGGGGGATATTGTTAGTGCAAACATTACGATGCTTTGTCGGTATAATCTCTTTGTGTTTTGTTGATGACAAACGTATAATTCGCAATACATTATGTAAAATGTTAAGGTACTCGTAATCACTCAAGAATATATTTGTATACTTCTCTCGACACCTCCAAGACCGCATTCGACATAAATCACTCAAGGTATGTACAAACATGTCATTAACCTAACTAAGTGATCAAGGATTAATATTTTCTTAAAACTCACATTTTAATCAAATATGACAAAAGATTTTAATTAACTTTATTTTTAAGAAAATGTTTTATTAAAAAGAAAATGGAAATTTGAATTTGGCATATTCCATATGCTAAAGGAATATCCTTTGAGGGTATAAACTACCCCAGATGGCATATCCCCACTAAAGGACAAATTTGCACGGACTCTGACGCGGAGGTTCCTTAAAGGAACCCGTGGTTCCTTATTGATAAGGTACCGCGGGTAGAGATAAGGAACCGCGGGTGTTTTTTACCGTTGCAATGTTGCCCTATAAATAGTGGATCATTTCCAGATTTTCTTTTAACCCTTTTTGCACAGTTTCTTTCAAAAACCATCTTACATCCTTGATTAGTTAGTTTTGATTAATCTTGTTTAAGATGTGATTCAATCTTCAATCTCCTCATCCTCTCAAGTGCAAAGAGAAGAACACTATCATTACCATGATGTGTTGGGTTCACTACATGATGAAGATCTTTCCTTCTATAGATCTAAGTTATGTTTTTAGTCTTCCTACTATGTATATGTAGAAGATCCAAGTGTTGGGTACACTTGGATGTGTTTGTAAGGGTAGAATATCTAAGTGATGGGTATCCTTGGATTAGGTGTTAGTTGTGTAGATCCAAGTCTTGTTAGTACTTGGATATAGTGTTAGAGTTATAGATCTAAGTGATGTGTGCTTAGATCTATATGGTTTATGTGTTTAGGCCATAAAACACAAGGTTTGTTATGTTGGGCCATAAAACATAACTAGTGGGTAGATTAGGTTGTGTCTTGGTAGTTCTCACTAAACTCTAAAGTGATGTGGTTGTGTCTAGGCAGTTCTCACTAAACTCTAAAGTGATGTGGTTGTGTCTTGTGAGTTCTCACTTAGCTTTAAAGTGATTAGTAGTTGTGTTGTGTGAAGTTCTCACTTAGCTTCAAAGTGAAGAGTCGTGAAGATTGGTTCTAGCTTTCGATTAGAACTCGACATCTAGCCTTGTGTCGTTAAATGGTGAATTGGGCGACGTTGTGTAGATCGGTCCTACCTAAGATTAGGACTCGACTTTTAGCTTAGAGCCGAAAATTGGATAAGCGACGTAGTGTATGGTTTCTCCACCTTAAGGAGTTTGTTGACTAGTGAAGTAACTCTCGAGTAAGGTGTACTCGAGGAGTGGAGTAGGGCGAAGAGGATTTTCGTGACCGAACCACTATAAATCATCGTGTCGGTACTTTTCTTTACATTTATGTCTTTACTATTATAGATGTATGTATATGTTGTGTGTTGTGTGCATCTCATAATCTAAACATCTAAGTTGCGGAAAAGCTAAGGCTTAGTACGTGTGTGCTTCGTGTTTAGATTATGGTCAAGTGTACATCACTTAGTCTAAACATCCTAGTTGCGGAAAAGCTTATGCTTAGTACGTGTGTGCTTAGTGTTTAGACTATTGCTTGATGTACTCTTGATTTGATGTGTTTGTGTGTTTACTTGTAGTATTTATCTTTCAATCAAACACATCTCATATCTAGTCAAGCTTGATCAAGAATTTGATACAAAGGATTGTTAATGTTTAACATGTAACAAATGGCATCGCCCACTGTCGGCGGTTCCATAAGTGGACCGGCGGTTCTTTATTGATAAGGAACCGTGGGTAGACATAAGGAACCGCGCACAATGGATTAAGCCGAAATGTTTTAAAAACTAACTAGAAACTATTCAACCCCCCCTTCTAGTTTCTACATAAACGAACATGAACAAATATTTTTGTTTGATTACGCTTTTGCGTTTTTTTATTTGTTCGACTAAAATTAAATAAACGAACATGAACATTCGTTCGCCTTCGTTCGGTTGGTTTACAACCCTACACGGGGGTGAGTATGAAAACACTCGTTTTCATGATCTTTTTTTCCAAATGGCATACAATTCCGTTTTTCTTGCCCTCGTATTACCCAGCAAAATGGCAAATCCGAATGTATGCTTCGCATAAAAAATAGTCTAATATGTACATTGCTTTCTCGACCCCACATACCTCCCTCTTATTGGGTGGAAGATCTTAAAATGGTCGCTCACCTTTTGAACATAATGCCTTTTACAAAATACCATTCACCTAACTTTACAACCAAACACTCACATATAAATATTTGCGTCTTTTTAATGCCTTTTGTATCCTTGTGTTGATGTTACACATAAACTCAAAGCTCGCTCAACTCGTTGCATATTCCTTGGTTACTCTGTGTACCATCATGGTTACAAGTGTCTCGACATTTCTACTAAAACAATCATTATCCCCATGATATGTTCGCTTGCACCACTCTCCTGTATTTGTTGATTCGGTCATACCTAATTACGTATATCACTTGCAGAAATCAATATATGGCTTATAATAGGCTCTTCGGACTTGGTTGCAATGTTTCGCTAGCTTTATTACACTGATTAGTTTTAAGCTGTTTTCCACGGGTTACGGGTACCAATACCGTCTAATACAGTGTATGAGAGAGATTGAGACGTAAACAATCATATCGCTACCTAAGGCAGAGAGAGTGATTAGTTTTAAGCAGAATATACAAATACCCCGCTACAAAATGCGATTACAATACTTCGCTTAGTGATAAAAACCAACAAAGATAGTTTAACCGCTGAATACAATCTGTGTGCATTTATTCTTACCTTATTTCTTTGTACCTTTTTTTTTAGCAATATTTCTTTGTACCTAATAGGATGGCAAAAGCACCCGAAACCGATAGTGAAAACCGAAACCCGAACCGATTGGGTTGGGTTCGGATTCGGGTTGGCGGGTATGGATGCGGGTTCGGGTTGGGATATTTTATTTTTCGCGGGTTCGGGTTTTAGTAATACCCGCCCCGTTTACCCGTATACGTACCCGTTTACCAAAATAAATATCGTTTATTGCTATTTTATATAATTTTTAAATTTGTGTGAAATAGTAGACGAAGATTATTAAACAAATGAAATGCTTATATTAGTTACATTTTGTATGCATTAAAATGTTTGTAATCAAGCATATTTCGATTGTGTAACTTTAAATAAAACAATGATTTATTCGATACATCAAATCGTATGATATGATATTGAATTATTATTCTTCATCTTCTAAAAACTTAAAAAATTATATTAGGGTATTTGGATAGTTTTTCATTGGATTTTTTTATTTTATACGTACAATTATGTCCAACGAAATTTAATTGTGGATACCCGATACCCGTGGGTAAAACCGAAAACCTGTTGGGTAATAGTAATCGGGTACCCGTCGGGTATTAGGGCGGATGTGAGTTTGTATACTATAAAGGGTGCGAGTACGGGTTTAATAAAACCCGACCCGAACCCGATCCGTTGCCGTCCCATCCCTAGTACCTAACATGCCAAGTATTCGTTCTGCGTCTCTTTTGGTTTTATTATAATTCGTTCTGCGTCTCTTTTGGTTTTATTACAATTACTTTAAATTATCTCATTGACTTGAGCGAGCCGCCTCAGTCCCACCACTAAACAACGCATTTTTTTGGCTGTAAATATCAAATGGATGATCAAGTCCCCCATGTTCCTTGTAGATTATCCTTTCTATATGTACAGCTTTTTTCATGGCTTATACTATTCTTTTATACAGATATCATCTTATCTACGCATTATCCTATATTCCGGTATATACAGATTATTTCATGGCTTGTAAGGTGGATTGGTGTTCCTATTTTGGCTTGTACCAATATTTTGCAATAGTTGTGTTTAAGTGAAATGAATTCTACCGTTTTAGGGAAAAAAAATCAGTGAAGAACTGAAGACCCAAGAAAAGTTAACATTGTTGCGCAAAATGAGTTAACAAAATAACAAGTTTAACTGCCAAAAGTAAATAAACATATACTTGCATGTTACCATGAGATACTTTATCATATACTACAGTAGTACGTAGTATACTATAAGCAATCAAACATTAAGACAAGCAGCCGGACAATATGAGTGCAATCAACATTAAAAAATTGATGCTTTTGTCGATTTACAATTATTACATGGCTCTTAACGCTCGCGAACCAACATCTACACCAAAGATCTAGTTGTTTTATGCGCATTTTTATACCTTTTTTAAAGAAAGAGTGTATGATCATTTATCTATTTTTTTCTTTTTGGTATTGGATTTGTTAGTGGGTCCTGCTCACCAACGTTATTGATAAACAGTGGAAAGTAACATAGTTATCAAAGAAAATGCGCTTACACGACTATATGCAAAAGGAGGATAACTTACCTACTTTATAAAGTAGAAAACTTACCTCTTTTCTTTTGCAGAATCTTTGTTATTTAAAGTTTAGCAGTTATAATATGGGTGCTACTATACATACCCCTTGGCCCACATAAAAAGGACAAAAAAATATACTATTTGTGTACTTTTTGTCCTCTTATAATTTTCTGGACAGTGTTTTTATCAGTTTCTGTTCCGTATTTTTATCAGTTTAACAGTTTTAACCTGTTAAACTTTATTTTTTTAATTCCGTATTTTCCGGTTCATAGTTTTATAACAAAACCAAAATTATAAAAATAAAAAAAAATAAAAAAATATAAAAAAATATAAAAAACAGGGGGGGTATGGATGGGGTTTTAGGAGGGTCTTTATAACCTTGCCCTTATAATATATTTCTCAGTCAAATATAGGAGAAGCAGAAACATGAACCTCAAAATTAGAAATCATTGAATATGTGAGACAGCTAATTTGTCGTTAGATTAATATTATTTATTCCATATGCAAGCATCGAATCATGAAAAGATAACTAGTATAAATATGCATACACACTTGCTTCAAAATACAACACTACACAGCACTGGTGACCATGTCTAGTGCTTATTCTCTTATGTTCATCCTATTCTGCTTCCTTTTCCAATTGTTCTCCGTCTCAAACGCCCTTGTTCCTCCAGCCGATACCTTTCGATATGTAAACGAAGGCGACTTTGGAGAATTTGAGTCCGAATACGACCCAACTTATCGCCCCCTTAATCCATTCACCTTCCCTTTTCAGCTATGTTTCTACAACACCACCCCAAATGCCTATTATCTTGGTCTTCGTATGGGGACAAGACGTGATGGGTCTCTCATGCGATGGGTCTGGGAAGCCAACCGTGGCTCCCCAGTACGTGAAAATGCCACTTTTTCATTAGGTTCTGATGGGAACCTAATTTTGGCCGAATCAACCGGCCAGATTGTATGGCAAACCAACACCGCCAACAAAGACGTTGTTGGTTTTGCCATAGAGTCGGATGGTAATATGGTACTTCGAGACTCCAAGGGTAACTTCGTATGGCAAAGTTTTGACTCTCCTACCGACACTCTCTTGATTGGCCAAACTTTACGTGTTAACGGAGGCCCGTCAAAGCTCGTTAGTAGGGATTCGATCACTAACAATGTTAACGGAGCCTATAGTTTCGTAATAGAGCCTAAAAGGTTGGCTATGTATTACAAGAACAGCATGCGCTACTGGTCGTCTACGTTTCCCGAATTAAACAGAGCCAACGTGAATATGGTTAATGCCACATTACGGGTTGCAGAGAGCGAATACGAAGAAAACAATTTTAATGAGCTCGAGTGTTATGTCACGAATGTTCAAGACTTTGTACGACCGTCTGTACGTATGGGAACACTCCGATACAACAGCTCATTATCGTATCTTCGATTAGGGATCGATGGGAACCTAAGATTTTACACATACCGTGCAAATGTTCGGGGAAACGCGTGGGCATTGTTGTTCACTTTGTTTGATAGAGGTGTTAGAAATAATGGGGCAGATGATCCTGTAGACGAATGTCAATTACCAAATCGATGCGGAAAATTTGGGCTTTGCGAAGAAAGCCAATGTGTTGGGTGTCCGACCCCCAACGGGGTGTTTGCGTGGAGCAAAGATTGTGATGTCAAGTTGCCGAGTTGTAATGCAAGTAGTTTTACATACTACGAGCTTAAAGGGGTTGATCATTTTACGGTTAAATATACAAGAGGGACCGGACGAACGAGCCTTGACAACTGCAAAAACAAATGCACGAAGGATTGCAAGTGCCTGGGGTACTTTTATCATACAGATAGCGAGAGGTGTTGGCCCGTTAACGAATTGAAAACTTTGACAAGAGTTGGGAACTCAACATCTTTGGCGTACATCAAAACACCCATCAAGTAAGGGCATTGGTCTCACGGGAACCTGGAATAACAGCCGATTGCGCGCCATGACTTCTGAATCTTTAATCATCTGTAACAAAAATATGTCTGTAATAAGTTATTTGTTTTTTCGAACAACAGTGTACACATTTACAGCCG
This sequence comes from Glebionis coronaria, assembly GCA_025667525.1. Taxonomy (NCBI): domain Eukaryota; kingdom Viridiplantae; phylum Streptophyta; class Magnoliopsida; order Asterales; family Asteraceae; genus Glebionis; species Glebionis coronaria. The sequence goes on along the minus strand of JANFOE010000825.1, from coordinate 12,771 downwards.
TAAGTGAAACAAATCAACCATGGAATAAAAAACTACTATTGTTGCATTTTCTTGGTTTATCTGATTCTGGACGTAATAGCGCGTATAACTATATATGAAAGTGAAAACAGCATGGTCCTCACTAGCGTGTCTACTCAGAATTGTGCAGGTTGATCACGTGGGTCTTTAGCGTTCGATAGTGCCACTAAATGCGATCCAGATTTCTACTATCGGGTCTTGGCTTTTTCTTTACTTTGTCTGGGTTCTTTTGGCTTTGTAGTATATAAAACTTGACCCGACCAGAGGGCCATGGCCACTAGGAACTATTTTAATCTTGAAGAACCTGTTCCTATGATAGATTCCTATCAAAAGATAAACTCGAGATTAAATCTTTATGCAACTTATACCCCAAGTTAGACTGGAATCCAATTTTTCTTTCAGCTAATCAAATTGTTATTGTTATTTTATTTACACATGGACTTTAATTACTAGATACCCGCAACTGAAACACGCGGATATCCTACTAGAATTTTTTAAAACATTTTTGACTTTAAACACTTATTGATTTTCTCGTGACATCACAAAATAAACTTTCAAATTGTGTTCCGACTACACCAATATAACCCTGAAATAATTACATTACTCTTATCTTCTTTGACATAATTACATCAAGGAGTATAGACGAGACGAGTCGAGCCGAGTACTGCCAAGCTCGAGCTCGAAACTCGGCTCGAGCTCGGTCGAGCTTCATATTTCGAGCTCGAGCTCGACTCGTTCCATAAAACTCGAGCTCGAAACTCAACCCAAGCTCGATTATTTTTGCATTTTCTTCTCGAACTCGTTAATTACTCGGCATATCAAGCTCAGATCGGCTCGATTTATAACTATAAAAGAGTAAAAGTGTAATTTAATTGAAACTCGATAAAGCTCGCGAGCTTCACTAGCCGAGTATTATGGAGCTCTAACTCGACTCGAAAGTACACACAAGTAGCTCGAACTCGAGCTCGATTCGTCTAGATGGAGTCGATTTCGTGTAGATTACGCGTCGATGTCGAGTAACTCACAAGCTGTCTCGTCTCATTTACACCCCTAATTACATATGTTGCCACATTCACCATATCTAAACATTTATTCACATCTTACTTCTAGAAAAAATATATGAAAGCGCAAAGTGGTCTGGTTAGATTTCGAGACAAATTGCGACCCTCAGTTTCCGAGAATACTCACGTTCTCTACGATCTTTAGAATCGAACATATATAACTTTATTGGGTAAAGGGTTCTTTGATAAATTATATTACTAGAAGAGAACATTTAAGTAAAAAGAATGTAAGTGAATTACACATCTTCGTCCGTTACATGGGCAAATAATTTTCTTTTAAAGGAACAAATAAACATCTACAAAGTCATATAAAGCAAATGAGTACGAAAATTTTATGCATTCATGAACGCTAATTCTAAGATTATAATCAATAAACTAAACATTGTCTGAAATATCCTGATTATCCAACAACTTGAGAACAAAGTAATTGTCAATGTACATTATTGCTATTTTTACATATGCTTTTGCATATGCTTTTGTAACGTAAATGATATGTGATTGAAGCCATGTGGACTTGCCGAGTCCATTGAACGTTCTTCTTCTTCTGCATAAAAAAATCCAAGACTTTGAAATTGCGGAGTTGTTGAGTAAGCTCCATAAACAAATTAACATATACCATCTAGTCATCCACACAAACTCTTGCATAACCGATTCTATAAACTTAACATTGCTATAACCAACAAAATAAACTAACTCTAATATAGTATGTAATATCCTTTGAGAAACAGAAAACTCACTATCCTCACGGTATTCAGCAACGTATTTTATGTGAATAACAAAGCCAGCCCCATAAAATAATGGGCAAATAGCATAAAAAGGTACTCATCTTATGTTAAAACTCAATTTAAGGTACTCAACTTTTTTTTTCTCAATTTAAGGTACCGATCTTGTTTCTTATAGCAATGTTGGGACAATAACAAATTCAAAGGTTATATATTAACGACCGTTTACATTAATATTGCATCGTTAGTCCTTTATATTAACAACACTTTATAATAACCTCAAAATTTGTTTTTTTACAGTTTTAGACCGTTTTCTATCTTTTTCGTTTTATTTTACCGTTTTCACTCGGTTTTTAATCGTTTTAGTCCGTTTTTTTCGTTTGATTAAAAACAAACGAAAACGGTAAAAATTAGACGAAAAATGTGAAAAAGGTCTAAAACTGAAAAAAACAAATTTTAAGTTTATTATAAAGTGTTATTAATGTAAAGGACTAACGATGCAATAATAAAGTAAACGGTCGTTAATATATAACCTTTAAGTTTGTTATTGTCCCAACATTGCAACAAGAAAAAAGATTGGTACCTTAAATTGAGAAAAAAAAAGTTGAGTACCTTTAATTAAATTTTAACATAAGATGAGTACCTTTTTATGCTATATGCCTTAAAATAATCTATCGTAATTACAACAAGCTTTTCACCGATAAAGAAATCGACAGATCTAGCAATTGGTTCGACTCCCCTACAAAATTAATTCGATTGAATATTAACTTAATCATGTTTGTGTTTCTCATTTTCTAGAAAAAAAAATCAAATTTATATTATTTGATGAAATAAAAATTGGAATCATTGGATAGAGCTGTTAAAGGCAAAGTGTTTGATAATCCAATTAATGTAAAGAGAGCCATTTCAAATTTCTTTAAAGACCACTTTAATAATAGTGTTGTTTCGTTCTTCTGGCCGTTAAAAGGTGGTTTCAAGTCAATCTCGGGTATTCAAGCTAATCATTTGGAATCTCCCTTTAGAGAGGATGAAATAAAAGAGGCGATATGGTGTTTTAGAGAGGACTGAGCGGATGGTCTAAATTTTAAGATCTTAAAGCAAAATTGTAGTACGATCAAGTATGACGTAATTGATTTTTCAAAGACTTTTATGTTAAAGAAGTATCAGGTGGGTATTGGTGATGTTACATGATCTCTTGGATATATGGGTTTACCTGTTCTAATGATACGATTGAATTTGTGTATTTTTAGTGATAGAATAATTTTGATTTTCGGATGAAACTATAATGAAACATAATGAATGGATTTTGTGAAGGTTTTCGGTTGTAAAAGGGGGTATGTTGGTAGTAGTGGTGGTAAGTGAAGATGAAGATGGTACACTCTCAGTTAGTATTTTTGGTGTTGGAATAATGTGATAAATATGTGAAAGGACGAGAATACGCTTGTATTAAAACGAGTTAACAATCATTTTTGGGCTAATAAGTGTGAGAACACTTATCCTTTCACCACTTAAAATAAGTAAAAACGAGACCAAAACGTGTATTTAATGTCGTAAAGTCGGAATTATGCGTGGTTTGTGTTTTTATTGTGTTTTAGGACAAAAATATGAAAAAGGAAGAAAACACGAGTTTTCACGGGCTTTTATTAAAGAAAAAGACAAAAGACGAAGTCAAAAGATCAAAAGTACAAAAAGAACGGAAGTCAAAGGCCTATTCTAAATATTTATCGAAGAAAAAGTCTAAAGACGGAAGTTTAACGAAGTCGAAGAAACAAGTCTACTAAATGAAGAAAATTAGAAGACGAGTTCATGTTATCATTCGATAAATTCCGAGACAAAGTCGAGAAAGACGAGTTATTTAAAAAGACGAGAAGACAAGAAGAAAGAGAGAAGTAACATCACCACATCCCCTCCTCCTATAAATATGCCATTAAGAGTTAATTTTTAGAGTTAGTTAATTTTTAGTTTTTCATAATAGGTAATTAGGAGTAGGTGTTTACTTTCTCTCTCTAGTTTTACTTTCTCTCTCTAGTTCTCTTTCAAATTTGCTTAATCTTTCATCTTTAAATCTTTTATTTAAATCTTAATCTTCATTAATTCAAGCTTATTAAGTATTTCTCATTCTTCTTTTCTTAATCTTAATCTTGTGGTTGATTTGGTTAATCATGTAGTTTGTTTAATCATGTTGATTGATTGATTGATTTGTTTATTTGATTGTTCTTATTGATTTGGTGTGTTTGATGTTTTAGCTTATTGTGCTTATTATGCTTATTGTGCTTATTGCTTATTGTGTGTTTAGTTTATTTTTAATTAAGTGGATTTGATAGTTTAATATTCTTAAAATTTGATTTTAAATATTTTGCTTATTTGGTGTTTTTATAGTTTTTATTAGTGTTGAGTTTGGCTTATTTTAGAAATTATTTTAGATTAATTTTTGCTTATTTCTTGGATTAATTTTTGCCTGTTTTAGCTTATTTTTATTCCCTGTTTTTTTTAAATCTTGTGAAGTCAGATTTAATCCAACTTTCGTAAGAGGGTTTTGAAATTTTAACGAAAGTCATTTTTAGTTTATAGTCCGAAAGTTTTGTTTAATAATAGTCCGAAAATTTTTATCTAAAAAAAAGTAACGAAAGTTTTTAAAATTGTAAGTTACGAAAGTTGTTAAAAAAAATAAAATATTACGAAAGTTACTTAGAAAAAATAAGTTACGAAAGTACTACACTAGTTTTTTTCTTGCGAAAATTTCTTTTATTTTTCAAAACCTACGAAAGTTCTATAAAGGAAGAAACCTACGAAAGTTCATTTAGAAAGGAAAAAAAAAATCCTACGAAAGGTTGATATACAATAAATTACGAAAGTTATAACTTAACATTATATGTTTCCCTCCATTTCATTGTTCCCCCATGGGGAACATGTATCCTATTCTCCAACATTTGTTCCGTAATCGATTTAGTTTTATCCGAAAGTCGTTCTTATTTTTATTCTTAAAGTCAGATATTTTTAGTTTTATTTTTCGTTAAATTTTAGTTTTATTATTTTATCCAAAAGTTTTAGTTTTAGTTTTAATTTTTATTAAGCGCCAGTTTTAATATTTGTCTCGTTTCTTTTTAAAGTAGTTTTATAATCTAATTTCTTTTATTTTTATTAAATAAGTTTAATTTTTAATTCGAAAGTTTATTTTTATTTTTACTTTCATTTTTATTAACTGTTTCCTTTTAATAATTGTTTTAATATTTGTTTTAATATCGTTTTAATTTTTAGTTTATTTCTAATACTTTTCATATTTACTTTTTAAATAGTTATAGATAACCTATTTTTATTTTATCTACAAAAAACGATTAAGTCACACTTAAAACCTTTTGTCAATTTGAATCGAGTCGAGAAAAACGAATTTAGTAAAAATCTAGTTATTAAAATGGCGCCGCTGCCGGGGATCTTGTGTACGATTCGTTCGTGGAGATTTGTTGATCGTTGATTTGAAGACCCTTTCCGTTCTCGGAAAGTTTTGTTATTTTTCTATTATTATAGTATATATCGTTTTTCGTGGTTTTTGTTATTACTATATTATATTACGTAGAACAATAAATTACCTACTTTCAAATAAGACCTTAGTTGGGATTTCATCATATAGCTATTGTATTCGAATCAAAAACGAAAAAAAGGCAAAATAGATAAATACTAATAAAAAGTTTGGACTCGATTTATACAAACTATAAGGTGGGTATAAGGCGACGAGCTATAAAAGGCCGTCTAAGGAAAAATGTTTTTAAGTGCTTTATGCCACCTCGTTTCCCCGCTTGCTTGTGCGTATATTGAGAGGGACGACCGATTATTGGTTTGCCGACTCAAGTAGTATTAAATCTTATTTTTGTAGTTTACTTATTGAACCTCGAGACGGTTAGGTTTTCACCTACGTTTCAAAGTCGACCGAGGGTAATTCACTTCCATAGTAATTATTCTTATTCCTTGTTTTTATCAAACTATGATTGATTTGAAAAATAAAAATACCAAAAATAATCTTCTTAATCCTCTATCATGTTTAATTCTTTTCTCCTCACCCTCCAATTTTTAATTCTTCCATGAATTCCTTCGTCAATTATGTAGGGTGTGGAGAACCGTTATATGGTCTTTTACCATGTCGGTGGTGCACGTGTGAGCGTTGTGGAAATGATTTACGAAACGATTTACGAGTTGGATTTTGTCCTTGTTGTGATGATATTACTTCATGTGGAAACCCGAATTTTTCAAATAACTCTCTCGATTTTTACCCACCTCCACACCCCACATATGAGACACCCTCGTGTGAGTTATGTGGAAACGATTCTCATTTTGGAATTAATTGTTCGCATCGATTCTCGCTTAATTACGAGCAAGAACCGGGCTACAATCAAAACTATAATGATAGTTGTTATCCACAAGATTCACCGAGCTTATCACAACAATATCTTTGTTGTGAGTATTGTGGAGGTCCTCACGAGAGTTTTAATTATGAACCGATAGATCAAAGTTTTTATGAGCCTAATCCTTGCTATAATCCTATTCCTTCCGGTTTTGACCAACCCCCACAATACTACCTCCATCATCAACCTTCTTTTGGAATGAGAGAAGAACAACGAGCCACAATTTTGAATAAACTTCAATACGTTCAAAAAGAATTAAATCGACTAAAAGATAAAGTGCAAGAGGAAAAAAGACAAGAGCAAATATCGAATATGGATGCTTATACTCCTCCTCTTGTGTGTCCCTTTTATTATGATGATGACGAGGAGAGTATTATTTCTTTGCGAGATCTTATTGCTCAACATCCTTCGTCTAGTGCAATCGTACTTCCTTCTCTTGTCTTGCCGGCTATGGAGCCTGAGAATTAACCCATCCTAGGAGCTGAGGATATCATCACAACTCCTTCAAAGGAATCGGACGAAGTAATAAAGTCTAGTGTTGAGATCCTTGTCAAAAACCCAAGAGAGTTCGATGGTATTTCCAATGAAACGTGTGATTTGCCACATTGTGATGACTTTCCTTCTTCCATTCACTTTGAGATTTTCTCTAATTCTAATGATGAAAATTGTGAAGGAAATGAAGATTTTGAGTATGATACGACTTCTAGTGAATTATCTAATGAGGAGTTCTCCAATGAACTTTCTTATAAATATGATATTCACGACTCAGATTATGAGGGGTTTCTCGATGAACCTACTCTTCTTCACCTATTTCCACCGGGAAATGAGGATGATAGTGATCCGATTTTTGAGAGGTTCACCTTTGAACTTGCTCCTTTATACCCATTTCCACCGAGAAATGAGGTTGATTTGACTATTCCGATCCTTGAGAAGTTCATCGATGAACTTACTCATTTAGATGTGGAAGACGTGATTCTTCGAGTGAAATTATCAAACGTCTATCTTCTCATTTCTAAAATCGAAGCTTTAAATTCTAAGCCTAATGCCAAGTCTTTCTCTCCATCCCCTATTCGCGTTGAGGATAGTGATCCGCTTATGGAAGAAATTGACATTTTTTTTGCTTCTAATGATTCGATACCACTGGGTGTTAATGAACTTGACCCGGAGGGGGACATTCTCTTTTTAGAGAATTTAGTTGATGATGATTTTGTCCCAAGTTCTCCTCCCATCCACTTTGATCTTAATGTGCGGGTTTTTCATGTGACTCATTTTGAGTATCATGATCCCTTTGTTCACATTCCTAAGAGTGATAAGGTCAATAAAGTCATGCATGTTGATACTACTATGGATGAAACCTTTATCCCACCATTACCATGTGCTTTATATGATCATGGATTAACATGGGGGGAAGATACCGTGTTGTCTATTCTTTTCTCTCCCGAGGACGAGGTATTCGACCCCGCAATCATTGATTTAGGGAAATCTCGGCCTTTAACCCATGCAATAATTAAAAGATTTTTCAATCATTTTGGTGCGAGTTTATCTCGGGGAGCACACTATATCCATTTCATGAATTGTGACCTCCATCTCTTTATGGAGATTTATGTTAGAGTTTCATCATTTCGTTTGTCATCCGACAACGAGGATGTGATCTTTGACCCCGGCATCGTGCTTTATGTTGGATTTTATTCTAATATGCCGGTTTTCATCATTTTCCCTAAGGACCAATGAATGCGGGGATCGAGTCGAGCTCATGACTCGGTTAACAAAAACGAGGTGTCTTGTGGGGGAGTCCCATACATTCTATCTTCTATCTATTTTCTAACACTAATAAGGCTTGATCTTTTCAAGCTTGTGCTCGTGTTTTGTTGTGTTGTGAATCTTAGGTATAACCTAATCATTAAAGACTCTCGTGTTCAGTTTTTGTCGGTCCACTCGAGTTTCCATACTTTGATTGTCAAAAAGGGGCACTCACTATCCTTTGATTTTTATCGACTAATATTTTATCTTGAAGCATAATTAATAAACGGCTTATAGATTTGCGTACTCTTACCATGTTAGGACTTTTGCATTAGACTCTTCGTGTTTTAGCAAGGGGGTGTTACTCTTGAGCTAGGAAACATTGAGGACAATGTTTGGTTTTAGCATGGGGGAGTCAATCGATATAATCGCTTGCAATTGCTTTTGTCGTGTTCAAACGTAATCGTTTTTCTCGTTTTTCATAAAAAATTTAAATTTTTAGTGTTATTTTGTGTTTAATAATTAAGAAAATAAATGTTTTTGACACAAATGTAGGCTTTCCGTTGGTGAAAATAAAAATAGTTTTCGACTCGACTTGGTTTTTAATTTAGCTCTTTCCTTAACGTGTTTAAATCAAGTTTTGCTAGACTTTTATATAGAGAAATTTAAAACGCGAAAGTCTTAACTCATACGGGTTTAAGAACAAGAACTTTCCGTAAGTCCCTATAATTGATCCTAGAAACTCGTTTATCAAGGGAACTTTAAAATGCAAATTCTAAACTTGAAAAAGTCTAAGAAGTTGCAAGATCCTATAGATGACTTGAAAACCTAAAACTTTGATTTAATAGGCTAAGCATCCACGAGTCTCATTCATTGAGATTTTAAATTGTTGAGAACGAGAGATGATAGAGTCAATTATAAGTTTTGTATTCTTTCAAGAATTTATGTGAGTTAATTATGAGCTTTTTCTTCCATCGCTTGTTAATAAATAATTGCAATAAGTAAGGTCGTACAATTTAAAAAGTTACTTAGCTTCTAGCACAAGATCGTTTAAAAATTGCTCAGGATTACTTAGAGTTCATAGCTAAGGCATAACTTATAGAAGCGGGATGTGAAGATTGGCGAGTCGGTAAAGGCCCTAACAAGGCATGAGGGCTAAATTTTGTTGCCAAAGATCCAAAGTGATGTGAAGAATCATTTATCAAAAATCAATATGAAGGATCGAGACACACGACGAAAAGAAAATACTCCCCTAAAGATCATGGAGAAGTCTATCTGAAAAGACCCTAACAAGGTATGAGGATAAATAGATCCAAGTCCTAAAAGTAGGTGGATCGTTGTATATCAAAATCTCAAATAAAGATTTGAGAAAAATGAAGAAGTCATGGTCCAAGTTTGAAGAATCTCCTAAAAATTTTAAGTGAAAAAATTCCTATTATGAAGAGAAGACCATTATTTCAAGAACGTCTCTCAAGATTCGAAGTAAAGATCATGGAGAAGTCTATCCGAAAAGACCCTAACAAGGTATGAGAATGAATAGATCTAAGTCCTAAAAGGAGGCGAATCGTTGTATATCAAAATCCCAAATAAAGATTGGAGAAAAATGAAGAAGTCGTGGTCCAAGTTTGAAGAATCTCTCAAAAACTTCAAGTGAAGAAATTCCTATTATGAAGAGAAGACCATTATTTCAAGAACGTCTCTCAAGATTCAAAGTATGAAATCAATGCCAAATATCGATCCGAGAAAGGTCTCAGATCGTGAAACGAGTTATGCCAAGATATGAACTTTATGAGGTTTCGAGAAGCAGTTTTAAAAGATTTTGTCCTTTAGCTAACTATTGATTAGATCGTTCTACTTTATTTTCGGCCTAAATAAACTATCGAAATAAGTCAAAAATGCATCCTCGTGATCATTCAAGACAAAAATAAAATATAAGAGATACACCTAGGAATAAGGGGGTCTAAGTGAATAATTGAGCCACATGAGTAAGTGTTAGCTTTACTAAACAATGATCTCGTTTTTAAGCTTGGTATGGGGAACGTGAAACTTGAGGGTGATAAAAATTCATGACACCAAAAGCCCTAATGTAAGTCTTAGATTTCTTTACAAGTTTATTCCTTTAAACATTTTGTAATTTTCTATCTTTTTAAGTTTCTTTATTTTCTAGTATTTAATAAAGGCCAAGGTGGGTTAATTATGATGGAAAATGTAAATGTTGCTTTGAAATTATGCATTGCATGAGGGCATTGCAATGGTCCAGTGAATGGGATTTAATAAGTGTGAAAACACTTATCCTTTCACCACTTAAAACAAGTAAAAACGAGAACAAGACGTGTATTTAATGTCGTAAAGTCAGAGTTATGCGTGGTTTGTGTTTTTATTGTGTTTTAGGACAAAAATATGAAAAAGGAAGAAAACACGGACTTTCATGGGCTTTTATTGAAGAAAAGGACAAAAGAGAAGTCAAAAGATCAAAAGTGCAAAAAGAACGGAAGTCAAAGGCCTATTATGAGGATTTATCGAAGAAAAAGTCTAAAGACGGAAGTTTAACGAAGTCGAAGAACCAAGTCTACTAAATGAATAAAATTAGAAGACGAGTTCATGTTATCATTCGACAAATCCCGAGACAAAGTCGAGAAAGACGAGTTATTTAATAGACGAGAAGACAAGAAGAAAGAGAGAAGCAACATCACCACATCCCCTCCTCCTATAAATAGGCCATTAAGAGTTAATTTTTAGAGTTAGTTAATTTTTAGTTTTTCATAATAGGTAATTAGGTGTAGGTGTTTACTTTCTCTCTATAGTTTTACTTTCTCTCTCTAGTTCTCTTTCAAATTTGCTTAATCTTTCATCTTTAAATCTTTTATTTGAATCTTAATCTTCATTAATTCAAGCTTATTAAGTATTTCTCATTCTTCCTTTCTTAATCTTAATCTTGTGGTTGATTTGGTTAATCATGTAGTTTGTTTAATCATGTTGATTGATTGATTGATTTGCTTATTTGATTGTTCTTATTGATTTTGTGTGTTTGATGTTTTAGCTTATTGTCTTTATTGCTTATTGTGTTTTTGGTTTATTTTTAATTAAGTGGATTTGATAGTTTAATATTTTTAAAAGTTAATTTTAAATATTTTGCTTATTTGGTGATTTTATAGTTTTTATTAGTGTTGAGTTTGGCTTATTTTAGAAATTATTTTAGCTTAATTTTTGTTTATTTCTTGGATTAATTTTGCCTATTTTAGCTTATTTTTATTCTCTGTTTTTTTTTAAATCTTGTGAAGTCAGATTTAATCCAACTTTCGTAAGAGGGTTTTGAAATTTTAACGAAAGTAACTTTTAGTTCATAGTCCGAAAGTTTTGTTTAATAATAGTCGAAAGTTTTTATCTAAAAAAAAGTAACGAAAGTTTTTAAAATTGTAAGTTACGAAAGTTGTTAAAAAAATAAAATATTACGAAAGTTACTTAGAAAAAATAAGTTACGAAAGTGCTACGCTAGTTTTTTCCTTGCGAAAGTTTCTTTTATTTTTCAAAACCTACGAAAGTTATATAAAGAAAGTTATATAAAGAAAGAAACCTACGAAAGTTCATTTAGAAAGAAAAAAAATCCTACGAAAGGTTGATATACAATAACATACGAAAGTTATAACTTACCATTATATGTTTCCCTCCATTTCATTGTTCCCCCATGGGGAATATGTTTCTTATTCTCCAACATTTGTTCCGTAATCGATTTAGTTTTATCCGAAAGTCGTTTTTATTTTTATTCTGAAAGTCAGATATTTTTAGTTTTACTTTTCGTCAAATTTTAGTTTTATTATTTTATCCAAAAGTTTTAGTTTTAATTTTTATTAAGCGCCAGTTTTAATATTTGTCTCGTTTCTTTTTAAAGTAGCTTTATAATCCAATTTCTTTTATTTTTATTAAATAAATTTTATTTTTAATTCGAAAGTTTATTTTTATTTTTATTTTTATTTTTACTTTCATTTTTACTAATTGTTTCCTTTTAATAATTTTTTTAATATTCGTTTTAATATCGTTTTAATTTTTAGTTTATTTCTAATACTTTTCATATTTACTTTTTAAATAGTTATAGATAACCAATTTTATTTTATCTACAAAAAACGACTGATTCACACTTAAAACCTTTTGTCAATTCGAATCGAGTCGAGAAAAGCGAATTAGTAAAAATATAGTTATTATGGGCCAGTCAAAACGAGGGACAAACGCAGAAAAAGTTTCAAAGTTAAGGCTGAACGGTGCAACTTTTTTAGTCAAGGGGACGAACGACGTCGGTCAACACAACCCACAAGGACGAACTGTGTAATTTACTCCTTAAACTATTATGCCACAAGATCTTTGAATATGATAATAATCACTAGATAAGATGAAATGACAACAACATACCGGAAGCCGTAGCGGATGTTGACATGATGTAGGAAACCCTTTGAACTAGATTAGTTTTTCTCCCTTGACCTAACCTAAGTTTACAGAGCTTGATGGATAGCTATTTATTTCTACTAGTGTGTGTTTTGGGGAAGGAGGGATTAGTGAATATATAGCCTTAGTAGTTAGGCAATTTCTATCACTACTAACAATAAAACGGTCAAGACTTAATGTACAAGTAGGAGCATTTACCATACAATTGAATTGTTTGACTACACTTATGAACATACATGTAACATACAATTCAAAATGAAGATAATGACATCTTAATATCATGTATATTTTACAGAAACAACTAATACACTTGAATGTTTGCTCATACATTAGTTGAAATTACTGAATTTATTCCACATTAGCTTACGAAATTGTTTAAATCATATTAGTTGAAAG